>CM077515.1:1132105-1655137 GCA_039654745.1 Houttuynia cordata | reverse complement strand
TTCCCAGTCCAATTTGAAGTGAAATCGAGCCCAAATCCGGCACCCACTTTCCTATTCCGGCGGACTGTTTTCGTTTTTTTCTTTCCCGATTGAGCACGGCTCTCATCGTGGGCTGCTCCGCCGCCGTACCTCGCCGTCGAATGAAGCTTCGTCGCCTTCACCATCCTTTGCCATCTCCGGCACCGGCGAGCTCAGCCCACCGCCATCGCCGTCTTCTGCTCTGTTTTCTTCTTTTTTTTTTTCCCGCTCGTCGAGACCCGCCGCGATCTCCTTCGCCGTCACCGTCGGTCCAGTCTCGCCGTCGTCATCAGCCTTGCCGCCCGTCGAGACCCACCTCCGCCGTGAACGGGCCCTGCCGGCTGTTCTGCTCGAGCGCCTCCGTTCTGGACGAAAGGCCCGAGCTTTGGCTCGGGCCGGTTTGTTTTGTTTTTTTTAACTGAACCGGACCGAACTCTGAACCGGTCATATTTCTTTTCTTTTATTTTTTTTTCTTTATTAAACAAAAAACCTGTTGTATCGATCTCATCCATCCAATCTCATCTTCACGGTTCTTCTCTTTAATCGTGCCTCTTTCGCGTGCGACATTTCAAATGATCATAACTTTTTGCTCAGAACTCCGAATTGCGAATAATCAGTGGCGTTGGAAAGCTGACTTCGTGTACTTTAACATGAAGCTTAAATCAGTCCCATCAGAGATATGCAATCGAAGTTGTAAATATTCAATCATTAGAATCGCGTTTCATCCCATTTCTGCGTTTTGCTCTTGTTTCCTACAAAAACCAAAAATTATATTAAAGTAGCAATAATTCTAATCTAATACTAGCATAAATATAAGTTTAGAAGATAATAAAATGCATATTTCATATATAGATCACTTATATGTGTTGACATCGTCGAGATGCATGTTCCGGATCGGGTCATGCTACAATTCGGATTAGAGCAAGTTTTCCCCCCACTTGTTGTGGAGTTTATTGAACGATTATTGGAAGTCGCATCATGCGGCATACATTACTAAATGGGACGACCGGACGACCACTCTCGTTCAGGGGGGGCCTGCTATGACAGAGGGAGATGCGGATAATGCATATATGAGATGGTACTTGAGGATCACCAGGAGACTTATCATGTCACCCGTGCATGAGGCAGAGATGTTATATCAACCACGGGGCGACACTGAGCGGGCATTGGTGAGTATCTTTTACTTCGTATTTGATTTAAGTCACTGTTGTTCTGTGCATTGGTGAGTAGATAACATATATTTTTTCCTTTCTAGCTTACTTGTGTGAGACAGTGTTCGCTCAGACGGAGAGAGCTTTGGTGGACCGATCCTATGAGAGCTTGCTAGTGGCATGTCAGATGCTACACGATATCTCTGGACATGTTCTTGCGAGTTTGCCATTGTTTCATCTAGTTATGACAGAGATTCCAGGATTGGAGGTTGTTCCAGGACTTTTATCAATTTTGCCCGATGTTGTGACATCATCAGCCGACACTGCGAGTTTTACCCCATCATCAGTTATTCCAGATGCACCGCTAGAACAAGTTGAGAGGCCTCTTTCTTCAAAAGTATATACTCGGCGACAGCATGCACTTCATGCTCTACGTCAGGCAACTTCGTCTTCCGATGCTATACCTGACATTGAGCTTGAGGATATTCCAGCTCGAGCACGAGGACGGGGTAGGAATAGGTTGAGGAGAGTTGATTGAACACTTGTAATTTTTTGCTTAAATTTGTAATACTTTGTATAATCTTGTAATAATTTGATATTTTGTTAGTCTTTCTAATGTCTAAATTATTTATGTAAGTTTAATGATGTCTATGGTTTTATCTATCTGGTGTTGAAGCTAAATTGTATATGTAAGTTTAATGATTATGATTTTGTCAGGTGTGTTTTATCAGGTGTAGGAAAATTTCGACTTCGTAGAAGGGAAGATGTTTAAAGAAAGGATATGGAAGGCGTCGGTTGAAACGACACCTTCAATTTCAACAGAAAGGCGTCGGATCAACCGATGCCTTTCTAGTTAAAGAGAAAACCGATGCCTTTCTAGTTAAAGAAAGAACCGACACCTTTCGGGTCGGTTTAAAAAAAAAGCCACGCAGGCGCAAAGGCCACGCTGGCGCCTACGTGGCTTGTCAGAGCACCAATTCGGGAAATAAGTTGTACATTGGGACAATTTGGTAAAAAAAAATTTTTATGTTTTTTTATATAATTTATATTATAATTATTATTAGATATCAAGGTAAATTTGTATTTTATTTATTATATGTGAGACTATATATATATATATATATATATATATATATATATTTTACATACATGAGAGAAGAAAGGGCAATTGTTGATCTACGGCATTAATGTTTCTTCACAATGACTAAAAAATTCAAAAGTTAGTTTCTTTTATCCCATCAGTGCAGAACTTCGGATTATAAGAACAACGATAATCCCATTAAAATATAGTTTTCAAACTTTGTGGGCCTTTTCTTACCATAAACTAACACTTACCATGCAACATTTCTCATTTCTCATTTTACTATTCCAATCTACTTACACCTATTATTATCGAATATCTCAAGCCCAAGCCTAGCCCCATCCCCTACCATACTTTACACATGACTCCCACCTCTTTTAATTCTCAAGAAATGTCTCTCCATTACCAAAGACAAAGCCTACGAGGTCAAGGTTATATCAGTTTTTATAGTTTAAACTCTAATGTGTTAATCTTTTAGCATGCTATTTCTTTATTTTTTTAGACATTTTACTTTTGTTTGCTTGTGTTTTTTAAATATTAGTAGCAGTACATGTGCACAAACATGTGGGAGCTAATAAATATAATACTCACGCATTGTCTGTCAAATTCTTTTTTATTCAACATATAAGCACACATTCAAGGTTGGTCTATTAGAACATGACCATATATTCTTTTTTCCTCTTTTTTGTGATAAGATAATATGAGCACAGTCAGTTTTGATCAGAAGATCATTGTAATAGTAGATAAGCATATGATAGAAAACTAAAATACTACAAAGCCTTAACTATAATAACAACTATAGCATTCATTATAATACGACTTTTTAATATAATAACATGGCCATTTCAAGGATACTTCAGAGCCCATTCTCAACATGCAAGTTCTCATTACCAACCTCAAAAACAAAAGATTATAAAAGTCAAGGTTGCAAATCATATATCTTATGAAAGATATATTAAAACACATGAGATCTTGAAACCAGCTTTTTTCCCCTCGGTTATAGTTTGAGGTCCTCGTATACCTTCGTGACCAGATTGTTCAATGGTTGACTTCATCTATCTACGCTAACGAATTCTACTCCTGGGGATCCGTTCTTTGACGCAAAAGATATAAACTCCTAGAACACTAAGCAATTAAAGGTAACCAAATAAGAAATTTGCACATGTATTATTAGAGATCAAATTGCACCCTCACTAAGCTACATGGAACTCACCTACTCACTAATTTGACACACTCACCTACCCACTGATTTGATACCCACCCTCGGATCAAAATCCAACAACCCAAAAGATCGACCTCATGCTCGAGAACTATCTTATGTAAACTGTTCTCTCTCTCTCTCTCTCTCTCTCTCTCTCATATATATATATATATATAAGATCTTCAGACCCCCCTCTCTCTCTCTATATATATAAAAGATCTTTGGATCCTTTGCCAAAATTACATTTACTTCATCTCCATGCATTCACAAAATCTAGTCGGTCACTTTAGCGAAGTTGGCATTTGATTCAAGTCAATATCTCTTGCAATACATCTCATCCAACCAATCTTGCTCATATAATTCTCTTTCTCAATAGAAAAATCCTAATGGCACACAAAGTGGCATCCCAATTAACCCTTGAATTTAAGAAAATAAGTTGATAAAAAGGCAATATTATGAGAACAATTAATTCCATTAATATACGTACTTCCCCAACAATAGAATTAAAAAATATATTTTGTACAAATAAAAGCAAAAAAATAAACAAAAAATGAATTATTTAGCAAAATAACAAAATAGATATGAATAAGGTTCCAAAACTAAAATAATGGTGGCTATCCTACGCACTTCATTTAAAGCCTCGTGTATAAAACACAAACATAGCTTAGCAAAGTAAATTAGCATAGACGATTTCATATTCAATTTTTTATTTTTATTTTAGAAAATTGATATCTAAACAACAAAACCAGTCAAAAACACAAAAGCACTCACTTAAGACTCGATTTTACGCACTAAACCAGTATAAATTTAAAGTAATGAATGGAGGACATGATGATGTACGTAAGTGGAAATTTGTCATGTACTTATATGCAATTACATGTTAAACATTCTTGATTATGCAAATATCCAATTAGACTCGGCTCTAAAACCCAATAAAGTGAACTCTGTTTTTTCGTTCCGGCTCTAAAACCCAATAAATACTACTAATTTTCCATTGCAGATGAGCTTCATTGGACGGAGAGAGTAATACTTTGATGGTAAAAAGTGACACTCAATGCAATAGGTATCAGAAGTCACAAAATATTGCACTTAGTATGTGCAAGGTAAAAATTGCAGATAGCATGCAAATCATTTAGTTAAGGGAATGTTTGAACGATTAAATGGACCCAGTGGTATGATGGAGTATAAATTAAACATTGATGTAAGCCACAGTTCGTGGAAGGCATTCTATGTTATTATTTTGTTTTCATTAAGAAATGGGCAAAAATAAACTATAACACAATTTGTACTTCGATGGCAAAGCTTAATTAGGCAATAACTATGCAATGACTTAGCACCTCCTCTACAAATTGGACAATGATAAGACTTGTATTCACATGTAGTAATGTCATCATTTTGTGAATTTCTAGCTTGTTATTCAGCTCCAATGCTTGTTTATCTCATAGGCTCTATTGGACAGATTTTGGAAAGAATCCCACGTTTGAAGCTTGAACGTCGACCGGCCATCTTTATAATGACAATGCTAAAGTAGTTGCTCTTTCGTTAGGGACTCGAGAGACATGAACGCCAATGAACACATGAAATTGGTTGTTTCTTGGCCAAGAAGACATTCATAGTTCTGTTTCAACCCACCACATATATATCCCCTGGCAGATTGGTTAGCTTCTTTTGCATCTATCAATTAGGCTTGTGGTGTTTCTCATGTCTTTGCCTCTATTGCATCCACATCACTCGAACTTCCGTGGGTGGATGTTCCTCCTCTTTTTTGTTGATGTCTACGATGAGGAATCCATCTAATCTTCTCTTGGTTTAATATGAACTTTGTTTAGCAAAAAAAGATCCTTGTCACCCCCCTTCGAGGATTTTATTCTCTTGGTTAGGCTAGTATTTGGAACATTAGAATGAAATTATAAGTAGGCAGTGCTTCTAACTTCCGTGGGTGGATGTTCCTCCTCTTTTTTTGTTGATGTCTACAATGAGGAATCCATCTAATCTTCTCTTGATTTAATATGAACTTTGTTTAGCAAAAAAAGATCCTTGTCACCCCCGTCGAGGATTTTATTCTCTTGGTTAGGCTAGTATTTGGAACATTAGAATGAAATTATAAGTAGGCAGTGCTTCTGTCACGCTCCAAAATTCCTAACCTCGATCGGAGTGCAGAAGTCTTCAAAATACCATCTTTGGTGAGGTAGGTACTCTGGGACGCGACACGAATAGTCGAACCAATCAGCCAATTACATCATCACAAAAGGATGTGCAATCAACATTACCAGGAACTCTCATGTACAAGGAAACTCATCATCCAATCTCAAAATAAAACCTTGTAAATATATCAAATAAATCTATTTAGTTTCTATTACAACAAAGAACATAAATTTCTAATCAAAAGAAATCATTAAGGCACACACGGACCAGTAATGACATCAAGTTTATCAAACTAAGTAAGTAATTGAAAACTCTCCAATCATCCTCGAGCTTCAGCATCACCTTCCTGCTCCTGCACCCGTCCTGTCTTAGTTATCTTTCGCGCCTGCATTAGAGGATGCATGAATATTTCATAGAAACACTCAGTAGGATGTAAAAACCCACTGAAAATGAATCAAGCAGAAAGAAGAGAAATAAAGACAATAAAGGATTATGGATATTCAACAACATCTGGACTGAACTAAAGGTCTATACGCCTGAAAAAGAAAGGTCAGTCAACAAGGCTCCTGGCTCTCAAGTATAGAGGAAGGATGATAAACTATACGACTCCAAACAAATACCAGTGTAAGGAGATAATGGTCAAAATACCAAAGGCTCCAGGCATCTATAGTGCAAGGAGTTACAATTTCTGCTCGCTGAATTTACCAACCCCGTGTGGTAAAATATACCAGAATCATGCTAGAGGTTCTCCCTTCGGAACCCGGCCACACGTCTAGGCATGCTGGCCCCATCCGTGCTTACGGGCACAATGGGCGGAGACTGCAGACCTTCCGTAATATCATACAGCCTAAACGTATGTATTTGCCTCCCTTCGGGCAATAAGGAATCAAAATTCCATAAATATCGGAGTCACGCTGGACCTAGCAATGGCTCGTGAGCATACTATGATTCCACTGAATAATTAGTGGAGAAATAGGTCAATGTCAAACTGGACAATGTTTCAACAATAGCATTGGTCTCAACTTTCTGAGAATAGGGTAACTCTTACTACAATGACTTACTCATGGAGTATGAATAGAATATCAGTGTCTTTTAACAATATATGACTCACTCTCTTAAGTATGAATAGAATAGCAAAGACTGTCAACAACGTATGACTCACGTTCTGGAGTATGAATAGAATAGCAAAGACTCTCAGCAATATATGACTCACTCTATGGAGTAACAAGGAAGTTCATATCTTCAATAATAACAAAACTCACCATAGGATTAGAAATAAAAGAACCAATACTTTGAGACAGATATGTTCATGTATAGCCTTAGATAGGAATATTCTAGAAAACAATTGGGTTTATAATATAAATACATATCCAAAGTCAAGATTTAAGGATAGGTCCTTGATGATTTGATTTCCAAGTGGAATTTCAAACCGACACAAACGTTTATCTAAAAAACAGAAATCTTGGCTTATTTACTCACTCAGACTTACCCTATATGATTAGTCTTTTTACTTATCCAACTTTATTATGATAATCCATATTAAGAAATATAGTGAATAGTAATAACACTTTTTTGTTCATATTATACAATATCAGTAGTGTTAATAAGTATTAATGCATAGTCTGAATTATACCCCACCACCTGTGTCCAAGAAACACTTATTCAAACTCAATATCAGAATATGGACAGATAGGGTTGAGAATTGCATATTCCAATTAGAGACTCAAACCCAATCGACACACAAATAAAGTACTAAAGACATTTGGATTCTCAAGACACCATGAATTAAATACTCGATATTAATCCTCAACTGAGTTATGACACACTGGGTATAGACTTCAAAAATCACTATTTTAGAAGATGAAGAATGATGATTCGAGTTCCAATTGGAAAGTCGAATCGAGTCGACACTACAAGTGAAGCACACGACTTATCAAATACCAAGCCACCCTTTATTATCCCATGATATTAATTCTTTTACATAGTCCATTCTACTGCAATAGTTACTGAAAAATCTTAGATGATATATATAAAGTTCTTAGTATACTTATTATAGCATAGGCTATTGCTTTGATAATGTTTTCCTAACTTTTACCTTAATTACAATGTTCTGTTTTTACATAAAAGTTGAATTCCGACGCCTCTCAGTATTAGCAAAAATTGAATTTAATCTTGAAACTTTTACTGTAGATAGTCCTCTGAGTCTAGTTTCTAACCCCATGAATTTTATATTTTTCTGATTTTATTTGAATTAGTTATGAATTATTTACTACAGACTATCAGCACAGAAATAGTTTTGGCCGAGATTAAGATTCTTAATTAAACTCGATTATCTTCCTTAGTAACACTTTATAGATGATAATATATTATTAACAGACATTATTACTCCCCTCCTAGACTAATTACAGACCTTAGGATTGTCTAGAATTACTAAAGTACCCTCTTTTATCATGTCTTTTACCATACCTAGCAGTTTTAAGTAACTACCCTTTGGAATATAGACAATTAAATTAGGACAGCACTTGCGACTACTTGAACCAATGAAATCAAGGAACTAATAGAGAAAGATTAAAACTTTAGACTTCAATATAATCAATAGATATCAAACATTGATAGTATTCACATCTAAGAACATATTATGGATATAACATGAACATAGCGAAGAACATAACCAACAATAAGATTAGTATAACCAATCGTGAACCAAATTCCATCTAAATCAGTATATATATCAATAATAAGAATGAATGAATCAATATTCATAGATGAGAAGAAAAAGAATAAGAATAGAATAGGGAAAAACCATCCTACTCTTAATTCACCGAAAATTCCACTTTTTACGCGTTGTTCTTCTCCTCCGCTTCTTCTAAAGCTCCCGCTCCAAGCTCTTGCAAATCTCCTACAAGAAGAAGCTTTATAGGAGAAGGGTGAACGTGGAAATGAGAAGAAAAAGGTCTCTAGACGTTCTAGGGCTAGGGTTTCAATAGCACAAGCCAACACTACAAGGATTTATATAGAGTTTGGGAAAATCTCTTCTAAAAATATTCCTCCTAAATTATGGACTCTTTCCACCAATAAGAATCCTCCAAAATCCTTAAGTAAACGTCATCTCTAAGTTTGGTTGAGATTCGTATCTTTTTCCCCAAGAAAATCCACTCAAAATCGCAATATCCGTATTCAAACTCGGCCGTTGCGATCGATCGCATACCCCGGCGATCGATCGTGCCCGGCCGATCGATCGCGTACCCCAGCGATCGATCACATACTCCAATCGCGTACTAAACTTTAAACTAGCGTAACTTTCTACTTTGAACTCCGAATTGAGCACCGTCGGTGGCATTGGAAAGCTCTCTTAATGCTCTTTAATACCATATACTAAAATAACATGAAAACAAACATTAAAATTTTATGCTTTTAGATCAATATCAATTTTAATAAACATACAAATTTTTTGGGTGTTACAGCTTCTTTCCTCTTGTGGTCTTGGTTGTTGTGTGTTTGATTGTTTTGCCTATGGGCCTCTTTAGAAGGGATATGTAGTACTCACTAGTCAATCCAAAGCGCAAAGACTCATAGGTGGGCATTATAGATTTCAATGCCTTCCCACAGACCCACAAAAATGATTTCAAAATTTTCCTACACGTCTGTGGCAAATTAAAATGACATGACATACATACTTTGAAGTTGGCCATCACATCTCATGGTCCCTAGACCAATGGCGTATGACTCAATTAGACAGTCAGTCATCTTATGGGCCCCATCCTCCTTCACACATCTAGTGACCCCATCATAGATGTCCACGCAATGGAGGCCCCATGCCACTGTGCTCGGGGCGTGTAGCATTATGTATACAAAATGGCCGCAAACCACATAATAGCATTTAATATATGGGAAAAGTTTAAATGAAATAGTTCTCATTTGGCTTATATGAGGCAAATTCTATTCGTAGCCATTAGATATTGATCGGACGACTATAAATAGCTACATAGAACTCACTTATCCCTTGATGTGACACACTCACCTACCCAATGATATGATATCCACTATCGGATCGGAATCCAATGGCTCAAAAGATTGGCCTCATACTCCTTATATGAGAACGATCTCATGTAAACCATCCTCTCTCTCTATATATATAACCTTCTTACATAAAACTCACCTACCCACTGATTTGATACCTACTGTTGGATCAGAATCCAACAATCTCATGCCTCTTATATGAGAACAATCTAATGTAAACCGGTCTATATATACAGCGGATATCAAATTAGCGGGTAGGTGAGTGTATTATGGGAAAAATTTAAATGTGATCGCTCTCATATAGCTTATATGAGGCCAGTTCATGTCGTAGCTGTTGAATCTTGATACAGCGGTTACAATAGTGAGCGATGGTTCATACTCACTTACCCGTTGATTTGACACCCACCGTCAAATTAGAATCCAACCACCCAAAAGATTGACCTCATGCTCCTTATATATATATATATATATATATATATATATATATATATATATATATATATATATATATATATATGAGAAAATTTTAAATGAGACTCGACTCATGCATCTTGCATGAGCTAGCCCAAGTAATCTCGAACCGTCTGATCTTGATTTGACGACTACAAGAGTGAGTGATGATTCAAACTCACCTACCCATTAATTTGACACCCATCGTTAGATCAAAATTCGATGGCTCGAGATGATTTGGTTCACATAAATTACATTAAACAAGTCTCATGTAAACTAGACTGTATTGGGAAAGGGTTAAATGAGACAAGTCTCATACTGCTTATATGGGTCCAATTTTAGTCGTAGCCATTGAATTGAGATCTGACGGCGCTCTGAATAAGCATTGCCTTTCCCTATATTAAGGAGCACAGTTGGATCGAAATCTAATGACCAAAACCCATGGTCTCATGCTCCTTATATGAGACGGGTCTCCTGTAAACCGGACTCTCTCTATGTTTCTCTCTCTCTCTCTCTCTCTCTCTCTATATATATATATATATACGAGTCTTGTTTACATGAGACTTGTCTTATACAGTTTACATGAGCCAAGTCATCTCGAGCCGTCAGATCAGAATCTGGCAGCGGGTGTCAAATATGTAGGTAGATAAGTGTGAATCATCATCCACCTTTGTAGCCGTCAGATCAAGATATGACCACTCGAAATTACTCAGGCTCATGCAAGCTGCATGAGACAAGTCTCATTTAAAGTTTTCTCCCTGTATAAAAAAAAAAAGCTTTCTTAGAGAGAAAAAAACAATACATCGGCAAATTAATACTCCTACCTGTAATTCCGAACGGAGGGAGTACGTAGTTAGGAGATAAAGAGAACTACATTGGCTTTTGATTTGTTTCCTTAATGCTTGTGTCAATTTTGTCAAAGACAAAACATAACCACCTCTAAATCTATTCCCAATATCACTCTCCGAATTATCTAATTTTGCAAACCACGGTATGTAGGGCCATACAGAAGGTGTGAGCTTCTAAAATTGAAGCCGACAACTAATCATGCTAATCATAATTGGCCTGGGAGTTGGCCAGTGGCGACTACTCGAATGAACTGTTCACTAAAAGACAGCTACCAAAACCACGACATATATGACGAATGTCAAGTGCGCATATTCTCTAGCCAAAAAAAATGTGTGCATGATATTTTTCAGAAGAGAGAGAGAGCTTTTGCTTTCAATAAAATAATTATTTAAAGGAAAACATTATTAATTATATCACAACTAACACTTTCACATAAAAAGTGGCAGATCATTCACTTGTAGACAATGGTTCAGTGACTTCAGTCATCCAGTCCCTTAAGGGGGGCTGCCCAGGGTTGGTAATAGCTCCAAAAGCAGGTAATGGTGATGACATATTCCAAGAAAACAAGAATGTTCTTACTATTGATGTGTCTATATCCATGGAAGGAAGTTGGAACAATAATAGTGCGCTGAGGAAAGATGGAATGATTGCCAAAGAATCATCTCCCAAGGGAATAGATCAGTCTTCATGACAAGGTCTGCTTCGTATATGCGCTTTCATTCTCTAAGCTGTCTCAATCTTGTATGGCGTAAATGCAATTCAGAAGTTCGATCGTAGAGTCGACGTACAATCGTCTAGCATATAAAAACACAATAGTAAGCAAATATCTTTTCTTTCCAATATGAGCCAAATTTATGTTCGTCACAGCACTTTCACCTAAAAAGTGGCAGATCATTCACTTGTAGACAATGGTTCAGTGACTTCAGTCATCCAGTCCTTTACGGGGGGCTGCCCAGGGTTGGTAATAGCTCCAAAAGCAGGTAATGGTGATGACATATTCCAAGAAAACGAAGAATGTTCTTACTATTGATGTGTCTGTATCCATGGAAGGAAGTTGGAACAATAATATTGCGCTGAGGAAGATGGAGTGGTTGCCAAATAATCATCTCCCAAGGGAATAGATCAGTCTTCATGACAAGGTCTGCTTCGTATATGCGCTTTCATTCTCCAAGCTGTCTCAATCTTGCATGGCGTAAATGCAATTCAGAAGTTCAATCGTAGAGTCACGTATAATCGTCTAGCATAGAACATAAAGTATAATCGACGTATAACCGTCTGTAATCATGGCGTAAATGCAATTCAGAAGTTCAATCGTAGAGTCGACGTATAACCGTCTATAATCATGGCGTAAATGCAATTCAGAAGTTCAATCGTAGAGTCGACGTATAATCGTCTAGCATAGAACATAAAGTATAATCGACGTATAACCGTCTATAATCATGGCGTAAATGCAATTCAGAAGTTCAATCGTAGAGTCGACGTATAATCGTCTAGCATAGAACATAAAGTATAATCGACGTATAACCGTCTATAATCGTAGAGTCGACGTACTATTCAGAAGTTCAATAGTAAGCAAATATCTGTTCTTTCCAATATGAGCCAAATTTATGTTCGTCACAGCACTATCCTTCAGAAAGGAACATAAAACTCGAGATAACATGTGCCCCTATTTTGGTCCAACGTCGATCTTTTCTTTTTGGTACAAATCCAATGTCGCACTTGGCTCTAAGAATCTTCCTCCCCATTCCCCACCAT
Source organism: Houttuynia cordata (assembly GCA_039654745.1). Taxonomy (NCBI): domain Eukaryota; kingdom Viridiplantae; phylum Streptophyta; class Magnoliopsida; order Piperales; family Saururaceae; genus Houttuynia; species Houttuynia cordata. The sequence continues at coordinate 1,642,467 of CM077515.1, read as the reverse complement.
GCAAACGTAAACAGCACCAACTCCAGAATGCGATGGCAGAGAGGCCACTGATTTACATTGGTACCTCCTCTCCCGTGGCACCACACGTATGCCTACTCATCTACCCTCTCTTAGTAATGCTATGTTTACCTGTGCCCTGCAAGACAATACTCTGTTCCTTTGACCACTTCATTGGGGTGCCAACGAACTTATTCTTCACCAACAATTCAGGTACGGATCATAAAGGTTGACATGCGTTGTGTGCATCTGGTCGCTTGTGGGTCGGGTGCATCATGAGCTGTTGAATCCAGATCTGATGGTGCCAGCGCACGTCCAGCCAGATTGGCCAAGCACATTCTGAAGGGACTCTAATGTTACTACTCAGTTTATTGAAAATCACTTGACTAAATGATGTAAATCGTTAAGAAGAGAAGAGTATAATTACGTTGTCAAGTGTTAAATTCGAGAGTGATAACAGCCCATTGGAAGAAGAGTACAAATTTGTCTCACCTCTGTCAATACATACATATTCAGAAACATGAACTTTTGAACTCTTCTCTCCGGAGCTTAGTTTATAGAAAGCCGCATAATTTTCCATACATAATTATCCTCATCAGGAAAAGCTGGGATGGTGTAAACACTAAACAGGGTTGTTGGATCTCTTGTGTTCCTAAACACATTGAAGTTTGAACACGCACACAAGGATGCTGGCTGATTTCACGTTTTGCATTGACCTTTTTAAGAGGCGGGACACTTTCCATTGGCCGGTTTTCATGATGTGTTTTAGTTGTTAAAACTTGAAGAATCGTGCAGCAGTAGTAGTTGGACAGATTGCCCCCCTTCCTATCTGTCTCTTGACTTACAGGTCAAACCTCCAGGTTCCCGTGGCATCTGCTCAGTTCTATAACCTGGGTAGTACCGGTACAATCTCCAAGCACAACATTCTGACAAATTGGGCTTCACAAAAGTTCCCTTTTTTTGGTGCGTGTGTAGGATGTCTGATACGAAGGCAGATGGAATGACAGTTGATCGAAGTTTGTTGGCTCTGACTTTTCCCATTTCACTAAAATTGCTCTAAACCTTTGCTGGACTGTGTGAGCTTGAGGAAGGTGTGATTTTGACTTCAGCATTTCTGGGTTTCGTGGAGGAGTTCCTCTGAGTGCTGATCGCCTTGTTCAGTAGTTGGTGTCAAGATGAGTGATGGTGGTGGAAGGAAGAGCTTCCTCTTGAGCAAGATTTACGCGTTTCAGTGCGGGAGGGCGTCGTTCAATGAAGATCACTCTCAGATTGGAGGCCCCGGATTCTCCCGCGTGGTATACTGCAATAACCCAGATTGCTTTGAAGCCGGGGTTCGGAGCTACGGTGGCAATTATGTGTCCACGACCAAGTATACGATGGCCACTTTCATTCCCAAGTCTCTGTTCGAGCAGTTCAGGAGGGTCGCCAACATTTATTTCCTTGTCAGTGGCTGCTTGTCATTCACTCCCCTTTCCCCTTATTCAGCTGTTAGTGCTCTCCTTCCCTTGTTGGTCGTCATTGTTGCTACTATTGCCAAAGAAGCGGTCGAAGATTGGAGGCGGTTTAAGCAGGTACAATTTCTTGCCATGTTTTTTTCCTTAGTTTACATTACTAATCATCCTTTTTCTTTTTGTCCCTTTTAGGTAGATAGAAAAATGGTTCGTTTTTTTCCCTTTAATCGGTTTGCCCTTTAGTACTATTAATGTTGAATGACAGTAAGTTTGCATTTTAAAGAAGTTCATGTTCCATTGAAATATCGGAAAGTAGGTTCTTCAAATTTCAACACTTAACTCTCCTGGAATTTCAAGCTAAAATTGGGTGTCTAATGCTTATATGTTACCTAATTGGTTGCTGAGCTCACATTATGATCCCATGATGTAATAGATGTGAAACCCTTTCAGGATATTGAGGTGAACAATAGAAAAGTTAGAGTCCATAAAGGAGATGGTACTTTTGACTACACTGAGTGGAAGAACCTGAGAGTTGGAGATATAGTGAAAGTTGAGAAGGATAACTTTTTCCCTGCGGACCTTCTCTTGCTTTCATCTAACTATGAAGATGCTATTTGCTATGTGGAGACTATGAATCTTGATGGGGAAACAAACCTTAAACTCAAGCAATCATTAGAAGTCACTTCTAACTTACGTGAATATTTAAACTTCCTAAATTTTAGAGCAGTAGTCAAATGCGAGGACCCAAATGCCAATCTTTACTCTTTTGTTGGAAATTTGAACTTTGAAGATAACCACAACCCACTTTCCCTCCAGCAACTTCTCCTTCGGGGTTCAAAGCTTAGAAACACCGACTATATATATGGGGTGGTGATCTTCACAGGGCATGACACTAAAGTTATTCAAAATTCCACACGCCCGCCATCCAAGAGAAGCAAAATTGAGAGGAAAATGGACAACATTGTGTATTTCCTTTTCAGTGTTCTGGTTGTGTTGTCAACTGTTGGATCAATAGCTTTTGGAATTACGACAAGAGAAGATTTGAAAGATGGTAAAATGAAAAGATGGTATCTTAGACCTGATGATACCACTGTGTACTTTGATCCAGAAAGAGCTCCGCTTGCTGCTGTTTTACATTTTTTGACAGCAATGATGCTTTATGGTTACTTGATACCCATTTCCTTGTATGTGTCAGTTGAAATTGTTAAAGTTTTGCAAAGTATCTTCATAAATCAAGATATTCACATGTATGATGAAGAATCTGACAAACCAGCACGTGCACGAACATCAAACTTGAATGAGGAGCTTGGTCAAGTTGATACTATACTCTCTGACAAAACAGGTACCCTCACTTGCAATTCAATGGAGTTTGTCAAGTGTTCTGTGTCTGGGACAGCTTATGGCTATGGGGTTACTGAAGTTGAGAGGGCTATGGCTAGAAGAAAAGGATCTCCTGTAGTCAATGAAATTGAAAATGGAGATTCCGAGAATGATACAATGGATAACAGGGCACCAGTAAAAGGATTTAACTTTAAAGATGATCGAATTTTAAATGGGAATTGGGTTAATCAGCCTCATACAGACCTGATTCAAAAGTTCTTTCGTTTGTTGGCGATCTGCCACACAGCTATACCTGAGGTGGATGAAGAGACTGGAAAAATCTTGTATGAAGCTGAATCACCAGATGAAGCAGCCTTTGTGGTAGCCGCAAGAGAAATCGGTTTTGAATTTGTTAAGAGGACCCAAACAAGCATATCGCTTCTCGAGTTAAATCCTGTAACAGGAACAAAAATGGAAAGGTCTCTCTCTCTCTCTCTCTCTCTCTCTCTCTCTCTCTCTCTATTGTGAGATTATGTTAGAATCTTTTTGCTAACCATATTGATTCCGGTTCTTGTTCTTTCCATTTTTTTTTCTTATGCATACTTTATTTTTGTAAACAATCCTATGTAATTGAACATGTCCCCTAGAACAGTACTAGCCTTTGACGGTGGAGGCCAGAATTTGTTCGATGCTACCAGATGGTATATGCATTTTATATCTTCTGCCCACAGGTTTTGGTGGATTAGGAGCATTAATTAATAGAAAAATTAAAAGCAGTTGACTGAATTTGCATGCTGACTCAACCAGGTCAATCTCCTAATGATCGAGTTATGATAACCCTACAAGTTTTGGATCACTTGGTCTTTAAGTCAGTAAGTTGACCTTGACAATCCATATAATAGTACTAAAACCCCTATGTCACTGATTACCATTGAATGCTCTGTAATACATATAACTTCTTTTCAAACTCCTACACACATACAAAATTTTGTGTGTGTGAATATTGCCGATTGTGAATGCAGGCCATGCTCTTGATAGCCCATGTTTCATGGTTGACTCACTGATTCACCCATTATGCTATTTGGTGAAATGCTGTAAAACCTGTGTCCGGTAGAAACTTGGTGTCTACATTGCGATAACATTTGTAAGGATGCCTCATGAAGATAATAAGCATCATTGTAGGTTGAAGCTTTTGAATTCAATATTCAATGCAGATTATACGAGCTACTTAACAGTTTAGAGTTTGATAGTTCGAGAAAGAGAATGTCCGTTATAATTAGGGACGAAGATGACCAGTTGCTGCTTCTCTGCAAAGGTGCTGACAGGTATGTGAGCAACAAATTTGAACTGGAACTACTTGGTTCAATACTAGATTCTCATGTTCACGCTGACGCCATTTGTTGAGACTTGTTTTCGTGTTTCCCTGAGTAGTGTAATGTTTGAAAGGCTTGGAGAAAATGGAAGGCAATTTGAAACTCAGACGAAAGAGCACCTAAATGAGTATGCAGATGCGGGATTGAGAACCCTGGTACTTGCATACCGTGTACTAGATGAAGAAGAATACAAAACATTTGAGGAGGAAATCAGCAAGGCAAAGAATTCAGTTAGTGCAGATAGGGAAGAAAGGATAGCTGAAGTAGCAGAGAAAGTCGAGAAGAACTTGATTCTTCTTGGTGCAACGGCAGTTGAGGACAAACTACAAAATGGGGTAGGTATTTTATTTTAGAAAGGGATATGGGAAGCTTTTTATCTTGTCTTGTGTACTTAAATTGTGGAACCAAATTATGGTGTATATTTCAGGTCCCTGAGTGTATTGACAAGCTTGCTCAGTCTGGCATCAAAATTTGGGTATTGACAGGAGATAAAATGGAAACTGCCATAAATATCGGGTATGCTTCTAAGGTGCTTACTTGAATTAAATATTCCGTTTATGCATTGCTTTCTCTTACAGGGTATTAGTCTTGCAGCTTTGCGTGTAGTTTGCTGAGACAAGGAATGAAGCAGATAATTATCACTTTAGACACTATGGAGATTAAGGAATTGGAAAAAGAAGGAGACAAGCGTGCCATTGCAGAGGTATCATTCATGATGCTGTATTAAGAGAAAGAGTAGCAACTATCCAAGGGATTTATTGTTGATTTAATGCCCAAACAGATTATACTCTGTGCTGAACTGATTAGTGATCCTGATTTCGTTATTATTTGGAGACCAGTCATGCAAAACTAGGAATCGGCTTTCAAACATGTTTACAGTTTGCTGTTAACGGTTTCAGGCATCAAAAGCTAGTGTTCTTCATCAGATAAATGAAGGGAAATCACAACTTACAGCGAATGAAAGTCCTGAGGCATATGCTTTAACAATTGATGGAAAGTCACTTTCTTTTGCACTAGAGGATGATGTCAAGGGAATATTTTTAGAACTAGCAATTGGATGTGCATCTGTTATTTGTTGTCGTTCATCTCCAAAACAAAAAGCGCTTGTAAGTTTAGACTATATTATTTAGTGCAGATTTCCTTCTTTGTCCTTAATTTATGCTTACAAATTTTATGTTGGAGCTCAAAATTGAAGAAAATCCGCAGGTAACAAGACTAGTAAAGAGTGGCACGGGCAAGACAACATTAGCTATAGGTGATGGGGCCAATGATGTGGGCATGCTTCAAGAAGCTGACATTGGAGTTGGCATTAGTGGTGTTGAAGGAATGCAGGTGTTATATAATGATCAAAAGTGGCTGTTTCTGGTCCTCATCTGTGAATCTGCAAGACTTTTGACGCTTTTCGTTATTACTTTATGGCGCAGGCTGTTATGGCTAGTGACTTTGCAATTGCTCAATTTCAATACTTGGAGCGTTTACTGCTGGTGCATGGACACTGGTGTTACAGACGGATCTCGTTGATGGTGCAAATAATGCTGCTACCTTTTCAGTTTTTCATAGGGTTGTTCAATTTTACATATGATTTGGGTGACTTTTTGTTCCATATTTGTTTTCCAGGTATGCTACTTCTTCTACAAGAATATTGCCTTCGGTTTCACACTCTTCTTGTTTGAGGCGTATGCATCATTCTCTGGGCAAGCAGCATACAATGATTGGTATATGTCATTGTATAACGTATTTTTCACATCACTTCCTGTGCTTGCTTTAGGGGTGTTCGACCAGGATGTTTCTGCAAGGTTTTGCCTTAAGGTATAGTGTATATGTTAATTCCATATGCTACTCATAAACCTGATCATTTCGCCCATTAGAATATATTTTTGATTTCTCATAAAGGATGCCTGATATAGGAGAAATCTTATCTCTTGACTTCTGCAGTTCCCCTTGCTGTACCAAGAGGGTGTTCAGAATGTTCTCTTCACCTGGCTGCACATACTAAGATGGATGTTTAATGGAGTTTGCAGCGCCATCATGATCTTCTTTTTCTGCATCAGGGCCCTTGAACACCAATCATTTCGTAAAGGTGGAGAGGTCGTTGGGATGGAAATTCTAGGTACCACAATGTATACTTGTGTTGTTTGGGTTGTGAACTGTCAAATGGCTCTTGCGATCAGCTATTTCACACTAATTCAACATCTCTTCATATGGGGAGGAATCGCCATTTGGTATCTCTTCCTTTTGGCTTATGGGGCCATGTCACCTACCATATCCACTACTGCCTATATGGTCTTTACTGAGGCTTGTGCCCCTGCTCCTTCTTTTTGGCTTATCACATTGTTTGTGACGATCACTACCCTTATTCCATTTTTCGCATATGCTGCCATTCATATGAGGTTCTTTCCCATGTACCATGAGATGGTGCAGTGGATTAGATCAGAAGGCCAATCAGATGATCCTGTATATTGCGAGATGGTGAGGCAAAGATCTATACGTCCCACCACTGTTGGTTTTACAGCACGTTTCGAAGCAAAATCACGCAAACAGAGAGATGCAACAGGATAAATGACCCTTAACTGCAGATTGTAAAGCTGCTTTTGTATAGGTGTTTTGTATAAAGAACCAGTTGATGCTGAACCTGCCCGCAGATGATCTTTTAAACCAAAGTGGAATCTCTGCAGGGTAGCTATGCAGCGATTATAATTAGAAAAATTTTGACTCTCGGCCTTGTTTGGCCACATTATTTAATCATTGCCTTTTAGAAAGAAACCTTTCTCAACCATTTTGCTGCATGTTAAAGCCAAAATTTCTCTAATCCAGTATCAAATAACTTCTATCAGTTAATGTGGACCCTGTGCTGTTCTTTCTGAGCCGTTCTCTATAGACGGTTTTTTGGTTTTGTCTGACTACTCGTTTCTCTAGGCCGTTACTACATAAATGTATTAACAAATGATGACTTTTTTAGCTTTCACAAATGAATTTCAAATGAGGCGTTAAAGGGCTTTGCCATTGCCTTCTCCCAAGTCTTTTCGCAAAGCTGGAGAAATTAAATTCATCCGCATTTGATTACAACACTCACTAAACTGAGTCCTAATTCCTAACGCATTATTTTCCAAATAATTGTGGGCTAGTTAGAAAGAAAGACACACTAATAACTCGAGAAAGAGTGTAGTACTTCTGTCTCTTCAGGTTGGATTCTTGCAAGTGGCGTACCAAAAAAAAAAAGAATTCTTGCAAGTTGAATATATGGAGTACTTCAAGTGCAGTATATCTGTTGAGTGGATTAGCCATTAGATAATCTGAGAGAGACGAAGTGGTAGAGATCAACATATGCCTCATCCAGGGACGGATCCACGTTAGAGCCAATGGGGTCAGACCCCATTGGGTTTGAGATTTTTCTATTACCACCATTAAAAATCTATTGGGTTGGGCAAAGATAAAAGGTGGGCTTACTAAGTGACCCCATTGGAAAAACTCACTGACCCCAGAGTTAGGTCATGATTTGAAATTTTTTTTATATTCTTGACAAGGGTTTTTTGCTAATTACAATCCAAGCCAAGGTGAAGACTCTCCAACTAGCATTCTACGTAACATTTGATCCAACAGCTAATTGCCCCCATGCAAGTGTCTAGAAGGCTGTCGTCCTCTTCTCCGGCCTCCGTTTGGATAATAAAGCAAATGGACAGACGAACGGACACAAATATCTGAACGCTGTTTACACCCCTACTTATGACCCCATTGACAAAAATTTCTGCGTCCGCCCCTGGCCTCATCAGTTAATGAAATTCACCGTTTCTTTTTATTTCCAAGAAAAAAAAATCAAGAATAACGTACCGAGCAAAAGAAATAAAAAGACTAGAAAACGAAGGTTACCTTGAATTTAGTAAAAAAGAAAAGGTACAAACTCTTGAATTTCTAGAGTCTACACTATATGTAAACCTTATCTCATATGGCTAATAATATGAACGAAGCAAGCTACATATTGTCAATCAATCATTTATATGCTATCAAAGTCAATTGCATAGGTGGTATATGGAAACGATCTTACCGGAGGGTATTTTTGTGCTTTTAAGAGCAATGAGGAGGCGGCCGGCGAGGAAGACAGAGTGGTCTGGTGGTGGGGGAAGGGGAAGGGGAGAGCCGGAGAGGGGAGGGTTCGAACGTGCAATGTAGGCCTGCGGCCGAGGCGCGGACTCGCAGCGACTTGTCTTTCCCTATTTAGGACCAGTGAGCGGTGGAAGAGGCCCAGACCAGGTTTCTTTCTACTGAGCCTACTTATATTCAGCTGGTATACTCGTAAATATGGGATGTCAACCGTACATATGTGCACTTTATTTGATCAATCGGCCCCGGCCACTAGCCATAGTTTCTACAATATTGTAGGGACTGGTTTTTTTATACAGATATTGTAGGGATTGTTGGATTCTGGAATTATGGGGTTCAAACAAAGTAAGAGAAACATTAATCAGAAGCAGCTGAATATATATATATATTAACTCTTGATTTATGTATGTATATGACAAAAATATTTTGATAATTAAAGAATATGACAAAATTTAAATGGAAGATTTATTAACAGAAAAAATGGGTCGGGGAAACCCCTGCATCCTGCGATCTAACGCAACAGGAAACTACAAAAAATGACAATATCCTGTGAAAAAAATGAGGCAACAAAAGAAGATAAAAGGAAATAATTACATGATGCGATCACAGGAAAGGTTGCGCTTACACCTTGCTATTTGTTCTCCAACTAGCTTGGCTGAAATCAGAGCCGTACTCTTGACTACCAAATGCCATTCTCTGAAACAATCTAATTTCAGCAGATTGCTGAGCAGAATCAAAGAGCTCGCTTTCACCAGGTCTTGTTCCATTACTTATATCCAGCAAGTCAGCTACATTATCCAGAGCTCGGACGACCTGCAAATTTGCATACCAACACCATTACACATTGCCCCCGTGCAAGACGAAGTATAACCATATTGAATCAGATTACATACCTGTCCCATTCGAGGCCTCTTTGTAGCAGAATGTCGCACACAAGCTGCAGCAGCCTCAATCATCCTCAACATCTCAGACTCCACATAATTTCCTTCAAGCTTTTGATCAACTACAGCTTCAACATTTCCACTCTCAAGAGCTTCTGACAGCAAGGGACGTGCCTGAAAGGTAAAGGACCCAACCACCCATAATTAAATCAGTTGTTCACAAGACAAGGTTAACACATATGACAGGTCATACGCAATCATTTTAGCATTTTATTACTTTCGCAGTTTTGCTCGGTTCCATCATTTGGAATCGTAATATAGCCACTAACCAAACCTATAACACTTCCTTTAACATATAACTTGATGGAAGAATATGTTAAAAGTTCTTTTAAGTTCCTAGTGAGAGGCCATTTTTCAAAAATGGATTTAAAATAGCAGTCTTCATTGTGTGTTGTTTATGGAGCATCAAGGATAAACTTTACGAGCAAAACCCAACCATTGTCAGCACAATGATCACTGTCATTGAATATATTTCCAGAGCAAGCATCAGCTCGAAATTAGTACTCCCTCCGTCCTTGAATCGGCAGGTATTTCAGAACAAAGGTAGTATTTAGTACCTATATAGATATTGGAAACTAGAAACAAGAGTGTCCTAATTTAATTCATGGCAAAAACTATACTCCATCCAAAAAAACCTGGCTGCAATTGAAAAGTTACGATTCCAGAATTAGGTGACTGGATTGGCCCTACAGACCAATAGATCCTCATGAACGTGCATGTGCAGGGGCCAATAAATTTAACTCATTTCAAATGCTGCCAGGATTTTTGGAAGGAAGGAGTACATTAGAAACAACTGTACATACATTCTTAAGTGCTTTCTTACTTACTTACATTACATTTCTTTTGCTTGTTTATATCAGAGATAAGGAAATAGCTGAAGTTACAAAAAATGTCCAAAAACTCTATATGCAGCCAATATCATAACACAGAGAAAGTGATACTGATGCATCTAATATATTAGTCCCACACATAATTTCACTGGAAATCATGAACCAGCTATGAAGCAACCGGAAATTACTTCCAATAAAACTCTAGAATACGTTGCCATGTGCTATTATCCACCAAAGTGTAATATGAAAAATTACCCATCTTGAAAATTTAGAAATCAGTTAAACCTCTCTCTTTGCAACCTTTTTCTCTTTTCAAAGCCAAAATATGGACTTGATGAAAATGCTTACCCATTCAACAAGACTTTCATCACCCAAAGGCTGAGTTGTATCCACAGGTTTGCGTCCAGTAACAAGCTCTAAAAGCACCACTCCAAAAGAATATACATCTGACTTTTCAGTCAGCTTGCCACTTGACGCATATTCTGGTGCTAAATATCTGACATTTCAATATCACTATCAGATGCAGACGAAGGTCCTTAAAGACATTATCATATGGTGCAGCTTAGATGCATGGTGGGTACAAAAAAAAAGGTTCGTCACCTACCCAAAAGTTCCCATTACACGGGTTGTCACATGTGTGAAAGAATCTAAAGCCAACCTTGCAAGTCCGAAATCAGAAACCTATTGCATGAGAGAGTATAAGTTAAGATAAATCAATATTTATAAAGAATTTAAGATAGAAAAAGTTGATGAAACCATGAAAATCTCAGAATACCTGAGCTTCAAAGTTGTTATCCAATAGAATGTTTGATGATTTAATATCCCTATGGATGATCCGAGGATGACCTGTAATTTTAGAGTTAAAATTGCAGTAAGAAAACAGAAAAAGCATATTCATTAATCCAAAATCTACGTAAGATCATAGACAGGCTTTGTAAGCGAAAATATCAGTTCACGGAAATGCATTCCCATAAACTCCAACTTTAGGTGAAGAAAAGCATATCATTCAAAAGGAGAAAAAGATGATAGAATTAGCAACCAAACTGAAAGATACGAACAGAACATGGCAAAAGTAAAAAAAGATTACTCACAATCTTCATGAAGGTAAGCTATCCCACCCGCTGCACCAGCAGCAACCTTCACGCGTGTAGCCCAATCCAAGGTTGGTAGTCCTTCCCCTGCATATACTTATTTGTTAGATCATATCAAATGAAATATCCAGCTTGCATCCTAGACTATAGATGAAAAAATGACCCCAGCACTATAGTTAGCATGATATGGTAGTTTAACCTCATAGGGTGATGCAAAAAATTAGGCAATATGTCCTTAGCATGGATTGTATTCACAAAATAAACTTGAGAAGTGTCTCTCACCATGTAAGTGATAATGAAGGGTATTGTTTGGGACATAATCGTATACAAGCAATCTTTGACTTTCATGTATGCAGTAGCCCACAAGAGAAACCAAATGCCTATGGTGTATGCGGCTTATAATTTCGACTTCTGCTCTAAATTCTCGCTCTCCCTGTGTCCCGCCAACTTTGAGCTGCTTCACTGCTACTTCCCTCCCATCAGGAAGGAGCCCCTTGTACACTGGACCAAAACCACCTTCCCCCAAGAGATTCTGCTCCGAAAATCCATTAGTGACCTGTAACAATTCCTCGTATGTAAACCATGACCTTGAATTGCCTAATCCCCCTGGTTCAGATGGTGAATACGGATACCCACTGCTATTGGAACCTTTGCCAACAAGAGGAGCCACAGAGGTTGGCGTCTTCATATGCGATGAATCTAAAAAATCAAATGCACAATTTAGTTAAAGAATTGGCTTTCAAGTTCTCAGAACAAGAAATGATTGCACAATGAACAGAGCTAGTTCGTAAGATGTTGACATATCTAATTTTACACAACCAAACTATAACGGGCGAGAGTAGAATCGAAGCAGTTGCTATTAGTCACCTGACATATTGGATGAATCAAAAGGAGACGGAATAACATAACCATTTCCATGATGTCCTGTCTCTCTTTCCTTTCTCTTTCTCAACACCCAAATTATACCCAAAATTAGAAAAATCACAGCAGCTCCTGCTACTATGCTAATGCCCACCAATCCACCTGCACCGATCCCGCTGCTTTTGCTAGAAGTAACATTCCCTGAGGCTGTGTTAGTATCTGGGGTATTGGACGGGTTGTTCGGTGTACGACTCACCGGAGGGCTTAAATTACCCGGTGGTGTGGTAGGGGTCGGGAGGGATTGGGTAGGAGGAGTAGGGACAGACGAATTGCGCGGAGGAGGTGACGGCGAAGTCACTGGTTGGGTTGGCGGCGGTGATGAAGAGGGGGTAGCAGGAGTAGAAACAGATGAATTGCGCGGAGGAGGCGGAGCCTCTGATTTGGTTGGCGGCGGCGATGAACTGGGTGGTGGAGATTGAGGATCAGAGGTAGGAGGAGATGGAGGGGAACGCGCCGGCGGTCTTGCCGGTGGAGGTGGTGGAGAAGTGGGAGGGGGTGAAGGAGGAGATGGAGGGGAACGCGCCGGCGGCCTTGTCCGTGGAGGTGGTGGAGAAGTGGGAGGCGAAGCTGGGATGGGAGGGGGCGAAAGAGGAGGCGAAGGAGGAGAGGGCGATACAGTCGGCGGGGCAGGCGACGACGTAGGAGGAGGAGACGAAGCTGGCGGCGGCACAGTAGGAGGCGACGGATTAGAAGGCGGGGGAGATAATGCCGGAGTGGGCGGCGAAGCCGTAACCGGCGGAGGCGGCGACCTAACAGGAGGTGGGGGCGGGGAGACAACCGGCGGTGGAGAGGAAACGGCAACTGGGGGAGGTGGGACGGGTGTCTGGGCGACAGGAGGAGGAGGTGGGGAAGATGGTGGAGGAGCGGCGGCCGGAGGAGGAGATAAAGGTGGCGGCGAGGCGGAAGGAGTAGTAGAGTTGGAAGGTGGTGGTGGAGGGGTGGAAGATGGAGAAGGTGACGAAGCTGACATTTCCAGATAGAGAAGGATTGTCGGATCAAAGATCCAACCTTTCGAGGTGCTGCGTCTTCAGCTAAGAGCTGGAGACGAAACCAGACATTCGCACCAAATTGGCTACTCGGTCAAACCCATCTCTCCCACTCCAAAGTCAAAACTTTCTTCCCCACCATTTTCGAACAATATCGTATTCGAGGGTTTCTTGAGCAACCTTTCGAAATCTTACAGTGAACGCAACCCAAAACGCCCACACAGCTTCAAAGCCCAGGCTTGCTGGTCTGCAATGCAAACTCTCCGAGCAAAAACAGATTCTATAAATATAAAGGGAACTTGCATTTTCCGGACAACCCAGATCAGGAAACTCTCTTCTGGACGTAACGGGAAGCGCCGGTGACCAAGTAAGAGACCCCAAGTTGCAGGGATCACTCCTCTGCACAACTCCAAGTTTCCTATCACGAAACTATGGCCTGACCAAGTGGGAGCTTGTAACCACCATCCATCATCATCATCGTCGCCCCGAATCCATAAAAGAGTAGCCCAAAAATCTTCAAAAACTTGAGATTGAAATGCAGACGGACGGCGTCTACATCATTTTATTCAAAATTTGGGCTTCTCAGTTAGAAGAAAGACTCTCTGTCTGCGCGACCATGGAAAGTCGAACAGACCAAGAATGAAGTAGCTGCAAAATACGCGCTTCGCCTCAAAAACAACAACGTGACAGCAACTCTGGCCCGCAAGAGGAAGGAAATAATCAATCTTTGACAAAAAAAATTAATAGGGCGGCGTTAGGACGTCGCAAAACTTCATTACATCACAATTATCAGACAAAATCAACTTTTGAGTTCGAGTTTTTGGTCGCTATTTCGTCGTCCAACCTCCTAAGTCCTAACCCAGTCCTTCTAATCGGCTGAAGGGATGTTGCACAAATAGCGAATCGGGCCAGGAACCCAGTCTGTTTAGGCCATGTTGTACGTACTTGATCTGTGCATTACTACCAAGTACCAAGTAATCGTGGAGACATGCAAAACATCTGTTTTTCTGTACAACGTTTGTTCTTATACGCATCACACAAAAACATCGGGACGATAAGAATGTTTGGATCTTGATCTTGAAGTTTTCCCCTCGAATTGGATGTCCTTAAGGCCAAATAGGCAGCACTTTCCCTGGCCCCAGACCTGAATTTCTTTGGACCGTCTAGTAAATTGGACGAGGGAAGCTGCGATCCCAGATGAAAACCATGGGTTCCACCCGGTCTTGAAATCCAGCTCTTTGATTTTTGTGATTATTCTTTTCTATGCAACTTGTAACAATTTAACAATTGTAAACACTGTCACTATTCGAAAGCAACTCACGGGAGGAAAAAGTATCATGCAGCGTTTGTCCGTGCCTATGAGAATAAGAATAAAATTTATACTCCTGTTACTTTAATTTATGGAACAAATAATTGGTTAGATGAACATCTCCTTACCGTCAATTTCTTCTCCCACCCCGCTCTCTCCAACGAGATGTTCATTTATTTTAATGTCGGAATATAGACATGGACTTTAAAGCTTTGCAGGATGCCCCGACATCACAGATTTTGCTAAACCTGGGCAGTAATCTCACTCATCAACTCTCAAGGTCGTTTGTACGAAAAAAAACTCATGTAAAAATAAAACTCAACGACGTAGCCTGTTGTTATACATAGGGAATTCAACATTTATCTACAATTAATAGTATAAAGTAATTTAGCTTAAAGCCATTTTCCTCTCGGTCCATTGACTCCTCTTGGTTGTTTTGGAATTGAGGTTTGCTTGCAGGGCCGGTTAATGGGAACTCTACTTCTTTCATTAAAAAAAAGAACTTCACTTCGCTATTCAAAGAAACAAGAGAACTTTAACTTCTAAAATATGGCTTCGATTTGGGCTGCCTTCATTGCACTGTGGATGACAAGTTAAAATTCTCGTTCACCTTCATTCGCGTGAACATCAGTGTTTGCCTTCGGCCTCTTCAGCTTTGTTTTTTTGCCTCTTCAAGGGAATGGGTGCAATGGACATCAGGCTGTGAGTCCAAACTCCAAGCGGGATTACTCCTTCCCCAACGCACTGTGGACACCATATACCAATACCAAATTGTTGCCCAAAAATAAAAAAATGTGGACACCAAACAGGGTGCCTCCGCATATACATGTGGCCCCTTGCAAATTGCATTGGGTGCCAGGATAGGGTGCCAAAACCTAAAACCCTGCGTGGCCGCGTCCTTCCCGAGCTTCAGCCTCCGCCCCCGCCCTCGTTTCCTCTGCGGAGGCTGGAGTTGCCTTCCGCTGCCCCGACACTCCCTCCATCTAGACCCCCCGCCGGCGAACCTTCCTCCGGCAATCCGGGCTCAAAGATCGTGACTCTCTCACCCTGCTCGACCTACTCGATCATCATCGCCGTCCTCTCCGCTGGCCGCCATCCCCGCCGGAGTGTTTCCTCTCCCCCGCTGTCCTCTCCGTCCAAGGTGAACACTATATCTCTCTTTCTCTCTCAGGTAATCCTGAATGTTCCTGGTTCTAATGGCTCGCTTCCCTTTATTCAATTGGTTCTAATGTTATTTCCTAGCTGGTTTTTTGCTGCATTGAACTCACCTTATTTTAGGTTTTTTGTATCCTCCTTGTAAGGAGACAGTTCTCTATTTATTTATTTTTTCAAGTTCTTTGCCGAAGGCCGGCACTGTAATTCCCAATACTTTGCACTGCCTTTTTTGTTTAATATAAAAATTTGCATTTTTATATGAATTAGATTCATTATTTTGAATTATGATTGTTTGTATTGCTTTCTGCATAATGGCTGATCTGGGTATGGTTGATTGATGCGGAGATGGGCTCGAGTGGTTTTTTATTTGTTGCTTGAATGATTTGGTTGCTGAAATTTCTGTATTGCATGTTTTGTGAGGAATCGTTGCTCTAGATGATTGTTTGCATGTACTGATGTGTCTGCAGTTAATTTTTACTGATACATTCCTTTTTCTGGCTTTCTGATTAAGGATTTAAGTCTCTCTGTGGGCTTCTTATTGGAAATGATTTTTTTTTTTTTGCATAATAAGCTTATGTATTGTTAACCAGTAATATGATGAGTGATGACCATAAATTTTATGAGGGATATGGTAATATCATGCAGTTAGCTTCACATTAGGGATACTTTTTTGTTTTTTAGCTTTCTGATTAAGGAGGTAAGTGTTGCTGGGGGCACATTTTATTGCAATTAATTTGTTTGCATATGAAGCTTATGGTAAGGTGCAAAATTTGATTAGAGACACATGGTAATACTATGGAGTTAGCTTCATATTTTTTAAATTAGATTGGGTGCCTTGTCTTGTGGAAAGTCTGGAAGAGATTTGGGGTTTTGTGCTTTTAAGTGTTTGTTGGGATTTTGGAGATATATGGGGAGTGATGAAATGTGGCTTTGAAAAAGTTTGATATTCAACTCCAGTTCTTGCGTTGAGTTTTGTGTAGAGTGGAGTTTATGTCCGTTTTTGTCTTGTGTCTTTTTGGTAAAATTAGATCTACTTTGGATTAAAGTTGGATTAATTAGGTAATTAAAGTTGGTTTTATGAACTAGTTTTCATCTGTTCCAATGCTATGTTGAAAAAATTAGATCTATTTTCGATTAAGGGTGGATTAATTAGTTGCTTTATATTATATTGTGTCTTGGTCTCCATTGCGAGTGATAATAGGCTTTTGTTTTTTCATTCTTTTTTTTTTGGTCTCTTCTGATGCTGATGCTTCTGCTTGGATCTTTTTCAGGTACAGCTTTCGCTTTCTTTCTGCTAAAGATGAAAAGTATCCCCTCTGCTTCAAAGGTCGCACCCTCAAAATGGAAACCCAAGATTTTTGCTTGGGGGCCTTCAATTTCTCTTCATTTTACTCATCCCTTCTGTTCAAGTTCCTCCACGGCTCTGCCTCCAGTAGAATCCACTTCAGACGTGAATCAATCGCTGAAAGAAATCCCTGATGCTGGTCCATCCTCTACTGTGCAGTCTGATCTGTGCCTCCAACAGGATAAGATACCTGAAAGAGCCGCCGGAAGAAAACCTCAGAACTCTGAGAAGCTTGAAGATATAATTTGCGGAATGATGGCTCAAAGGGCTTGGACAACCAGGTTACAGAATTCAATCCGGGCACTTGTTCCTCAGTTTGATGACTCACTTGTGTACAATGTACTACATGGAGCTCGAAATTCTGATCATGCTCTCAATTTCTTTCGATGGGTTGAGAAGACCGGATTTCGCCATGATCGAACTACCCATTTGAAGATAATTGAAATCCTGGGGCGTGCTTCTAAGCTAAATCACGCTAGGTGCATCTTGCTTGATATGCCAAAGAAGGGTGTTGAGTGGGATGAAGATATGTTTGTTATAATGATTGACAGCTATGGTAAAGCTGGAATTGTCCAAGAGTCTGTGAAGATGTTTCAGAAGATGAAAGAATTGGGGGTTGAGCGGACTTTAAAATCATATGACACTCTATTTAAGGTGATCATGCGTCGGGGTCGAGTTCAAATGGCAAAACGATATTTTAATGCCATGCTAGCGGAAGGAGTGATTCCCACACGGCACACCTATAATATTCTCATATGGGGATTCTTCCTTTCTTTGAGGTCAGAAACTGCATTCAGATTTTTTGAGGATATGAAGACTCGTGGGATTATTCCGGATGTGGTTTCTTACAATACAATGATTAATGGATGTTGTCGGCTGAAGAAGATGGAAGAGGCTGATAAATTCTTTTTGGAGATGAGAGGAAAAAATCTATCTCCAAATGTGATTACTTACACAACTATGATCAAAGGGTATGTCTCTGTTGGTCGCATGGATGACTCATTGCAGCTACTTGATGAGATGCGTAATTTTGGAATTAAACCAAATGATCATACTTACACAACCTTGTTACCTGGTCTATGTGACTCTAACAAAATGGCAGAGGCAAGAATGATATTGAAAGACATGGTGCAGAGACATCTCGCACCAAGAGATAATTCCATATTCTTGAAATTAATTTCCTCAATGTGCAAATCAGGGAACTTGGATGGTGCTTCAGAGGTGCTGAAGGGGATGATTAGATTGAGTATTCCAACGGAATCATCACATTATGGTCTTTTAATGGAAAATTTTTGTAAGGCTGGACAATATGAAAGAGCAATGCATATGCTGGATAAAGTACTAGAAAAGAGAATTTTGCTGAACCCTTCAAGTTCTGTTGAGATGGATTCAAGTGCTTATAATCCAATGATTGAATATTTGTGTAAAAATGGTGACACTAAGAAGGCTGAGGTGTTCTATAGACAATTGATGAAAAAAGGTGTTCAAGATTCTGTTGCTTTTAACAATTTGATTCATGGGCATTGCAGGGAAGGGGCTCCTGAATTGGCCGTTGAGCTTCTAAAGATAATGCAAAGGCGTGGAGTTTTGGCAGATGTGGAGTCTTACCAAGCTCTTATCGAGAGCTTCTTGTGGAAAGGTGAACCTGCAGATGCAAAAACAGCTTTGGATGGTATGATTGAAAGTGGCTATCTTCCTGATGCATCTCTATTTAGAATAGTCATGGAGGGTCTGTTCAATGATGGAAGAGTTCAAACGGCAAGTCGGGTTATGAACAGTATGATTGAGAAAGAAGTGAAGGAGAACATGGATTTTGTTTCAAAAATTTTGGAAGCCCTTCTGATCAGAGGACATGTTGAGGAGGCTCTTGGGCGAATTAATTTGATGATGCATAATGGGTGTTCTCCTGATTTTGATCAACTTCTCAAAGTCCTTTGTGAAATGGATAAGACGATTGCAGCTCTTAAATTATTGGATTTTGCTTTAGAAAGGGATTGTAACATTAGTTTCTCAAGCTATGAACGGGTTTTAGATGCTCTTTTGGTTGCTGGAAAAACACTTAATGCATATTCCATATTATGCAAGATCATGGAGAAGGGCGGGGTTATGGATTGGAGTAGCGGTGAAGATTTGATTAGGAGTCTTAATGCGGAGGGAAATTCAAAGCAGGCAGATATTCTTTCAAGGATGGTGATGGGGAGAGGCAAGAAGGGAAAGAAGATAGTAATAACCGCAAATTGAAGGTTGTTAAGGCTGATGAACTTCCTCTAGGTATTTGGGGTAGAGATCTATAAACTGGGTCCTTTTAGAAAAGGATGAGTGATTATAGTTTTCAATTGATATTTTGTTGGAGATCTTCTTGCGCTTCTCACATTGACGTGAGGTACTTATCCAGTAGAATAATAATCTTGTTTTTATGATTATTACTGGTAGAAGTGGTTGGTGATTTTTTTTAAGCCAAAGCTTGTAGCTGTTGTAATCCTCCAATTCTGTTTATTTTCCAATTTTTTCTGTTCAATTTATTTTTTGAAACTTCGAGAGATAGAAGCGGTCCCATGGCAGTTGGGTTTGATGTGAAGAGCCACGAAGTCCCCTACAATGTCTAAATCATCATTTTGTTGGTTGTCCATTCCTGCATAATGGCCGCCATGAGAGAAATCATCTTAGGAATCGACATAAGAATTTCATGTACCACTCTCGATTGATCACTCGCTTTTTTCAACTCCTATGTTATAATTCGTACACTTGCCGCATAGTTCTGCAATATCAATGTTGGTATCTAAGTTTACATACGTAGTTTCGATGGAGAGCTTTTTCTAAAGAAATTTTTTCAAGAGGTGAACACCAAGATAGTAAGGGCTCAATTAGACATAGGGGCTGTTTGGATAGTGAAAGAGTCATGAATGTGAAATCAAATTCAGGTGAAAAAATTCATTGGCTTTCATGATGAATGTGAAATTCGTTTGGATAGTGGAATTTTTAAGATGAATATAATTGGTCATGTGTTTGGATAGTGAATGTGATACAGTAAGTAATTTTTTACATTTTGACCATTTTACCCCTGCATGACCTCTTTTCTACACTCCGTCCGACATTAGTAATACCATATAATTTTCCAAAATGGATTAATTTTAGTTTAATTTGGAAACCTAAATCTTGGTACAAATTTGGGATGGAGGGAATACTGTTCATAAATCATGATGAGGGCAGAATTGTATTTTCGTAGATGAATTGAATTCACTTTCAGGTGAAAGTCCTCATGAGGACTTTCACCTGAAAGTGCTCTTTCACCTGAATTTGTTCTTTCAGGTAAATTTTTCAATTCACCTGAAATTCACCACACAAACCTGTTTCACACTCTTTCACCTGAAAGAGGGCTGAATTGACAGTGAATTCAGCCCTCTTTCACTATCCAAACAGCCCCATAGTAATTGACACACAGTCCTACTGGGGCCACTGACCAAATTTTCTCCAATAAAAATTAGAGTAAATTTAATAAAGCTTTGTATCAATCAATAAATAAAGGGTGCATTTGGATATTAAGGGGCCGTTTGGGGCGTGATTATAAGTAAATATCGAGAGTCAATTTTCAATGTCCACTGTAGCAACCAGGTTTTTTCACTTTCAAGTTGAAACATGTTTAGAGGTGTTTTAGCTGAAAGTGAAAAAAAATTGGATGCTACAGTATAGTAAAACACCGAGTGTGGATGTTTTGCTTTTAGGGGCCGTTTGGGGCGTGATTAATAGCAAAACATCCACATAGCATTCATATTTTTTTCATATCCAGCTGAAATACCTTATATTGTGTTTTATCTTAGATATGGAAAAAACATGAATGCTACAGTAGACATCCAAAATCCACTCTGGATATTTTGGCTTTTTCACGCCCCAAACGGCCCCTTAATCACACCCCATATATCCCTTAAAACGTAAAAAGTGATGCTAAAAAATTAATCACTTCAGTCGGAGAGAGAACGATAATACATATTGAAAAAGGGAAAAGTTTAAATAAGATCACTTTCATATTGCTTATATGAGGCCACTTTGAATCATAGCCGTTGGATCTTGATCTGACGGCTATAAATATCCATAATGATCTCACCCACTATTTGATGTGACACACTCACTTACCCACTGATTTAATATCAACCCTCGGATCGAAATCTAACGGCTATAAAAATTGGCCTCATGCTCCTTGTATGAGAACGATCTCATGTAAACTCATCCCATTGAAAAATGGGGTGACATTTTGGGGGTGAATCAGGCTGAAAATCCGTGGGCTGCCCTTGTTTGTCTGCTTTCGCGAAAAATAAAATCTCTCTTTCCTTTTAGGCCGTCCGGCCTCTGGTCCGGTCTTCTGTCGCTGGCTGTGCGTGACGTCTGACATGCCTTAGGCCGGGCTCGGGGGCTGGCCGGCAGACCGGAAATTGGGTTTCTGGTTCTCCAGCGATGAAGACGAAGACCCCCTTGGTTGTCGACTGGAAGCAGACCTTGTCGCAGAAAAACATCGGCGATCCTGGGGAAGGTTGCCAGTTCGTTGACGACCCAGACCCTCCTTCGTTTGACCAATCCAAAACAGACAATGTCGCCGGCCTCTCCGACCACGAGCTCGAGGAAGCCATCCAGCGGAACCTGTCATACATCAACACCATCGCTAAAACATTGGCTGATAACGGCTCCAAGTTGCGGGCCCGTCTCGTCCTCTTGCAGGCCGAGCTGAACCGCCGGCGAGAGGCCCGGCTGAAGCGAAAGGTTCCTCCTTCATCTCTCAATCCTCTTCCTTTCTAACATTTTTCGCTTTGATTTTTGCAACTCTTCTTTATCTCGGATGGTTCCATCCCGTCGTTTCATTAGAACAATCGAAACCGATTAATAAATATTCGATTTTTTTTGTCCAAGTTATCAACTTTTTAGTAGTATGTTTTTGTCACAAAGTTGGTCTTCTAGGCTCGTTTTATGATTCCGGTTATTTTCATTACATGATTGCATAAGTTCATAAAAGAGAAAAAAAATGTGATGGTCATTTGTTTGTTGTTGGCAGGAACCTGAAAAGTCTGAAAAGCGGCCGCAATCTGGCACATGTGCCCGTGGTAAGATTGAGAATTATATGCTTCATTGATTGTTAAACTACTCTTATGTAATGACCTTAATTATGTTCTTTTTATTAAAAGATATGAGTTGGCTAAAATGTGAATACAAATGAATTATCTTATGCGTATGTAAGCTTCAGTCATATTGGTAGTTGTTGGACAGATGACTGAACACGTTTGTGCTGATTGTGTCACGTGATCTTAATGTGGGGAAAGTGTTATGGTAGTTAAAGAACGGAACGGATGAAGGGTGTTCTTCATAAGTTTTAAGTAATCGAGGGAGTAAATTACCTAGTATTGGGATCTTTCCACAGGTCTCTGCATGTCACTTGATGAAATGGATGCTGCTACTCATGTTATCTGCCATTAATTTCTTTTCTGTTTTTGTTTGATTTTACATTTGATTATTCTTGCTTGGGCCTTTAACAATTGTGATGTTTCTCACATTGCTTATAATTATCATGCGTTTCTGATTTGGATGCTGTAAGCTTGTCTGTGTCTTTTGTGCATGCTAAAGTTCCAGTTGTATAGTTCAATTTTTTGACCGGGCTAGTATAATACTTGGAAAGCTGTTCTGTAGGTACTTCAGATTGTAAGACTTGACTTATTTTGTTAAAAGAAAATGACGGAATATTTTTGCCTTACAATGCAGTTTATGATGAACTAAAATGGTGTGGAAAGTTTTAGATTTTGAATGGTATGGGCACAAATACATTGTTTGTCCAAATGATCAGTAAGGCACTGTTGATTATGGACAAATGCAATCTTTTGGGAATAAATTGCTGTGGAATATTTCCATCACGTACTAAATATTATCACGGTTGTTCCTGTCTAATACATACAGATATTAAGAGCACGTAAGAAAACATGTTATTATCTTTTATTCGTCGTACACATTATCTTCGAGGAGCTGTACTCTTGTTTTTTGAAAAAATGTCAAATCACTCTTTTGATGATGTCTTATTGATTTGTAGATACATCACATCAATCCAATTTAGATGCTTCTTCAGCTTCAACCTTTTCTAGCAATTTGGAATGCAAGGTACAAAATAATAATAGTTACAACTCTGAACTTGACTGGAACAAAATTCAACTGATTACTTCTGTCATTTAGCTCTTTATGCCAGCATCTGCACGGGAAGCAATATGGCTTCCTTGAGAGTGGGCCCATACTCATGGGTGACTCCTGTGAGAACTTTTTAAATGCAGCTTGCACTGGATTATATGTCTGGGCACACTTAGCCCTCACTGTCTCAACAATTTACTATGTGCAACTGTTTAGTTTATTGCTTCACAGTTACAGGACTGTGACACCACGTAAATGTGTTAAATTATTTGATGGATTTTGGTGAATCAGCTGCTGGACGATGAACTTCATTGAATTCCATTTCCACTGGAATAACATAATTATCTTTTTTAAAGCAGACTGGTCTCCTCTTTTCAGTTAACAATGATATATATGTAATGGCCTCAAATAAATGTGAAAGAGGTACGTTGGTGATGATAGTGCTGACTTGTTGTCTCATGGTACCATCCTTATCGGATTTTGTCAAATTGGCGATTCAGGGTGAACTCTTACCACTGTATATCTCAGTGTTTATGGTTATGTAGAGTTCGTGTTGTCAACCAAATATAGCTGGGTATGGCATATATTATGATCATCATTTGGGTATATATTCCAATGATAAAGTAGGCTCATTTTCTTACGGTATGGGGGAATAAGTTTGCTTGAGACTCCAACTGAATTGGTGTAATAGAGTCCGTGTTGCCAACCAAATATAGCTGGGTAAGGCATATATTATGATTATCATTTCGGTATTGATCCCACTGATGAAGTAGGCTCATTTTCTTACGGCATGGGGGAATAAATTTGCTTGAGACTTCAACTGAATTGGTGTACTATTTTATATACATGTAGGGCTTGACTTGCATCGCATTTTTGTTTATTATGTTCGCTATTACTTTTTGGAGCCCCATTTTTTCGTGTTTAAATTCCCTTATCGATGAAAATTTTCTTCCTCTTGTCCTTACATATGCACACAATAGCCAGAAAGTAGCAGTTGCAGTGCATTTGAAAGTGAATTGAAATTATGTGGCCGGAGCAGATTCAAGGTCAAGTCAGATAAAAAAATTTCTTCAAGACATTTACCATTTCAATTTCCAAATAGCTTATGCAGTACCAATGATAAAAATAGACGTGGCAAGGGGAATTTGAATGGTACTTCGTCTAGATATTCTCCTTTTCATGTGGAGGGAAAAATGTTTACACGTCTGTCGGATAAGTATGCTTTCAATTACTTTTGGCTAAGATTATCTTTTAGTAAGATGCATACTTTACATTCTTTGTGGCTTAATCTAAATACTACCTACTTGCTGCTAATTTATTTCTGCAGGAAGGGTCAGCTTGAACCTTCAGTTCATTCAAAGACAAAAAAGGTAAGCTTGCTCCTTGGATCACTTTAAAGGTATTTGTTCGGTTTTTAGAACCTACTCCATTAATGTGTAAATTGTATATCCAATAGATTTTAGTTTCCAATACATATTAAATGATTATTGCTTGACATTGTCTTTCATCATTAATTTACTAAAAGCTTTTCGTTATTGCAAAACAGGTGCAAACTGTGGTACTCTTGGATGAAGATGAACAATCTTCCCAACCAATCGAAGTTACTAAATCATCAGAATGGTAAAAGGAAGTTAATAATATTGGCATTAATTATTTATTTCGCGCCCTTATGAAATTTTTAGGTTGAAGTAGCGTCTTGTTTACCCTGCATCACTTTTATGCAGGGACAGAAATTCTAAAGTTTACTACCCCTCAAGGTGCTTCCTACTGTTCTCATCAATTACTATTGTCCACTTCTGAATGTATCAGATGAGGCACTCATTTGTTTTTAGAATTTGAAAATGTCTGGCCTGTTTTAGTTCGAAAATTTCTGGCTCTTCTTGTGGCAGGAATGACCCAGAGCTTGTTGAACTTTGCCTCTCAGACATGGAATGCTTAGATCCTGAATCACCTTTGTCATCACCTGTTATGAACTTCTATATTAAGTAAGTTCTTTTGTTAATTTTCCGTGTTGTTAGGCTTGGAATTATTTAGTATAGTTTTTTTTTTCTAGCTTATGTTACTTACTTTTAAATTTATTACTTATCTTCTTTTTTTTGGATAATTAAAATTGTATTAACCAAAAAAGCTGGGAAACAAAGAATATCCAAAAGGAACAAACCCATAACCCTCACACAGGAGGAAAATTAAAGAAAAATCAACTAGAAGTTGAAAGATCAGCAACAGGCTGAATAGATAATCAGGTGATTGGGTGAATTTATGGAAGAATTAGTGAAATGAAATGATATGTATTGGGTTGACATGCAGGTGATTGTGTAAAAACAGATTGAATTGTATTGTTTTACTTGTTAATACAAATAAGTTTTGATGTTGGGATTTGTTGTGTCGTGAATGCTAGAATTGGTACTTGTAGCAAGCAACTCTTATGCAGTTACGTTTGCCGATGTCTCTGCACTTCCTTGTTTCATTGCAGGGTGTCTTCTCGTTCCTATGTCAATGTTATTTTATTGTACCCAGTCTTTTGTTTGTTTTATCATCAAAAGGGCATGTGCAGAAGGTTTTTGAATAATATTGAACTCATTAACTTATTCGCTATAATGTATTTAGAAGTAGAAGAGTACTTTATTTGTTATTATTTGAGTTTCACGGTGTCATTGTAGTAAATGCAAGTCCTGCATTTTTGTTTGTCCTACAGATGATCAATATCTTTCTGACTACGATTGATGGTGATAGGTTTCTACAGAGGTTAAACAATGGACCAATGGATGAGTATTATTTCTTCAACACATATTTTTACAGCAAGCTTGAGGAAGCTGTTTCTTGCAAGGTATTGCATCATCAATAGAAGCATAATTTTAATTTACTATTTTAACGTTCCCATACCTAGATTTCTATAATACAAACCTTGATAGAGTTTTATTATACGACAGAAAGAATGGCGGGCAGAAACACAGGGCAACCTGAACAGTGGGCTCCACCTTCAGCCTGCTATTCTGTAGTCAGTTTTGTCTGCCGCATACATTTTTTGTCATCACCATATTAGCATGCTACCTTTACTTTTTCCATCCTAGATTATATAGTACTCTTTCTTTCATATCAAATATCACAAATTGGTTTGGTTTATGTGCTTGTAAATTGTTATAGAAGCGCTTGGTTTACATAATGAAGGTAATAAATTGTCCATCTTCCCTTCCTTTCCTTACCTTTTAATGGAATGCAAACAGATAGTTTGGCTTGCTTAATTTTTTTTTTCACATTTTGAAAGATAAGTTCCTTTTTTCCCTTTGTGTCTGTATGTAACTATGTATAT
This sequence comes from Houttuynia cordata, assembly GCA_039654745.1. Classification (NCBI taxonomy): domain Eukaryota; kingdom Viridiplantae; phylum Streptophyta; class Magnoliopsida; order Piperales; family Saururaceae; genus Houttuynia; species Houttuynia cordata. Next base: position 1,616,184 of record CM077515.1, on the reverse strand, counting down.
TTGTATGTATGTAAATATGCATGTGTATGCAACCCCATATAGCTGGGATGAGGCATAGATGATATTGCACTCTATCATCATTTTTTGAGCCAAAACAAGTGCTCAGCGCTCACAACCTTTTTGTTATATAATATGCAGGGAACCAATAAGAACACACTGTATGGAAAAGTTAGGAGGTGGTGGAAAGGTGTTAATATATTTCAAAAGGCATACATATTTTTGCCAATCTATGCAGAGTATGTTTATGCAACTTATTTGCTATTTCTTATTTTAAATTTTAATATTGGCCCGGACATCTGAGTTATATTGAGCTTTTGGAAAATGAGGATACTAACTGATAGAATCTCCATGATCTTTGAAGCAACGATATTATTTTTTAGTTGACCACTTCTCCTTAAAGTTTAAGCTGCTAGGGAAGGTATAACTTTATATATTAACCCATTCACAACCCCGCACATGTGAACACCACTAAGCATTGCACATGGAAACACACAGGCAGCCCATACCCACATACAGTGGACTAGAAACTAGATTAGTTTTGCAGGTTCTCATTTTCATTGCAATTAAGCTACATTTATTATTAACTGTTAGTATGTGGCGGATGACTAAGTTCTATGTCGATTTTTTGACCTCTCTTATTCTGTTCTGTTTTCTTATGTCAGTCAACATTGGAGCTTGGCAATTATTTGCGTACCCGCGAAAGAGGATGAATGTGGACCTATTATACTTCATTTGGATTCATTAGGATATCACTCTAGTACCAAAATATTTGAAAATGTAGAAAGGTAAGAAGCTGAATACACTTATATTCTTAATATGTATCTGTTTTTTATATCATACTCATGTTAATTTAATTTGCACGTACATCTTAATTTAATCAAAAGTTGATGCAATCATATGACATTTATTAACAAACAACAAAACAAAAAAGAAAAGGAACGCAAATAGTTAGCAAAATTTTTAAGTGTTGGTAAGGGCTGTTGCTAGGCAAGAAATTAATGCAGCTCTTTAATTTCATATCTCAACCTAATGTCAACTAGTATTCGAATCAATTCATTTTTATAAGTTCTTCAAGAAGTCCTATAATGTGAAGAATAAATTTTATTCTTTTAGAAAAAAATGAATTTTATTTTTCTTTTTATTGCAAATTATTACTCTTATAGCCTTGAACGGTATACTAAAAAGTTAAGTAGGAAATCCGTCTCAAGCTTCGAGCATATGCTTGAGTTAACTCTCAGATCAAGTTTAAACTAAGTGACAGAACAGATCGACGATTCCTCCCTTAGACAATGAGCCTTGCATACTGTAGCTACTGATTGCCTTATCCTCATTTCATTACTATGAGCTATATCTTGTGTGAACAAAGTTGGAAGTGATTTCTAGTGTTTTGCAGTGCCATTTTTTTCAATATTAACATCAGGGTGAGCAAGAAAATTAAAAGTAGAATGCCATAGGATCCATATTGTTGGAATTAGTAAAGCCAACACAGAGAAAGGCAGTCCAAATCCTTGTGCTCATATGGATCAATCATCAATGGCAGGAGGTATTAGCTGGGATTGTATGCGTTTATGTAAACATTGGTAGGTTTTCCCACGTTGCTTCTTCATCTTAATGCTAACTAGCCCTTTCATTTGTGGGCCGAGGAATTTTCTTTAATCTAACTAGTTTCTTTTTAACATTTTTTTCAGCTTCTACTAAAGATAGAGTAACGCCTCTCATACAGAAAGCTGTAAGAAAATTGTTGCAACTTATGCCTTGCTTAGATTTGGAAACACTCTAATATCCCCACAAAAAATGGAAATACTAAAAGCCAGTTGAACTGGTCAGACCACCAGTTGAACCAACTAACAGTGAATTGAACCCTTATTAATTTGTCGTCCAGTAAGATTTTTAAAACACATCCTGCTGGTAATATTTATAGTTGGTTTAGGCTTTAATAGTTGAGTGTATAATGATATCTTGTATAGGCTGCATAATCTTTTTACTTGTTAAGTACCTTTTTAAATTTTGGCTTGGGGTCAATTCTTTGTGGTCTCAGGTGTTTGTTTTTTCCTGTTACTGCATTATTGATTCATGTTTTTCGCTCCATTACTTGCCCTTTGGTTAGTACTGAGGAATTTTATTGTTATGTGTTTTTAAGCTTTCTCAAAGAAGAATGGAACTGCCTGAACCAAGGGGGCTCCTCTCCAGATGTTCCCATATCTGATCGAATATGGAAGCAACTGAGTCGTAGAATCAATCGTAAAGTAATTGTGGTACGAATTTGATTCTGAAATCATTTCAATGTCTGACTGCTTAAAAGAAACTCTTGCAAAGATATAGAATTGAAAATAGAAACATTTCTACCAATCATGCTGGTTCTCTGAATCCTATTATTTGAGCACTTCAACAATGTATGAAGTTTCTCTGAATTTTACACACTTGAGACAGACGTCATGGTGAAATAAGAAACTCCGCACGTGTGTTTGTATGAGGCACAGTATGCAAAGGTTTGCATATCATTGTTTGCATATCATCATCACCTATTATGCCACAAGTAATTGTTTCAAGTCTTAAGTGCATCTCAGGACAATAAGATGGCATTTCTCTGCATATTGTTATTCACATTTGCTCTTTGTAGTCTTTGATCTGTTCATTTCATCACTAATTTTTTAATTGGTATATCTGTACCTTATGTGATACCGGAGGTGAAAGGCTTTATGGCAAGGCTTTCACTCCTTTTTTGTTTAGTCCTTTCCACCTGCAGCTATGCAGTTCTCATGACGGTCTTAATCTGCACCCATCTAATTATCTGGAGCTTACAGGTACCCCTGCAGAAAAATGACTATGATTGTGGGCTTTTTGTTCTTTACTTTATGGAGCGTTTCATCATAGATGCTCCCAAAAGGCTGAGGAGGAAAGATCTCGACATGGTGAGGCTATCCTGCTCCTATTTCATGCCCTTTCATGGAAACCTTCTACTTTAATTGGTCTAAATTATTGCCTTTTGGATCTTCAGTTTGATCGTAAGTGGTTTGATCCTGAAGAGGCTTCAGGGCTTAGGCAAAAAATCAGACAGTTGCTCCTTCAACAATTTGAAAATAGCATAGAATGTGAAGATAACGATGGTGACATGATAACTGAGAATTCCCAAGAGTAAAGCCACTTAAAATCTAAGATTTTAGGAGAATATGCCTCTTGGAAGATGCACTGATAGTTCCTCGTCAATCGAATTTGTTAGGCCGAATTTTTGGTGAAGTTAGTGATACGTGGATGCCATAAAGAATGTAACTTCCCTCAAAAAGGTCAATGTGAGGGTTCAAAGCAACTTTTAGGGTCAAAAGTGGCTTAACCACAATACAAACATCTTTTTTTTTGTATGTAAAGAGAATCTGGAATTACATGGGGAAGAAGTGCCAAAAAGTTGAGTGAAAATCTTATTTGTACATGCTAACTGATGAATGAAATAATAAAGGATAAAAACTGATGAATGAATGATATGCGATATTTTGGGTTTGGTTCTTTTTGGGCAATGTGGTATACATCTATTCCTTTCAACGATTTGAGTGACTATATCATCAAACATGATGGGACTGTGGAGTAACTGATGTTGTCATCATTTCTCACCAATAATTAGTCTAATGTTAGGAAATAATAAGACGTGGTGAATACTTCCAGTTTGCACAGGTGTATCATTATTTTACAGTGTAGATTGTTCTAACAATTGTAAAACAGTGTTATTATCGATGTCTATTGTTTGGTACTTGTCCCCCCCCCCAAAAAAAAAAAAATCAACGTTTGTGGTTTGATGGATGATGATTTTTTGACTTTAGGATCGAATAATCACAAAATCAGCAAAAATTGACGTCTAATACTCCCTCAGTCCAATGAAGCTCGTCTGCGAGTTAAATTGATTGGATTCTACGGCTTGAATAAATAGAGTTTCTCTTTCACTCCCCGTGTTTTTGGTCTTGAGAGAGCAAACCCAGCCACGTACTGTTGAACCCCTTTTTTTAAATCTAGATGAGCTTCATTGGACAGAGTGATGCAGCAACTTGGTAGGATTTGTAGAAACTAAACTATGTATTGATTGAAAAGGAAAAGAAAGGATTACAATGCCTGATTGAACAGACCTCTTCGAATCCACGAAGGAGTTTACAACAAGAGTCAGCTGAATCCACAGCCAAAGGTTCTAGAAAAGAGAAATTCACAAAATACTATGAGAAATTCACAAAATACTATCTGATCTCTCTAACAGACTCAGCAACTATTTATAGACTCACTTAAAAGTTAAAAAGACTTAACTACCCTCATATTCTAAGTGTCTTAACTACCTTGAATTAGACAGTTACAAGAATATCCCTCCTTATTACATAATATCTTCTAGCTATTGTAAACATGCTGAACTAAGTACTAAGCAGCTTACATCAGGCCCTCCTTCTCAAGAAAAGCTAGTCCTTGAGCGAAGGAACTGAAGAATCAGCAGGAAGAGGCCCAACATATGGTGTAAGATCAGACACAATAAATATCTTGGAAATGGACATGTGAGCAGGAAGGTCTACAACATAAGCATTGTTGTTAATCTTTCGAATGATTTGATATGGTCCCACTTTCTTCTGAGTTAATTTGTGATAATGGCCTGCAGGGATCTCTCCTTTCTGAGGTACGCCATAACAAAATCACCAACTTGGAAGATTTGCTCTCTCCTCTTTAGATCAGCTTGGCTTTATATGCAGCATTAGACTTCTGAAGTGCCTCTCTAACTTGTTGATGAACAGCAGTCAGCCTGGAGATAGTGTCTATAACAGCAGTATTTTCTCTAGTTTGCTTAAGTAGTACTGCCAAATCCACTGGTTGTTTAAGAACATAGCCATAAACAGTAACAAAGGGAGATAGGCGAGTAGATTTGTTAGGAGTTGCATTATAGGCAAACTCAGCTTGAGCCAAAAATGCATCCCATTGCTTAGGAGAAGAACTTGAATAGCATCTCAGAAGGTTACCCAAAGTCCTATTCACCACCTCAGTCTGGCCATCGGTTTGGGGATGGCAAGTAATGTTGAACTGAAGTTAGGTGTCCATTCTCTTCCAAATTGTCCTCCAAAAATGACCCAAAAACTTGCTGTCTCGATCAGATGTAATTGTTCTAGGTAAACCATGCAACCTAACAATAAAGTTGAAGAATAACAAGGCCACATGTGATGCATCAGATGATTTCTTACAAGGTAGGAAGTGTGCCATTTTAGAAAACCTATCTACAACTACAAAGATGGAATCCACACCCTTTTGAGTTTTAGGTAGACCTAGAACAAAGTCTGTAGAAATATCTTCCCAAGGTAGGTTAGGAACTGGTAAAGGTGAATAGAGACCAGTATTATTGGAATGGCCTTTTGACTTTTGACAAACAACACATTGATTGACAAACTTTGCCACATCCCTTTTGATAAGGGCTTCAGTTTTGTCTCTACCAAAATTTCCAGCCAACCCACCAAAATGCAGTTCTTGAAGAAGTTGTTGTCTGATGGAATGGGAAGGAATGCACAGCTGATTACCTTTATACAAAAAGCCCTCCATCAAATGAAAATCTGAATGTGAGATTTGGCTATTTTGACTAGCCAACCAAGGTTCTTTAAAATCCTTATCAGTAGCATACATTTCTTTCAAGCAATCAAAACCAAAGATCTCAGTTATGAGAGTAGTCAGCAAGGTTGTTTTGCGGCTCAAGGCGCCTGCTGCTTTGTTTAACTTGCCAGATATGTGCCTTATTGCAAATGTGTAATCCTGCAAATCAATCATCCACCTTGCATGCAATCTATCCAGTTTGCTTTGACTTTAAAGATGTCTTAGGGAGTCATGGTCAGTGTGAAGAATAAATTCTTTGAAAACTAAGTAGTGTCTCCAGTGTTTAAGGGCTTGAACCAAGGCAAAGAGCTCTAGCTTATAGGCTGACCATTTCCTTCTTGCTTCATTTAGCTTAGCACTAAAATATGCAATAGGTCGACCCTGTTGTGATAAAACAGCTCCAATGCCTATTCCTGAGGCATCACACTCCACCTCAAAGACTTTAGAAAAGTCAGGTAATACTAGGATAGGTGCATGGGACAGTTTATGCTTCAATTTGTCAAAACTGTTTTGTGTCCCTTGTGTCCATCGAAACCTGTCTTTCTTTAAACATTCTGTTAGGGACTAGCAATAGTGCTAAAATCTTTAATAAACCTCCTGTAAAAGGTTGCTAAACCATGGAAGCTTCTGACTTCAGCAGTAGTTTTAGGGACTGGCCAGTCTTGTATAATTTGAGTTTTTGAAGGGTCTACTTGTAAGCCCTTTGCACTGACTATATAGCCAAGAAAAACCAGTTGTGACTGAAGAAAAGTGCACTTTTCTGATTAATATAGAGGTCATTTTGATGCAATACCTCAAACACTTCAGTCAGCTGCTGAATGTGGCTCTTCTCATCAATGCTATAAACTAGAATATCATCAAAGTAGACCACCACAAATCTGTCTAGAAATGGTTTAAGCACTTGAGTCATTAATCTCATGAATGTGCTAGGGGCATTGGACAACCCAAATGGCATGACTAGCCATTCATACAATGCTTCTTTTGTTTTAAATGCTATATTCCATTCGTCACCTGGTTTAATTCTGATTTGGTGATAACCACTTTGTAAATCCAGCTTTGAAAAGACCTTGGAACCAGCTAACATGTCAAACATATCATCTAACCGAGGAATAGGAAATCTATACTTAATAGTAATCTTATTGAAATCTCGACTATCCACACACATCCTCCAATTGCCATCTTTCTTAGGGTCTAGTAAAGTAAGGACTGCACAAGGACTTAGGCTTTCCCTAATTAACCCCCTGGACAGCAGATCGTCAACCTGTCTTTGCGCTCCAAATGCTCAGCTGGACTCATTTTGTAGTGGGCTAAATGAGGCAGACTGGACCCGGGTATTAGGGCAATCCTATGCTGAATGTTTCTCATTGGAGGTAGCTGAAGAGGTAGTTCATCAGAAACCAGATGAGCATATTTTTCAAACAGCTGCTGAACAGGAAAAGAAAGCAGTTTGGTAGTCTCAGCTTCAGGTTTTTCCAGCTCTTTGATAACCACTAGGTAAGCTGACTTCTCTACTATAAAATCCCTGTGAATGTTGCTCACTATTAGTACCATGTTCTGTCCCTTGCTAGAAGTCTGCTTAAGATTAGAAGCTATAGTCTGTCCACTACTTCCCTCTAGCTGCCGGTAGCTCTTCCTTTCCAGCTGATGTGTAGATACTTTATTCTTCATTTGAACCAATCCACCAAGCTGATGCTCCCTTCTTCAATTTACATGAAATCAACTTAACCTTCATCTCATTAGGGACTTCTATAACCTCAAAATAATTTTCCATCTTATATATCCAATCCAGAAATTCATTAATTTCCATCTGACCACTAAAAGTTGGTAGTTCCAATTTAGGCTTGAAATGGAATTGGATTTAGTTCATACCTCTATAATTTGGAGGATTAGTTGACCTTTGGAAGGACTGCTGATTCAGATTTCTAGGAATCTGAAGGACTACTACCATCTTCAGCCAATCTTGAAGCATTAACTGCTTTTGAACCTTCCATTTCCCTCATATGTGTATCTCTCCTGTAATACATCTAACCAAACCTCCCATTTCTTCTATCAACAGGGAGCCTTGTTTGTTGATTTCTGTGGTAGACTGGTAGATCTGGAGCTTGGTTCTCTTCATCGAAGGCTAGGGTTTGTCCCTAGAGCTGATTCTCCAAATCTGGTCTCAAATAGACCCTCTCCTGAAATTTCGGATATGGCTCCTGAACTTCCGGAAATGCCATATTTGAAGCCAGCTTTTGCACCTGATGGACTAGTTGCTGTAGCTGAGCATTTGTCTGTTGCTAGACTTCATGTTGCTACTGAATCACCCTCACCAAAGTCTGCAAATTGAAAGGATCGTTGGCAGCCATTGAAGACTGCTTAGCCATGCTCTGATACCAAACTGATGCAGCAACTTGGTAGGATTTGTAGAAACTGAACTATGTATTGATTGAAAAGGAAAAGAAAGGATTACAATGCCTGATTGAACAGACCTCTTCAAATCCATGAAGGAGTTTACAACAAGAGCCAGCTGAATCCACAACCAGAGACTTGAATCCACAAGTCAGTTCCTAGAACAAAGTTTCTAGAAAAAAGAAATTTATAAAATACTATCTGATCTTTCTAATAGACTTAGCAACTATTTATAGACTCACTTAAAAGTTAAAAAGACTTAACTACCCTCCTATTCTAAGTGTCTTAACTAACTTGAATTTGACAGTTACAAGAATACCCTTCCTTATTACATAATATCTTCTAGCTATTATAAATATGCTGAACTAAGTACTATGCAGCCTACATCACAGAGGGAGTATGATTTTCAAATAATTTTGGTTCTCTCTGCATGGAGATTTCCCGCACTTGTCTTGCTAACACTACTTGGTAAATTTGTGGATCAAGTTTTTGCAATTGAGGTAAGGAAACTAAAAGCGGTAAGATGTAAACTTTATTATGGAGGCCATTTTCAGTATTATCATTTCTTGTATTGTGGCAACCCAATAACGTGAGCAATAAACCCCGGGCTGTCAATACTCTATTATATTGATGTTGGAAGTAGTATACGTACTTGGAGTGACATTCAAAGATGGTACGCGTCATATTCATGCAGCTATTGAGGTCAATGTCGTCCCCCCCCGGGACAACTCACAAACACAGAACCTACTGTCCCCTACAATCCCCAAGTTTCTTCACTACACGGGAGAAAGACCAACGCATTTATAGGAAAGGGGCTACAAATGTAGAGATACATGACCTAAGACCCCATAACACTTGTAAATTGTAATAAATAAATAAATTAATTAATTAATTAGAACTCTAGCATTTTACATACTTGACATGACACGCGACAAACTTCTTTGTTCTCCCTTTATTTTTTCCTGTGTTTCTCATTTCGCATAGGGAGGGAAACTAAATACTTTTTAGACTATCTTTAATTAATTACAGTTTAAGCATTGAAGCCAACTTAGAGAGTAGCTAAAGGAACAAAACATCTCTCGGACTCCAGACGATTAGATACCTCTTTGATTTAGACAAATATAATACTCCCTCTATTCCAAAATATTGTGTGTATTTAGAAATATTCATTGTTCCAAAATACTATGTATATTTTGCCAAATCACGTGACTTTCACTTTCTAAAATTGGAGGAGACTTAGAAGGATTGACTTGAACTTGGTTCGTGAACGAGCATACGAGTTGGACGGGATATCATGGAGAAGAAATCATGTGACTTCCTTGTAGGCTTCATGGTCCAATAAAAATGAGAATTTTTTCAAATGTACACAATATTTTGGAACGGAGGGAGTAGTATAAGAAAGGCTTTACACAAGCACAGACCGATCAGCAAGATCCATTTAAGTCATATCAGGAAGATCGCTCATCGATAATTTCCATACCTTTGTACATATGAAATTCAATTTACTAAGCTTGTGTTCCAACTCAACCTCTTCTCTCTGTGTACACGTCTGAAAATTAGGATTGTTGACTAAGAAGTTAAGGGCCTCGGTACCTGCGGAAGCACAAACAGCCACCCTGCTGGTCCACAGGGATCATACCTCCACCCTTTGAGGTGTCAATGGCCTCCAACATAGCAACCACTTCATCCATCTCAGGCCTTTTATCTGGGTTTCCATCCCAGCATCTTTTCATCACATTGGCCAGTGAACTTGGGCACCAACGAGGAATTTCAGGTCTTAAATTCTGCATTTTCCAGTAGAGGTGGTCAATGATTGACATCACACGTTAATGGTGTTTAGAACTCACGACATTAGAGGGTAAAGTTACTTACTTGCCGCACAACTGCAGATGTTACCTCAGAAAAACTAAGGTCGGGATATGGCATGTCACAGCAGTATATCTCCCATACACAGATGCCAAAGCTGTAAACGTCACATTTTCTGTTATACGGATTTCCGTTGAGGACCTGTAAGTTCATTTCTTGTCAAGTTTCAGCCATAACTACTTAAGTCTTAAAAAACTATAAATGCCACACAATCAAAATTTCGTCAACTGTAAGAAATGCAAGTTAAACTTGGAAGATATTGCATTTGAATCGTACCTCAGGGGCCATATAACCAAGGGTTCCGGTTTCACCCGTCATGTCATTTGGGTTTTGTGCCTCTACACGAGCAACTCCAAAATCTGCAATTTTAACAGTTCTAGTCTTGTCCAAAAGCATATTTTCCGTCTTCACATCTCTGTGGACTATTTTCTTGGAATGGAGATAACTCAACCTTAATGATAGATAAGTAAAATAAACAGATAGAGATGCTGAAGAAGTAAATTACTGAATAGCAAATGGCATTAACTGTTTTTCTCTTTCTTCAACTAGTACCAAAGAAACAAGAATATATATAATAACCCATTTAAGCACTTTAATAAAGAGAAAGCACTAGGTGGGGAGCCTTACCCTCGAGCAAGATCCAGGGCAAGCTGAATAACAACTTTGAAAGCTAGCTTTTTTCTCCGATTTTTAATCAGAAAAGATTTCAGTGCACCCCCTGGAAGGTACTCCACAACAACACAACAGACATTGCTTGGCATGCCTATGTGACCATTCTCTGTTTGTATAGTAAGCTCCGCCGAGCCCATTGTGGCACCTATAAACTGCATTAGGAAGTTAAAAAAGTGCAGTCATTCATGAAGTCATCATCAACACCATACGCCTCATCCCAGCTATCTGGGGTCGGCGGTATGGACCGTATTTGACTCTTATCGGAATCAAAATGGTACAAAATTCACACAAAGAAACATAGTGGCAAGTTTTTACGCCGGATACGACGTAAACCTTCGAAAAGGGGACAATGATAAGAAGATTCAACATCATCATATTCATCATACACCTTTCCAAATATGTAGATTGGCTTCATGACATAATGATTGCACATGAAATATTAATATAGCCATCTCCCATCACAAAGCTGGTAGCAATGAAAACCAATCTGTTTTAACATGGGAGCAGCAGTCATTTATGAAGTAGAAAAGATAATTTAAATAATCTTAAAGTCGTAGTACATGCTATGTTCTTTTCATGGTTCCTTTTTCTAAAAATCTCAATTAAATTTTTTAACCAACTTGAATAGTCCGCTCTCTGTGAGCCTTGGAGTGGCAAATCAGTATCCTGAATCGAAGATTCTCAATGCCAAGTAGAGCAGAAGAACCCTAATGGACAACAGTAAAACAAACGTTTCCACAAACCATGAAAGCTAACACTAGCACACTATGCCAGAAACCATCATAGACGCTGCAATACCAAGCAATCTAGTTGTTTGTTTGCACAAAAAGCATCCACCTTGACAGGTTATGTTAAGGTTTAAGGTTCTGAGCAAATACAAGAAGGCTGTGACAGCTATGATGCTGAAGCAACTCGTTACCAATTATCAAGTTTCCAATAGCCACGACTGGGTATAAATACTATTATCATGAACTTAAATCTAACCATTTCTTGTGCTCCATTAATAGGTATAACAACAATCAACCTTACAAATATTTTAAAGAAGAGACGCATAGCCATTTTCAAAGAGATTCAGATGGCCTCTAGAGCTAATAAGGGTAATTTGATACACGTACTCTAATATCAACCATGTCTGCTCTTTACAAATCATACTCCTCGCCATACAACAAACATTACCCACGTTTCGTTCATAATCATGGAAATAGATATTGACCTATGTGTTCAAAATTGACGTCTGTTTAGACAAAAGCTTGTACTTTAATGAACATTTAAATTAGGTTAAGAGAAATCTGAATTTGACAAGTACTTGTGCATATTTATTTAGATGTCTTTAAAACGCAACAACTCAAACATTGGAGAAAGTGTTTCTCAAAACATAGTCACATGCGGGGAATGAATACATTACCTTGGTTACATTAGGATGATCAAGCTTATGCCATACAGCTACTTCCTGCGTGAACGCTGACCTGACTGCTGCAATCTCAGCCTCAGTTCTCTGCCCCTCTTCCCCATAGTCAAGAAGCTTAACTGAAATTGGAAAACAAAAAGGAGAAATTTGATTGTCACTCTCGACGTAATGATTTGGTGGCAATATCACAGGGAACAACCTTATTACAGCTAGCTAATGCACCTTCTTCATTTGGATAACGTGTTTATTGACTAACAGCAAAAGGGTTCAGGCACTGGAGGCTGACATCAAATCAAAATAAATGGTAACGACTTCTTTTTCTTAATTATTATGCAAATCCAAGCCTTTTAGATGGGGTGCCCACCACCATTTCGCTTTTATAGAGGCTTTTGGTAAACTGTGTGCTTTTCTCTAGCTGGTATTTATTAGCCGATCTGCCAGCCGCATGACATCACAAGAACAACTTAAGAGAAAAGCCCACACCAGAAACAGTTGGGATCACATGAAACTAGAAGAAAAGAAACCTTGTCCAGAAACTGCCCTCATGTGAGACAGGAAGAGTCACGGACCAGTTCACCAGAGTAGAATCACAAGAAAGGAAATGCAACTGAGACCATCATAACGGAGAACTATTGAATTATTGTACACAGAAGAATTCAAAAAGTCGACTCGAACTGCATTTAGACTAGCTATGGCGAATAGCCGACAATAACGAACATGGAAAAAATAATCGTGCATTTGCAAAGCATGAAACAGAAAAGGGGTAGAACATAGCATCAGCAAATTGAGAAACAATGAGAAACGAAAAGTAACAGCATGCAGTATCAGCACCAATAATGGTGGAAAATAAGCACGACAGTAATAACGGCACAAGCATCTCTACAAGGCAAAACAAATCAACCAATTACATAAATCAGAATTCCAGATAACAAATGACAAAAGAAAAGAACTTCTGAAGTATAGAACAGCAAAGCAATGTGCAAGATATAAGTAAGCATTAGAAAAATTCACTATAGGTTGGTGAGTAGAAATGAAAAAGCTTGATGCTAAATGAAATTACCAGACTATAATTACCAAACAAGAAAAAACTGCAAAGAAGAATCAGAGGAGGCTCCAGAGAGAAATGAGGCAGAAATCACAACATGTAAGATAGCTATGAAGGAAAGAGAATAAAAAAATTGAAGCTTTGAAAAAGACAGACCTGCAACGTCCAGGCCATCGTAGATCCCTCGATGAACGGTGCCAAAAGTCCCCCTCCCGATAACGCTCTTGATGATGAGCTTAGAAGGGTCGATCTCCCATTCCTCCCGGGCGGCCTTGGGTGGCTCCTTCTTCTGCTTCTCCATGGTCCAAGCCCGGCTGAGATGCCTCTCCAGCTGCTCGTCCAGGCTCTTGAGATCAATTTGATCCGCCCTCACGAACCCTTCGCCACCCTCCTTCATATCTGGCCCGACGAGTCACTCACTGGGACTTGCTAGTTACTGCTACTGCTGCGCCTTCTTGTGTCTCCTGCCAATCCACCTGCTTTAAAGGAGACTCTATGTATAAAAAGTTGAGAGATTTGAAGGCTGATAAGGAAGAAGAGGGCAGGCAGCACTAATTATAAACCGTGTTTGCTGCGGGCAGATGGATTGATTGCCTTTGCTCAACGTGTTTTCCAGACCTGACCCACCTCCCCCACTCCACACTCTCCTTCGACTATCTCTCTCTGCGATTCAAACGGGAAGCCAAGAAGGAAATGTGAGGTAATATGGACAAGGCTGGCTCTGTTCCTCTGTATTTTTATACACTTCTACTTCCCTCACATGACATGACGAACCTGGTAGTTGCATGTCTCTGTACTTTAGAAAATCTATTTGACCCCTATTATCTCCTCGACTTCCTTCTAATCTCAATCCTATTCTTGTCTTATCCGTTAACCCCTGATTTAACACTTTCTTTAGTTTTGTTTTTACTGTGCTTTCAAAGTTGAGCCTTTTGCTCTCTCCTTCATGTGACTGACTCTCCTCCACTTGTTGTTTTCTACCTTTTCCTTCTGAAAACTTGAGATTGGACTGCATGTACATGTGCTGCTACATGTCTACTTTCCCTGTTAAATGAGATCCAAAAACTTGAATGAATTTAAAGTTCTTACATTACTTCCAAATATTCAAAACAACTAACTGATCCCAGTAATGAACCAAATCTACTTTGGAGTCGGTTTGTCAAAGCAAGAGATTGGCTTTGAATCTGGTTTGAAGTTTGAACTCTTACGTCCGAGACCAGGATGCTCCTTGCTCTCGTCCTCGTCCTAAGTAGTATAGCATGTTCCACATCTCTCTCTCTCTCTCTCTCTCTCTCTCTCTCTCTCTCTCTCTCTAAAACGTGAAGAGTTCACACAAGTTGTAACACAGGAGGGGCCTACTTGTGGCATTATGCTGGCATATAATTGACCAAGGCAGTAGGGGGCCCGCTCAAGATGAATTATTGAATATATTAGTTGGATCAGCGGGCCATTTATCAATGGCCATGAAGAACATTAAGATGACATTACATGACTCTTTCTGTTGGCTGGATAGCAATGTTACCGGGGGAGCTTGACATGTAGAATGTACCTTATTCAATGTCACAATGATAGGTGCACATGACATGCTCTTAGTTCATCACTCACCCTTGTATACTATTTTCTAGCCAAAAAACTAAAGAAGGCTGCCTTTTTGGCTTGGCTAGAAAGTAGAAACACTTGAATCCCAATCCCATCTCCTGCTATAAATGAGTAGAATTGACACATCCATGCATATATCTATTCTAACAAACAATGGTTAGATATTCATAATGAGTGGTTCATAACAAAAAAGAGTTCCCCAACCCTTACTCCCTCCGTTCCATTTCAATACTCACATATGGAAAAAGTGTCATTGTTTTAACGGTGAGACCCACACTAAGAGAATAGTAAAATCTTTAGTTGGTTACTAAAAAAAGCATCTCACATGCTTCTTAAAACTTATTTCACAAGCTCAACTGGTTGATGAGATGTAAGAAGCATGTGAGATGTTTTTTTAGTATCCGACAACTAAGATGGAACAAACATTGCTTCCAAATGTAGATTTAGTATGGGATGGAGGGAGTAGGTTAAAAGAAAACAGAAGTTTGCCCAAAAAGAGGAAGAAAAACAATAAAATGGAAAAAAATTAGCCTCTTCGTGGATAGACATTAGACACACACATTCCGGGCTGGAGCAAAGTAGATGGCATCGATATCAAACTAGAGTCCATGAGCGTTGGCACTATTCTGTTCTCCTAAGAAGCTAGTCATTTGACAAGCCTAGAGACTGATACTCCTGGAGCTAGCATAAATCAAAATGGGCCATGTGGTCTGGTCTCACCATTTTTGGAGACCAAACCCAAGCCCAAACTCCTGTCAGCGGCCCTGATTCAATCATCGATGGAAGGCAAATGTGAGGCCAGGACCATCCTGATCTTACAGCTACAGCTCTCACAAGCAGAGAGTCTGGGACAGTCATGGTGGTTGTCACCTCTCCCTTTCTGACCTCCTCCTCCTACTCCATCTCTTCCCAGTCTTCTTTATATTCCATAGAGTTTCGATACAAAGTCAGCCACCTACTAGTTTCCACATCCAAGTGTAGGATCAATGGACGCGCGACAGGTAGGAGGGGTATTGTTGTTCGAGCTTATATGGAGAAACCCAACTCGGTGGCCGGCATCGCTAGCAAGGTCATTGGATCCCTCCCCGTGGTGGGGCTGCTAGCAAGGATTTTCAGTGACGAGGGTGGCGTAGGTGGCGATGTTATCGACTTTGCCGAGTTTCGGAGGCGGGTTGGGAAGAAATGCGGTGTCACTGATTCCAGGGCTTTCTACGAGTTCCAGGATCGGCGTGGCCGGGTTAGTTAGTTTCCTTAATTAAAAAGACTCCTCTCTTTCTGTCATTCAAGTTCTCTCTTTGTTTAATCAAGCCCATCTGTACTTATTTAAGAGTATCATCATCTTTGATTCTTTAATAGAACTAAGTATTGATTCTTGCTTGAAATTTATTAAGATGGAATAGTTAATATTTGCGACATACAGGTTGAAAAGTGTTGAAGCTTAGCAGCTGAGACGTTGTTTACCAAAAAGAAGAGAATTTTTTGTCAAACTTGCATACTAGAATGATGAGTATCAAGTGCCATCTAACAATTAACTAGGAACCAGCCTGAGAGGCACATTAAAACAAAACAGCAATGTTGTTGCCCGAGTCAAGAATTAGTTCTGAAGTTACCCAATGAGTGATGAGGCTCATGATCAGTGCCTAAGGATGAGGAGCAGTTTTCCATCCTTCAGGCTCCACTAATTGTAGTTACCTGCAGCCGTAATTTCATTGTGTGACCTCTGATGGGGATACCCAACTCGGGCAATATATCATAAGCTGATCTTGTATTTTTGGGGTAGGCAGGGGAACCACTGTATGTTCTTCACTGCTGTTGGCTGGCCGCGGTTGGTGCTGGTCTAGTAAAATCTGAGGAAATTCTTGAAGGGGTAGCCAGGCTTCGCATTTCCAATGATATTGAATTTGAAGAACAAACGTTCATGGCTATCATGGCTGAGGCAAAAGAGGTTGGTTCTGTGCCCTATCAAATGCCTTTTTATGCTTCCTGCTCTCTTATATGGTTGCTTATTGTTTTCATTCCTGCCTGCAGCGGAGAGCTAAACTGAGAGCTCCTACTCCAGAAATTCCGATGGCAATCCGAGTAGAAAAAGCTCTTGAAGCTATTTATGTGTGTTGCTTTGGTAATGATCCAATTGATTTAGAGGACGAGAGATTACTGTGTGTCATGCTCAATTCGGTATTCCCATCGGTTGGGCGATCTGAAGTAGAAAGGATCGTCAGGACCAAGGCGAAGCAAGTAGCAGAGGGTGAAGACTCGGGTTTTCGCGAACCCAAGCCTCTACCAGAAGAAGCTGTCAAACAACAAATGAAAGAACTCCAATTCCTAAAACAGAATAGAGAAGAATAATATGTATGGCCTCATGATCGGTTGTAGTTAGCTATTGCCTTTTCTATCCAACATGATATACACACGGGAAAAAAGCTTTTGAGTTGTTCATATTGGTGTTTACATCTGCTTGTAGTCAGCTATTGCCTTTTCAATCTAATATATACACATGGGGAAAAGCTGTTGGGTTGTTCAAATTGGTGTCTACGTTTGCTCACTGAGTTGAGGATTGTGGTTTCGAAAACTTCAGGCACAACTGTCAATGCATGATGCAATGTCTATAGTTACAGCAGGACATCTACGCTCAAACCATGATAGAAAAATCAGCATAACCAATTCTGCACCACTATAATCCAGACACGGGATAGAGATTGAACTTCTTTACAAGTCAAACATTGAAGCTCATATATATATGGCCCTCTTTCTCAGCAAACTAGTCCTCAAAAGTAAAATCTACAAATTTGTTTATCTGCTAAAATAACTGCACGCTAAAAGACAAACTATGCCTTCAGCTGTGTATAACTCAAACATATAAAAGACACAAATAAGTGCTGCAGGAAAAAGGGTTTCTACCCCCATCATAGAGGCTTCAGAAATCTGATATGGGGTGAGTTCACCGTCAACAGTACATAAGCATAATGGAGAAGAAGTATATAGTTTTGTGAGATCTGAATTGCTCACTTACAATGATAAGGTCACACAAATATTCTATTCAACAAACTATGCCTTCAGCTGTGTATAACTCAGACATATAAAAGACACAAATAAGTGCTGCAGGAAAAAGGGTTTCTACCCCCATCATAGAGGCTTCAGAAATCTGATATGGGGTGAGTTCACCGTCAACAGTACATAAGCATAATGGAGAAGAAGTATATAGTTTTGTGAGATCTGAATTGCTCACTTACAATGATAAGGTCACACAAATATTCTATTCAACATACTTATAATGACTTCAATGGGATGAGATACACTAAATATTCAATTTCTGATTGAATGAAACTTTCGGGTGTCTTTCTCTATTCGCTGCAAATGAATTTGTCGTAATAAATGCGAATAATTGCCCCGTTAAATAACAAAAGTTCAATCTGCTAACATAATTACGGATTTTTCGCTTTGATCCTTAGCTTTCTAGCTATATGGGCTGCTCGAGGATGAACAGGCCTCTTGCTTGCATCACTTTGTTCCACCTCAATCCAGTTAATGACCTTCAAGATGAGAGGCTGTGGGCAGCAGCAAGTGGAGGCCTTTCGAAGAAATGTGGTTGCTGATCCCCTTGGCTTCTTGAATCCTGTTTCAAGGGCTGCTTCTAGAAACTCCATGAACCAATTTCCGGCCTCGGTTTCAATCTGCTTGCCTAATCTGATGGCATTTGTAAATGTACTGTAATTAGAAGCTTGATTTGGATCACAAATACTCTCACATTCATTATGCACCTTTCTGTCCCCTGCCTTTTTACAATTTGTAGTAGATCTTGAACCAGTGTCACTTCTGTCAAAGCCAATAGAAGCTGATTTTGACACAGCAGTTCTCCTCTTGGACCTGCTTAAACTAGGGCACCCCTGTTGGTCAATCGAGTTATGCGGAATTTCATTTAAGATAGAGGTTCCATATTCTGGTTCCCTTACAGTTTCAAGCAAGACATTTGTTGCTGCTTGAACAGATTCCATGTCACGGACTGCTTGGGCAATTTCTTGGTTGAAGCTTAAAAACTCATCTAAGCATGGAGCTGGTGTTTCTGGCTTGGCATTTTTGCTTAATTCTGTAAACATCCTGTCAGAACCATGACGGATGAGTTAGTTAAATGCCATTAAAACAAGAAAGCAAATAGCAATTTATGTGTTTCGGGAAAGGTTTTCATACTTGAGAACCCGAACCAAAGTCTCAGAGGCAGAGGCATCTCGAAGTGCTTGAAGAGCAACTTTCTGAGTTGTGTCCCTTTGCTGTATCACTTCCTGTAAATTACATATATCAATTACACCATTTTCCTATTAGATGAGATTTGGAAAGTGAAATAAGTTAGTGTCACATAACACATTACCTTGCCTATCATGTTTAGTTTTCCTGGCAATGTTGCGGTGGTAGCAAAGCAGCTGGTATCATCATTCATGGGCATCGACTGACTTGTGTCGTTTTTAGACGTGATTCTATGAGACTGAGACCTCAGTCGAAGAGCTGAAGAGGAATTTGTAGGCTTTGGATCATCTTCAGGGAGACTGAAGGAGACCTCAGTTCTTGCACTTCGTAATCTGGGTGGTGGTGTTGTGCTCTTTTTCTCCTGTTAGAAACCAACAATAATCTATTAAGTCATAACCACTCTCCCGTAATCACCAACAATGATTACAACTCTTAGATAAAAAGAACTCCTGGTAAACATAAACAGAGTATCATGCACGTATTTAGACTACTTGATCAAAGCATAAGCAGTCAGACTTTGATCCATAAATTGCACACAGATTTGTAAATTAAGTTGCTTAGTTTTGAGGGCATTTACAAAGCTATATATAAGGTGAAGAGAGTGAAAAGGAGCATTTACTTACAGATGAGTTCATTGGTGTCTGGGGCATCCTCTGTTCCCGCTCACACACGCTCTTACTCCTTGGAATTTTGGAAGCAGAAGGAAGACCTACACAGCTTTTCCGAATAACATTTGGACTCTCATACTTCATATCGGCCATCTTGGGTATGAATCCGCTCGCAGATGATCGGATGCCGATATCCTTATTCAATCTCCCCCTGACCATTGGCGAAGCCGGAATCATCCCTTTTTGAGTTGACCCATTACCTTCTTTGATCGGAGTGCCTTTATCAAAATCTAATGCGATGGGCTTGACAACATACGGAGATGAGACTGGTTCAGCGGCATTCTGGTCTTGGCTCCACGAACCTCTTGTATGAGATGGGAGTTTCTCGATGCCCATTTTCTCTCCATTGCTCTTGATGCGTGTTATTGGCTCCGGAGTACCAACCAAAGCATGCCGGCCTGGTAGTGGCTTTGCACCTTTGATAATAGGAACTGGAGATCCGGGCTCCAGCCTGTCAACATAAATGAACTGCCCGAGTTGAATCTTATTGCTGAGAATGAGTTCGTCTTGTTCATAAGGCAAAGTGGCATAGATCGAGTGTGAAGAATCGGATATTTTGATGTAGAAGCCATGTGTGGGCCAAAGATCCTTCTGATCAACGTCCACTGGAACAATGTCAGTCACTTGCAACAGCGCGCTTCTGTGCTCCCCAGTAGGCTTAATTCCACTGTGAATTCCATTGATAAGCTTCAGAAGGATTCCTGGAGCTAATGCAGCCATGAGTTCCTTGTTGAAGTGGAGAAAAATAAAGACCACAGACAGAAAACTCGGTGCTAGATGGGGAGTAGTGCCTGAGAATGAACAGATTGCAATAATCTATCAAAACCTTCTATCTGTCACATTCAAATCCCTCTTCACGAAAATTTAGACTTAGCTCACAGTACGAATCTTTCTAAGATCACTGTCCCAACCACCTTAGCGTACAGTATGAATCTTTCTAAGAACAGTAAACCAGTTCCAAAATTTAGACTTTCAACAAACTCACAACATCTAAACTATACCGAGCTGCAGCAATTATCAAAAGGAAAAGTACTGAGCTCCAGCGACATGCTGATCTCCCACTTCTCAATTGCAAAGGTTCTAAAAGCAATTTCTCAGGGCTATTATCTTTCTGAGTATAGTAGAAAATCATGCATTGGTAAGAACTTAATAGAATGGCAGATGAAGAAGATCAATTCACCCAAGAACAGGAAGGAACATAAACAGAAGAACAGCGGACGAAGAAGATAACAGAGATAGACAAAGATTGATGGAATGAAAAACTGTCGTACCTGGTTGCTCCGCTGGAGATGGAGGTTTTAGAGTTGGACAGGGAAGTGCTGGAGGCTGGAGGAGACAGGAGATGGGGCTACAGCATCGGGGTGACTGGAGAGTCAGGAAAATATGCAGAGGAACTGTAGCAATCAAGCGGATTCAGGGCCCGTTTGCCAGCCCTACTTGTACCTCGGAGGCTGGCTTGTTTGCGCGCCGCCCTCAGCAGCAGTCGAAGAAGACCCGAAGAGGCGGAAGCAGTGTGGAAGGGATGAAGAGCTGACAGCAGAGGAAGCGGAAACGGAGAGATGACGAAGAGAGGACAAATTTTGACTGGGGAAATTGGAACGTTAGGCAACGGTCACATGAGGCCCCAGGCAGCAGACTCGGACGTGAAAGAGCCGCGGACGCATTTAAAGTTGAGCGAAATGACGGACTGACCCATGAATGCTTCCAACCCTTTGCATTCCTGTCTGGAGGGCATATTGGACAAATCGAGTAAGACTTGCTATCTCCCCAATTTTAAACGCCATTGGCAGTGTCCAGTGGGACCCGTGGATCAAAAGGGATATTAGACGGAGTGTTGTTTATTAATGGAGTGTCCGGAGAGTAGCTTAAATTGATTTCACTTGGTGGGGTCCTTTATGTTCAATATTTTTGTTCCCATCTATGAAGGTGATGAAGCTCTTGATGGCAATTGGAGAAGACGATGGCGGTTAGTCCAGTTGTCATGGGAAATTATACTGAAAAGTCCATCATGCCCTTATGAATGTAACATACGAAGGATTAGTAAGTGAGGATAAAAGTGTCTTTTGTTGAAATGATTTTAGTATAAATAACAGAAGAGGGGGATCGGGCAGAGCAGCTCAGATTACTCTGTTTCCTGAAGAATCGGATTGGAGCTCATTTTGAGGTGGATTCCTCATCTGCTGGTGGATTCTAGCTCAACCTGTGGATTCAGGTTTTCTTTTTTTCAACTTCTTTTGTAATTTTCTCTTTGCTACAAACTTCAGCATTGTAATTGTTTCAATCATTTCGATCAATACAAATTGCTTTGCTGTACATATTGCTCTTGTTGTGTTCGATCTTTTGTCTGTTCGATTGGGCTGCATCAGTTTTGGTATCAGAGCTTAAATTGGTTGCTTCCTATGGCGACCGGTGGTCCTGGTGAAGAACAGATTACCCAACAGCAAATTTTACAGACGATGCAACAGATCTTGCTTCAATTACAACAAATGAACATGAACCAAACAGCTCCGCAAATGTCGGGAAGAGATCCGAGATTTGTGCATATGGCTAGAAGGGATCATCCAAGCTCCTCTGGTCAACCAGTAATGAATGGCAGTTCTAGTGAAGAAGAACCAGAAGAGACTACAGGAAATACTATTAGAGGCGAAAATCAAGGGTTTCGAAGGCCTCAGAGAGTTGATAATGAATTTGGAGGTCAAGATGTGAGAAATCATATGAGGTGTGGATCTGATCATTTACAACAGTCTTTTAGACCGAAATTGGAACTATCCAATTTTGATGGCATGCTACACATTGAAGATTTCCTTGACTGGTTAGTGGAAGTAGAGAGGTATTTTGAAGGAATGGAAGTTGCTGCTGAGAAACAGGTGAGGGTTGTAGCCTACAAGTTGAAAGGAGGGGCCTCAGCTTGGTGGGAACAAGTGCAAATGAACAGAAGGCAGTGTGGTAAAACCCCAGTTCGTTCTTGGTCAAAAATGAAACAATTACTGCGATCACAGTACCTTCCTCTGGATTATGAACAAGTCCTCTATCAAAAGTACCAAAACTGCAAACAAGGAAATAGGAGTGTTAAAGAGTATGCACAGGAGTTCCAAAAATTAATGGTGCGCAACAATGTGAAGGAAACTGAACAACAACTGATTGGAAGGTTTAACAATGGGTTACAGTGGAGAATTCAAGATCGAATTGGTATGCAGACAGTGTTTTCCTTCTCAGCTGCTCTTCAACTAGCTCTTAGAGCAGAACAACAAATTGAGGGTCAAAAACACTTTGCTCCAGCATCTAACAGAGTGTCTGGGACACAGAATGCTCTTCACAGGGGAAGTGCTGCAGTGATGGAAAGTGGACCCACTAATCCACAATCAAAATCTGTTACTGAAATAGGAAGAGGGAGAGGAAATACTACCCAGCAGCCACCTAATCAGTATGCTAAACCGAAAGTTTCTGTTTGTTACAAATGCCTACAACCAGGACATATATCTAGTGCATGTCCGCTGAGGCAAAAATCTACCAATATTGTAGCTACTGTACAAGGAAGTCAGGCACTTGATGATATGATAGTGACAGATTCTGCAACTATAGAATCAGATGTTCCTATTACATTAGTTGAAGCTGATGAGGGAGAAGATTATGACTCAGTTCTTTCTTCTTTACTAGTACAAAAACTCATGTTCCTGCCAAAGATTGACAACTTCTCTCAGAGAAACAGAATTTTTATCACATATGGTACTGTTCAGAAGGTGATTTGTAAAATCATTGTGGATAGCGGCAGCAGTGAAAACCTCATCTCCAGACAGTTTGTAACCAAGCTCAAACTACCAGTGGTTCCACATCCCTGCTCTTATACCCTGGGGTGGATCAAAGAGGTCGGTGCTATCAAAGTAACTGAGAGATGTACAGTTCCTTTTTCTATTGGACAGGAGTATAGGACTGAAGTGTTGTGTGATGTAGTTGATATGGATGCTTGCCAATTATTGTTGGGTCGACCATGGCAATTTGATGTCAATACTGTTCATGATGGCAAAGCTAACACTTATTCATTTTTACATAATGGGAAAAGATTAGTACTGATGCCGAAGAAGCAGGATATATGTGGTGTTTCTCTTGACAATCCAGTCAAGAAAATTCTGTTGGTTGGTGACCTTACTAAGGATCTACAGGGAGCAACTGAGATATATGCTTTAGTTGTTAAAAGCTCTCCTCCTTCTTTCTCTGTTCCACCAAAACTACAGCAATTGTTTAAGAACTTTGTTGATGTTATGCCTGATGAGTTACCAGCTGTCCTTCCTCCTATGAGGGATATACAACATCACATTGACTTGTTTCCAGGAGCCAGTCTTCCTAATCTGCCACACTATCGAATGAGTCCTAAGGAGCATCAAATTCTACAAGAACAAGTCGAGGAGCTCCTACATAAAGGGTTAATTCGAGAAAGCATGAGTCCTTGCGGGGTACCTGCATTATTAGTGCCTAAGAAGGATGGTACTTGGCGAATGTGTATAGATAGCAGGGCAATCAACAAAATTACTGTGAAGTATCGTTTTCCAATTCCTAGACTTGAAGATATGCTTGATATGCTTACTGATTCTAAAGTATTTTCAAAACTTGATCTGAGAAGTGGTTATCATCAAATAAGAATTCGTGAAGGAGATGAATGGAAGACTGCATTCAAAACCAAAGAGGGGTTGTATGAATGGCTTGTTATGCCATTTGGTCTCACCAATGCTCCTAGCACTTTCATGAGGTTGATGAATCAGGTACTTAAGCCTTTCTTCAATAAGAGTGTTGTGGTTTATTTCGATGATATCCTTGTATACAGCAAGTCCGAGGATGAGCATCTAGTGCATCTAGCTGAAGTATTGACAGCTCTACAACAGAATGCATTATTTGTCAATCTTAGCAAATGCAGTTTTTTGACAAATGAGCTTAACTTCTTGGGTTTCATTATTGGCCAACATGGAGTTAGTGTTGATCAGTCAAAAGTTACATCCATTGTGTCCTGGCCAGTACCTACTTCAACCAAAGAAGTTAAGAGTTTCCATGGGTTAGCTACCTTTTATAGAAGATTTGTTAGAGGATTCAGCACTATTGCTGCTCCTTTAACTGATTGCATGAAAAGAGACAAGTTTGAATGGACCCAAGCAGCTCAACACAGTTTTAATACACTAAAACAGAAGTTATCCTCTACTCCAGTACTAGCTTTACCCAGCTTTGAGAAGATTTTTGAAGTAGAGTGTGATGCATCTGGGGTGGGAATAGGTGCTGTTTTGTCTCAAGAAGGCAGACCAGTTGCTTATTATAGCTCTAAACTGAGTTTATCTAGACAACAATGGTCAGCCTACAAACTGGAATTTTTTGCCCTTATTCAAGCATTACGGCAATGGAGACATTACCTCATCCAACGAGAATTTATCCTCCATTCAGATCATCAGCCTTTGAAGTTTATCCAACAACAGACCAAGCTTGACCGAATGTATGCTAGCTGGATTGCAGAGCTGCAGGAATTCAATTTTGTTATCAAACATAAGTCAGGGAAATTAAACACTGTTGCTGATGCATTAAGCAGAAAATCTCTTTTGTTGTCTACTATGCATGTGGATGTGTTTGGCTTTGACACTTTAAAAGAACTGTACAGTATGGATGTGGATTTTGGACATATCTGGACACTCTGTGTGAATCAAACTACTGGATATCAAGACTATCAAATACATAATGGATTTTTATTTCGAGGTAATCAACTCTGCATACCTGAGTGCTCATTGCGGCAACAAATTATATCAGAACATCACAATGGAGGACTTGGTGGACATTTTGGCAGGGATAAAACTGCTCAGTTGGTAATTGCTAAATTCTATTGGCCAAAGTTGAAGAGGGATGTTCTCCGATATGTTCAGAGATGTATGGTATGTCAACAATCCAAAGGTCACAGCCAAAACACAGGCTTATACAGCCCTCTTCCAATTCCTAATGGACCATGGGAAGATATCACTATGGATTTTCTTCTTGGATTACCTCGAACTAAGAAAGGATTTGACTCCATTTTTGTTGTTGTCGATAGATTCTCCAAAATGGCTCACTTTATTCCCTGTAAGAAAACCAGTGATGCTACTACTATTGCTCTGTTATATTTTAAGGAAGTGGTAAGGTTACATGGTGTTCCTCACACCATCACATCTGATAGGGATAGCAAATTTCTCAGTCATTTTTGGAAAACACTCTGGAAACAGTTTGGCACTGCATTGCAATTTAGTACGACTTGCCATCCTCAAACTGATGGGCAGACAGAAGTTACTAACAGAGTTTTGGGTAATTTGTTGAGATGTCTAGCTGGCACAAAACCTTCACAGTGGGACATTTTTATACCTCAGGCTGAATTTGCTTTTAATTCCTCCACCAACAGATCTACATGTTTCTCCCCATTTGAAATCATTTATGGATTTAATCCTCATAACCCTTTCGATTTACTGTCTCCTTGTCAACTTCAGAAAGCTCCTAAACTGGTTCACTCTACTGTTGCTAATATTGCTAATGTCCATTCTTTGGTAAAAGACCATTTAGCTACTGCTAATGCTAAATATTGTAAAGCTGCTAATCAGCATAGGAGACAGCAGTTATATTCTGAAGGAGATCAAGTCATGGTGTATTTGCGAAAGGAGCGTATGCCTACAGGGTACTATTCTAAGTTGGTTCACAGGAAGGTCGGGCCCTATACTATTCTTCGCAAAATTAATGACAATGCCTATCTCATTAATCTGCCTGACAGTTATGGTATCTCCAAAACATTTAATGTTGCTGATATTTTTCCTTATCATCCTCCACTCGAAGCTGTTGATGCTGAAGCTTGTGGACAAGCTCTTGTTTAAAGGGAGGAGTAATTGATGAAGCTCTTGATGGCAATTGGAGAAGACGATGGCGGTTAGTCCAGTTGTCATGGGAAATTATACTGAAAAGTCCATCATGCCCTTATGAATGTAACATACGAAGGATTAGTAAGTGAGGATAAAAGTGTCTTTTGTTGAAATGATTTTAGTATAAATAACAGAAGAGGGGGATCGGGCAGAGCAGCTCAGATTACTCTGTTTCCTGAAGAATCGGATTGGAGCTCATTTTGAGGTGGATTCCTCATCTGCTGGTGGATTCTAGCTCAACCTGTGGATTCAGGTTTTCTTTTTTTCAACTTCTTTTGTAATTTTCTCTTTGCTACAAACTTCAGCATTGTAATTGTTTCAATCATTTCGATCAATACAAATTGCTTTGCTGTACATATTGCTCTTGTTGTGTTCGATCTTTTGTCTGTTCGATTGGGCTGCATCAGAAGGTGAGAGAGTTACGTATTAATGACCGCCTAATCGGTGCCGAGCTCTTCTATTGACCATATAATGCCATGAAATCTCCTACAGTTTCTGTGACCTGCAACAGTTGATCCCAAACTCGATGTTGCCATTGCCCCCCACGTGTAATTATGTAACATAACTTACATTCTCGCTATTGCCAATTGACCCCCCAAAAAATAAGTTACTTTGCATGAGAAGGTTGATGCCGTATGAAATCCCAAGTTTAAGACAATCGAGACCTGAGTATGCATTTCTAATTGAGATCTGTCGAAGGACAAGTAAGGCTCACCCTTAGGAATTTTCAGTGACGTGCAATGGCTGACGCTTCCACTATTCCCCTGTCCAAAATCCTTCCGGCATTTGAAAATGAGTTAAGTTTACTAGCCGGTAGGGCCTACAACATTTCAAGCCTTTACTTCCCTAAGCATGCACGTTCACGAGGAATCGAGGATGTAATGGCCTATAGGGCAAATCCAGTCATCTAATTTTATACACATAATTTCTTCAAATGTTGCCATGTTTTTTATTTTGGATGGGGGGAGTACTCATTTTTTTTATACATGGATGGAACCATGGAGGGAGTACTTAGCAACCACTCCATCCTTCACATAACAAAAGCTCTTCACAGAAAAATAGTACTCCCTCTATCCTAATTTACAGGCTCCATCAGGCAACAATGTGTCCCTCAAGTTACATGCTCCATGGGGCTTAATTTAAGTGGCTGGAGAGTTAAAACTTATAAGAGCCCCACCAAGTAACGTTTCGTTTTACTATGTGTCCTATGGATTGAGGGTCCCACCATTCAATAAAAATGTGTATTTCTTCAAATGCAGCTATTAAATTAGGATGGAAGGAGTAGTTTTTAACAAAAAGGATCTATTAATATGGTACAATTTTTTCCAAAGGAGCTTTAAAATGTGACATAGGGAGTATTTAACAGTCAAAACAAACAAAGACTAACGTGATTATCTAATCTTAAAAGTGGAAATATATACATTCACACAAAGATGATAGATTATGATAAAAAATACGGAGTATTATGTTTGGTGGGCTGGTTAAGGGGCAATCTACGAAAATAATTCCAAAAATCCCCAATCCAACCAGTAGCATGCTAGATGGGCCTTTTACATAGAAGGAATGGTCCCAGGTTCGAATCATCAGCCAGTGGCCCCTTGCAATGAGGGGGAAGGGATCTTGATCAGTTTTGTACTTTTGTGACAAAAAATGGTTTTTATATGAATTTATGCGCATGAAAGGCATTTTTTAATACTACGTGTCTTGTTCTGTATACTACATGTTTTCACTTATTAAAAGCGTACAATACACAATTTTACGTTTTCCCTTACTTTGTATGTTTTTATACAATATTTGGCATATATTATTTTCCACTACTTTCCACGTTTTCCCATGCATCTAATTTTCTTTGTTGCAAATTTTTTGTAGTTCTCGATCTCCTAGCCGTATTATCGTCGTACCCATACTTTGTCTTACCCATACTTAGTTGATAAGGATAAAAAACTCAAAAACCTATCTAATAAGACTTGACTTCTAATTTTTTTAACACATAATAAGACTTGACTTCAGCAAGAGTTAAAGTATAAACTTTATAACTGCATACCAAGGGGAGGGCACAATCACTACGCCATCAAAGGGAAGCTTATAATTGTGCACTGAATCTGTACACCAAACCCATCTATTTTTTTTATTGCATAGTAAAAGTGGGATGAGGCTTACTTTTTCATTTCGAAAAATTATTAGGTACGCAGCAGCGTAGGGGAATAGTCATGCTCATCACCAATGGGTGTCCCCTAAGAGGGGACACCTTAGGGGACACCCATTGGTGATGAGCATGACTATTCCCCTACCCGCCGCACAGCGTACCTAATAATTTCTCTTTCATTTCCAATAGAAACCCTGTATAAATTTGGAACCCATTACAGTGCTACTTCTAGTTGATTTCTCACATGAATCTTTTAAACTAAGGGAGAAGTTTAAATGAGACTTGTTACATGTGGCTTGCATGAGTCCAAATAATCTTGAGCCGTCAGATCCTAATCTAACGGCTACAAGGATAAGTGATATTCATATCCACCAATCCACTGATTTGATACATGCCGTTGAATCAAAATTCAATGGTTGGAGATGAAATATAAGTTGCATGAGACAAGCCTAATGTAAACCGGACTATTAAACTATGGGTCCGTTTGGTTATGAC
This sequence comes from Houttuynia cordata, assembly GCA_039654745.1. Lineage (NCBI taxonomy): Eukaryota > Viridiplantae > Streptophyta > Magnoliopsida > Piperales > Saururaceae > Houttuynia > Houttuynia cordata. The sequence continues at coordinate 1,587,149 of CM077515.1, read as the reverse complement.
TTTTAGAAGTAGTGAAGTTGGATTTTCAAAATGAAGTAGAATTGGTGTTTGGTTTGGAATTTAAGTAATGATGGCATGTGGTGTAATTTTCAAAAACTGACAGGGGCTGTTTTAAATCATGATGGCTCTGTTTCTGTGTTTTTTTTTGAAAGTACCATTGTCAATTTTCAGAAATTACATCAACTGCCATTGCAAGAAGCTCATGCGACTTCTTTGGGGAAATCCCCAAAGACTTCTTTGGGCCAACCAAACGGGCCCTATATATCGAAAACTTTTTGTCATAAATAGAGAACGACAAGGCAGGGCAAGGCGATGGGAGAAAAGGGAAGTCTTGGATTAGATTCCAGGGCAAAGCTTACATGCAAGTGTATACCACACATCTTTATTAAAGCTTATAGTGACATCTGACAACTCATTTAAAAAAAATGAAGAACCCTAACTCACCGCTAAAAATCCCACTGATTTCGAAGTCTAATTACCATATTCTCAGCGAGTTACAACATGACTCGCCGCATCCTTTCTTGCCTATCAAAGAAGTTCTCTACAATTCAATTGCTATCTTTTTTTGGCTACAAATACAATTGCTATCTTAAACTTTAAGTGCTTGTTTCTTTCCGGCAATTCTCAAGGGCGTCTGATTGCTATGATATCTTGTCTACAATCTCGGCAACATCAGAAATGTAGTCTTGTACAAATACACATATGCAACAAAAGGTCCGCGTGGATTATTTAGTGAACCAAGTCTTTCAACCTCTGGTACACCCTTCCACGCTCGAAACCCACTCTGGAGCAAGCGACCTGCGAGTCAACACCCCATTAATCAACGAAAATGACAGAATATAGCTGCAGTTCATACAAGCAAGTGAGAGGAACTTGCCCAGCATCAACTAACCTGCGAGTGGATGATGTGGATGACTTTGTCACCGGCGACGGAGATACTGGCGTTCACGACTTCAACGCCTTCTTCCTCGAGGACCCCAATTACATCACACAAGTAGAAGTTCCTGCGCAGGCCGCTAATCAAGATTACATTCAGACTGGCGCCCATCTCCCTCACCTCCACCAGAGGCAGCATGGGTCCTATCATCATCCCGCCACTCATGTCTCTATTGATCCCATTGTGAGACACTCTCATAGTCAGGTTCCTCTTGGCCTTGAGCTGCTCCACTTTATCCCTGAGGCTCTTTATGTACACCGCAGCTTGCTCCAGCTGATCTTGTTGCGAATATGCCTCCTGAAGTACAGAATTTAGCACCAACATCAAGAACCAATCGATATGATTACGCAGAAAGAAAACAAGTAAGAAGAAATCAAAGTGCCTTTGAGTGGTGGTGAGATGGAATGAGAGAGGCCAGTTTGAAGCAAAGGCCTTTCATGTGCATTCTTCTGTTCCTCTCCACTGTTTTGCGCTCCAGCTTGGACGAAGAAGACTTACAACTCTTCATCACGTTTCTTTTTATTTTCCTCTCCTTGGGCTGAAGCTGACGAAGAGTCATCTGCAGCCTCGAACACCTCTGGTCTATCTGTTTGCCCGAATTAAAGGTGAGTGCGTGGGCTCTTATATATAGAGTTGGAAAGAAGCGCGAGTGGGGAGCAGCAGATAATGAAAGAGATGAGGTTCTAGGAGGGGCAGAGCCAGAATGTATCAGGTGGCGGGGCCCGTGGCCCATGGCATGCAATATGTGCTCCGGTGGCTGACCTCTGCAGTCCCAGACTCCCAGTCTCCGCGCTTGCACCGACCACACATTTATATTTGTCCGTCTGATCAAAAGCAATCCAATTCACTGTACAAATTGCGGCTGCAGAGTGCAGAGCCTAGAGGCCGAGAAGTTATTACCTGCGAGCCTCGCATGGTAACAGTGTGCTCATCACTCCCTGCGCGGCGCGTAGCCAATAATTTTCCCTAGAGGCCAGAGGAAGGTGATACATTAGGATATCTATGTTTCCAATTACTTGACCGGGCTGGTTGCGGACTGCCGTGTCGAGGCGTCCGTGGCCATGTTCGAGCCACGTAAGACTGTCCGTGAAAGTTGGACATGGACACGACCACAACCACCTAAAAAATGGATGGACACACAGACACAGTTGTCCGCGACTAGGATCAACAATCAAATAATTGGAAACATGAATATCCTAATGTATCACCTTCCTCTGGGCTCTGCACTCTTCCGCCGCAATTTCTACAGTGAATTGATATGCTTTTGATGAGGACGGACAAACAACCCTTAAATGTGTGGTCCTTGGATGTGTCCGTCAATATGAGGCCCATTACTTTGCATCCCAACTGGCCTCCATGTAGAGAGACTTGAGTGTAAGATATAGAGTAAGAGAAAAATTTGTCAAAAGTTTTCTATTAGGGATGCCACTTGGTGTCCTAGACTGGTGGTGACTTTGACATCGTATATAGCTCCCTTGAGGCATTCCTGCTAGGCATATGACCTCCAGATCTACAGAGGGTGCCACTGTGTAAAGAATTTTCGCTCAGGTCCTCTAATAAGGTTGTCCATAAACCTTATTGTTAATTAATCAACAATTTAGATATCTATGGTCCATGGCCACACCTTGCAAGATCTTCTGGCCTCGAGTGTTTTGGTGCCCGAATGTAAAGCCAAAAGCTTCACGGGCGTGCGTGAACAGTAACTTACATAGGAAATACGGAGAGAGATATCTATATAGCAGGCCTATTTAGTCCATGAGAGCGCACAGCCGAACACAGTTACAGACACTGAGGGCAGCGACAGACAAGTGTGGTTCTTCAAGACTGGAACAGGATCCTTAATCAAGGTGAAACCCTTGTCTCCTCTCCTCCACTAATGTTCTTCAGTTCAAACCTACACGTGCATCTTTCACCCAAAATATTCTACTTGAATATCCATCCAGGTGTAAATTTGACAAGCAAGAGGACAGGATTTGCTTTCCTTTTATCCTTCCATCCCCTTCAAATTTCCATAACTTACTGCTTTTCTTTGTCGTTTTCTTTAACTTAATGCGTTCCTTTTGATTTTGTGGACGGTGATTGCGCTATCCCCCTCCCCTTCCTCACCAAAAGGTGGCCTCTGAAATCACAATGGAACTTACAAGGAAATACACACCAGTCGTCATTCTTGGTACGTCACAACCATAGCGTCGTTGTGACATCATGGTTAACTTGCATCATCCAATCGAGTAATTGGATCAGATCACTTTAGAGGAGGAGACTTCAATTGGCAAATTCCAAGACAATTCCTTCCCCGTCCAACGGGTTATCTACTTTGTTATGAACAATGCTCTATGATTGTATACCTACTTTGTTTCTTTTTCGTTCTTCAAATTAAGCCAATTTTTGTCGTGTGGACGCATCCGCAATCAGTCGAAAGTGGATGCTACGTAACGTGATAAAGAGGATCAAAATGTCAAGAGAACGACCTTAATGTTTTGGCTACTTTGGGTCAGCACTTTCACACACAAGAGAGAAATCAAGCTATATTTCGGAAAACAGGAGTGTATAGAACGGCTATCAATTATTAAATGGGGTACCAAGTACTCACTACTAACAGGCTGAGGCTCCTGTAAAGGTCCGACAGCTTTTTCTGTTCATATTCGTTCTTTCTAGCCCACAAACTTCTAAAGCGCACACCTAAAATGTCACGTCCCTTCTTTTAAGAGGTTTGCCCTTAATGGACTGAAAGTCCCTTTCGATTTGGGGAAGCCAACAAACTATGGTAACGATTAGTGTAATATGTCTTTTACTTCTTTTCCGCCCTTTACGGGCGAACCCTCTCCATGACGAGCCAAACAGGCTCCTTGTATATGCACAATTTAATTTCACTCCGTAGTTCTCGCTGTATAAAGTAGCACCATGGAATGTTATATTGGGGATATATCTATATTAGGTCCTACCGATAAAACTATACTGATTAATATCATTTTTTTTAATTTTTTAAAATATCACCGATATATCGGTATTTTTAAAAAAAAAATTAAAAGAAAAAAAATCAAACTTTCCCATTTGTTTCCCGTCATATTTTGAATTATATACACGTTTTATGTATATTTTAAAATTTATGCTTATCTAAATTAGTATCATTTATTTTAGAAATTATATTGTAAAAACTAGTTTTAGACCATTGATATTTTTTTACACATATCTTCAATATTTTGTCTCTTTAGTCTACCGATATTTTACCGATATCTGATACAATATTCCTTTACTAGCACTAGGCACTCCTGGACGGATTTCGGAGAAACATTTGTACGCAACGCATACTTATGAGCAGGCATCAACGCCCATTCCTATTTCGACGAGACATTTGCATGCAACGCTTACTTATGAACAGGTCCATTCCTAAATTTGTCGCATTTCCAACAATTGTTGAACGTTAGATGTTTCTTGTTTGGTTGACGGTTGACTCCTGCGTACACTTTCCTGACCGTAACTAAAAATGTTGGCCCGAACTGAGAGACTAACTTCATTCTCCAACACATGATGACCCATCAAGTAAAATGAATTAACTGGGTGCTTAGTAACAAAATAGCTCAGTTATGGTTGAAACACATGTTCATTCGCACAGTACAAAGTAACATGTCTAAGTAACCTACTCCGATTCGCTCACATTGTTTTAGATATGGGCTCCCAAATTTACAAGAAATAAAACTCGTTGACATACTGTGGTGATGCAGTGAGCATAAGTCATATGGCCAACCACTTGAAAATTTTTCAGGGTTTCTAATTAATCCAGGAAAAAGTTTCATTAGTGTGCACCGTGATGTCGAAGCAGCACGAGTAATTTTGCGTGCAACCTATGTGCCATATGGAATCTCAAAAAAAATTCCTCATTGGGATTCTTAATTTATGCTAATTACCAGCCAAATATGAGAGAATGCATGTACTTCCTTTCCCCACAAGTAGACGTGTAAACTGATGCCACAAAAAAAAATCGTACAGCGTCCTAGAACATTGTATTTACTTTCTGTCAACATTGTTGCTCATACTTATACTGTATTTTGGTATGCTCTTGCAATTGCATGGGTGTCATAGCCCTAAATCTAACTGGGAAAGGAATGTGTACAACAGCTTGACCAATTTATGTAGTCATGCTTCCACTCTATTTCGGTTTTGATTTGCTTTCAAACGGCAGTGTGTTAACCTTAGCTTAATTTCTTGTGCCACATGAAACCGGAGCCTACTCAGGTCCTCAACCACTCCCACCCATGCCGTCAGTATTTGCACACAAGCCACGATAGTTCTAAATGTTGGATGAAGTATAAATACTTTTACCTACTTGGCATGTAGATCAATACTTCAATAAACATATTGGCCAACAATTGTTTTGCATGTACAACATTTTCGTAACAGACGATCTCGCAATTAACTATTAGAGGGTGAGTCATGGACACAGGCCCCCTAACTGTCACGTCTCACAAATTAACAGCAAGTAATAATATTGGGAAAATTTTACCACATTGAAAGATCCACAGGATAAGAAGACAACTTTGTCCCACAATAATATAGTACAATCTCTATTACACCTAAGTAAATACCTAGAGAAATTCAAGCAAAACCATTACAGGTGGCATAGTTACTCTAATCAGACAATGATCGGCAATTATCAAAGCTGACCAGAACATTTCTCAGGCCCTGCCCTCACTATTTTCATTATATTCAAACTAAACTCCTCTTACAAGATTTTTCATGATTAAAAACCTTTTCTTGGCCTGCTTCGCCCAGCCAACTTTGATGGCTTAGGCTGCCCAAAGTAAAACTAACAATATGATTGAAAAATCTTCAGAATCCGTTTTTACCTTGCTGTTTTGAGTAAAAGGAAGCAGGTGGCTTGCAGTTCATTATTCACTCCTCAGCAACATCGACAAGCTCATATTCCACCAATGATAAATTGTTATCTTCTTTTACAGTAAAATCAGCCGGATCAGTCACTTCAACACGGCCCCACTTGTCAACAGCAAGCCTCATGGACCCCTTGAACATATCAATCTTTGCATTTCGAAGAATCACAGTAGTATCTGGCTTCATCAAGTCCACTGGAAAAATTTAAAAAGGGATTAAATAAAAGCACAAAGTGAATGAGTCTGTACTTGCAGAATTAATAAACTTATGAACATGAACAAGCCGGCTAATAAAAGGTTTCTTGGACATGCCAAGCTTCCACTACAAGAAACTAGAATCAGAGGTAGAAAGACTACTGTACGGAGTTCAGATATTAAAGATTGTTAATCTTGTCAAAGGAAGATGCACTGCTAACCAGATCAACCACAAGTAAAAATTAAAATTTCCAACAAAAAAAAGGATTTCTAAAGACCTCAAACCAAGGCTAAAAGTGTCAATGGAGCTTAATTTTGGGAAAATGAGATTTGTAGATTGGAATCTGTACTCCAAAACCCTAAACTGAGCTTTGATTGGATAGGGGAAAGTGGACCTCACTATTCCCCCTGAATGGTGAACCCACTTCTCTGTCCAATCAAAACCCAGTGTAGGATTTTGGAGTACAGATTCAGTGTAGGGATATCACTATCCTATGCCATATCTTAAGCTTTAAACTATAAAATACAAGTAGATGATCAAATCAATAGATCCTAAAAAAATATGGTTCGTGATTACAATCGTAATTAAGTCCAAGAGACTAAAAGCATATAATAATGACACAATCAAAGTATTTGGCAACAAATTATAAAGTAATCACTTTATTAAGATATATCACTCTAGAAACTCGAATATCTAAATATACACATCCAAACAAAAAAGATCATCCAATGTATGGCAGGTTTTAGTCCTTGCCAAGTCCTCAATAGGTTGAAATAAAAAAACTTTGAACTATAGGCAAAGTTGATTTACTAGGCAGCGAGTTAGGCAAGTGCATAACCTTCATCATATCAACTACTTCAGGGAAATTGGGCTTCAGGATCCTCTGTCATACTCTTAAGCCTTAACTTAGGATTGGCCACTACCAGAAGGGGTATAGAAATCGCAGAAATTTCTTCTTACTGAATATTCCAGTCTCCATAATTCAACGTCAAAAGACACAGAAGTTATTTAGTGTGATCTCTTTTTATAGAACCATTATTGGTTCACAAAGCATATTAAGCAAAACCTTATGTACGTACTCTTTTTTAGTAAGCAGAATGTTCTTTATCTGGCCACCAGCTAAAGGGCCCACATCTCATAGCTGATATCTATAGGGCCCAGATTAATCTAATCCCTTGTCAATTAATAATAAAATCTTAGTAGTACTTCATTGCCTAGTTATGAAATTGATTCTATTTGACGAAGGCTTTAATGCCTAGTAAATGTTTCTCTACGTACTCTTTTATGTCAATGAATTAGTTGCTTAATTCTAGCTTAATTCTCTCCCTAAGCTCTCTATCTCCACGTTTTCCCTAGCGGTCACTGCCATTGTAGAGACCTACCCAGGTATACAACACTAATATCAGATCCAGGTTCTTACCATGCCTACGAAGGTATCAGAAGCTTGGTGGATGATAATATCTATACTTGTCTTACTATGATAATGAAGGTAGCCATGCACCCAACCATGATGCACATTAATAAACGGACGATATCATTCTTGGCATGGACTGGTTGTACTGCACATAGTTTCATCAACAATGTTGTTGCTAAGGAGCTACACTTGAATATCTCAGACAGTTTTAAAGATCTGAAATAGCCCTCCCTTGGACGTTATGGTCTGTGATGGCACCAAGCTACATAGTATCTTGCTGCAACTAAGGCAAGGTTTTCTAAAACTTGCCTTAGAAAGGGAATAAATTTTGCTTCTCGAGGTTTCCTCAAACTGGTGACAGATTAATGTTGCTCGCTGTAAGAAACTATATTGACAGGAAAAATAATAGTGTTGCAGGGGTTCAATAAAGTTAGGGCCAATTACAATGGAGGAGGGAGCTGAGGAGTTTTAGAGAACGCAAGCGGAGGAAACTAAGAAGAAAAAGGCAGGTAAGTTGGGAAACAAGGCAGCCCAGAAAACGATTCATAAGATCAAATTAGAACAAGATGACACAAGACTCAAGTTATAAGCCCTTTTATAGGCTTCCCTAGCCTAGAAAAGACTCCCATAACCGTTCCCCCGTATACAAGTTCTATAAGGAAAGGTCTTCCAAAAATAGGAGTTTCCGCAACGGGAATCGAGCCAATTCCATATCAGAAACAGAAGCCTGCATACAGGCCAAAGCAGATTAGACCTACATGCTACGGCAAGAGCTATGGATCAATTCTAGTAGCAATTAGTACACAAGTTCAAATTACACGTAAATAATTAGCAAAATATAATCTATTACTTAATTTTTCAATTTAGTTCACCTTGAAAAAACAAGCAGGACATTAATAGGGTATGGAAGGAGTTCATTCTACCAAAACTTGTAACCGTTAAGCCAGAGGTAACAAGTATTAGGATACAACGGTTGGCATAATAAGGTGCTAACAATATAATCGAAATACAATATAAGCGTCCATCACCTTGCTCATTTCTGGCTGTGAACACAATAATTCCAGTTTCATCTCCCACCAAGCATTCAGCAATACGCATCTGACGCATTTGGGGCCCATCAGGACGGCCCTTTTGCAAAACCATTTTCGAACTTACCACTTTGACGGTCAGTGTGTGTCCGTTAGTTTCAGGGCGGAGCTGATCCACCTTGGTGAACACGGGCTTCCTCATTCCGGGCTTCGACTCCGCCATTTGTCAAAAAAATCCTAAAAACCATGCAAAATCTACAGTATCAAAACATAGAATTGAAAACAATTATGAACTGACCAATCCGATACACCAGACGGCACATACAGATCATTAAAATCACCATCAGTCTCCCATTTTCAGTAACTTCATTTAATAATTTGACAACGGATTACCCCATATTCGATAACATTTAACAAACAAAACCCATTATCTACAACAAATCTACTAATCTCGACGCATCAATTGCACAAATAGATCATAATACAACCGCGCGAGACTAAAAAAGGGAAAAAACCAAAATCACACGAGAAACAAAAGGTAGACAAACAAATTTGTAAACATAAAGTCGCAGCTTTAACTTCAAAATATAATCACATCACTCTAATATGGAAAGCTCAAAAGAAACAAAAAGAAATGGAATTTATGTAAGAATACCAGATCAAAAAATTGCAGAGGAAAGGAATCGGATCCGATCGATGGGCTTTGGTGATTTTAGGATGTGGCGATCTGGCTGTCTCTTTTTGGGCGTTCGAAGGGAAGGCGACCAGAGTTGAGTTGCAGGAGTTTTATTGTCAGGGAAGTCTACGAGCTGCTTCGTAAACCGTTAGATCGGATAAATACTATCTACAAGACCAAAATCCCAACCGTCAACCTGTCGCGGAAAGCTTTTTGACTTTTCCACCTCCCACCAGATGGGCCATACGTGTCGTCCACATCTGATTCCAATGTACAGACTTTGTTCCCAAGAAGGCCCATTACAAGAAGCCCATGAAATAGCCCGTATCGCCCTGAACTTCAGGCTTGCTCGTTAAATCAGCTAACGTCGTTAAATGACGGTCTGAAAAACCGTTTCAGAGTCGGGGTCGGGTTCTTTGCACTCCCTCCGGGCTTTTTATATATTATCTGGCGCCAATTATGATATTCTCATATTACCTGGTTCTTCTCGTGACTTCTCATATCACCTGGAATCGATACCTAGAATACCGAAAATACCCTTATCTTACGTTTTCTACGCATTTTGTACCCGAAATGCTTCATTCTTCCCAAAATTAGCGATTTACAAAATCATCAAGTTGGGGAAGAAGATATTTCGGCAAAGATCCATCCATAATCAAGGTTCAAAACATCGTCGGCGCCGTCCAACCCGAAAAAAAAAAAATTTAATGCCGAAAAACTGTAAAAAAAGATAAAAAAAATATGTGATTAAGGGATTTTGATGTAAGAGCAGCGGGAAAGCCCTCCTAACTACAAAAATTAAGATCTACATGTAAAGAAACACAAATAAAGATCACTTATTAGTGTTCGACCGCTCCTGGACATGAAATAAAATGATAAAAATGGGCAAAAATATGAAATACTTGTCGGTGAGCGATAAGTTCAATGTATATATCTTTCTGTGGTCCTAATGAAGTGGAAGAGGAGGAAAAATAATGAAAAACGTAAAAAAAAGGGCAAAAACAGATGAAAAATGAGCAAGTTATGACATTTTGAAAATTGTCATTTATCGTGTTGTCGACGACACGACTTGATTCAAGTCGTGTATTATGTGACACGACTTGAATCCAAGTCGTGTTATATGCAACACGACTTAGATTTAAGTCGTGTTGCATATAACACGACTTGGATCCAAGTCGTGTCGTGGACAACACTATAAATGGGCAATTTTCAAAATGTAATAACTTGCTCATTTTTTATCCGTTTTTTCCCATTTTTTTTCGTTCTTCCTTATTTTTCCTTCTCTTCCACCTCAATAAGATATAAGATAGAAAAAGAAGAAAAAAAAAGAAAAAAGAAGAAAGTGAAATGATAAAAATAGGCAAAAGCGTAAATACTCATCGGCGAGCGACAAGTTCAATTTATATATCTTTCTGTGATACTAATGAGGTGGAAGAGAAGGAAAAATAATGAAGAATGAAAAAAAAATGGGCAAAAACGGATAAAAAATGAGCAAGTTATGACATTTTTAAAATTGCCAATTTATAGTGTTGTCGACCACATGACTTGAGCATTTATCGTGTTACATATAACACGATAAAATGACAATCTTCAAAATGTCATAACTTGCTCATTTTTTATTCGTTTTTTCCCATTTTTTTTTTCGTTTTTTCTTATTTTTTCTCCTCTTCCACCTCATTAATATCACAGAAAGATATATAAATTGAACTTGTCGCTCGCCGACGAGTATTTTACGCTTTTGCTTTTATCATTTCACTTTCTTCTTTCTTCTTATTTTTTCTTCTTTTTTCATCATATATCTTATTCAGGTGGAAGAGAAGGAAAAATAAGGAAGAATGAAAAAAATGGGCAAAAATAAATAAAAAATGAGCAAGTTATGACATTTTTAAAATTGCCCATTTATAGTGTTGTCGACCACACGACTTGAGCATTTATCGTGTTGCATATAACACGATAAAATGACAATCTTTAAAATATCATAACTCGCTCATTTTTCATCCGTTTTTGCCCATTTTTTTGTTCTTCCTTATTTTTCCTTCTCTTCCACCTCATTAATATCACAGAAAGATATATAAATTTTTTTTTCGCTCGCCGACGAGTATTTTCCGCTTTTGCCCATTTTTATCATTTCACTTTCTTCTTTCTTCTTATTTTTATTTTTTTCCATCTTATATCTTATTGAGGTGGAAGAGAAGGAAAAATAAGGAAGAACGAAAAAAAAATGAGCAAAAACGGATAAAAAATGAGCAAGTTATGACATGACACGATAAATGACAATTTTTAAAATGTCATAACTTGCTTATTTTTCATCCGTTTTTGCCCATTTTTTATGTTCTTCCTTATTTTTCCTCCTCTTCTACTTCATTAGGATCACAGAAAGATATATACATTGAACTTGTCGCTCGTCGACGAGTATTTCACGTTTTTGCCCATTTTTATCCTTTTATTTTATATCCAGGAGTGGTCGAACACTAATAGGTGATCTTTATTTGTGTTTTTTTACATATAGATCTTAATTTTTGTAGTTGGGAGGGCTTTCTCGCTGCTCTTACATCAAAATCCCTTCATCACATTTTTTTTTTCATCTTTCCTGCTGTTTTTACAGTTTTTCGGCATGAAATTTTTTTTTTCGAGTTGGACGGCGCCGGCGATGGTTTTAACCTCGATTATGGATGGATCTTTGCCGAAATGTCTTCTCCCCCAACTCGATGATCTTGTAAATTGCTAATTTTGGGAAGAATGAAGCATGTCGGGTACAAAATGCATAGAAAACGTAAGAGAAAGGCATTTTCGGTACTCTAGGTGCCGATTCCAGGTAATATGAGAAGTCACTAGAAAAACCAGGTAATATGAGAATATCATAGTTGGCGCCAAGTAATATGTAAAAAGCCCGAGCCTCCAGGAGTACAACTCGGGGGAAAATGGAAGGATCTTTGCTGTAGCAAAATTTTTCCATTTTTCTGCGAATTTTTCTTCTTGCTTTCGCCTCTGGAGATAGAGATTTGGCCTCAATTTCGAGCTCTTTGAGATCAGGGGTTCAAGTGTTTAACAATGATTCTGTCGAGTACTGATCTGATGATTTTCAGAAAATAATCTGACTCGATGGCCATCAGGGTGGTAGATTTCAAGTGGTGAGATCCATTTCCGCTAACTTGATACTGAACTCTTTACTCATTCCTGGATTGAAAACCGTAGCTGCTAAGTAAAATGTGTGCTGGGAAGTTTCTTTTGTATTTTTGGTTATTTTTTGTCACATTTATTAGGATATTTACTGTCTGTTTGCTTTTTTTGTGCAGGTATGATGGTTTCTTCCTGTCCATGCTTGCGACAAGCGTGTATCCATTTTTTTTAACTCTTCCAAAGATTTATGTATTTATGTCAATTTTTAATTTTTCGTTCATAAAGCGAACTGTTTTCTTTATGGCATGTACTTGGAAATCGTGCTTGCCCCAAACGAAAATAATGTTGTTAGGAAATTGTTAGCTGGTGAAAAAACTATTGATCTCTTCCTTAACCTCTTACTAATCAGAATTATTGTTGCAATCAATTGGAATCGTTACCATCTATGTACTTATCCTTTGCACATATGGACTGTGGTGAATCTCTTATTCTGTTTACTGACAACATTCTTTATCGAGAAGTTTGTTGATGGAATTGGAGATGTATACATGTTGCAGAGAGGGAACGATCTGACCAGGCCCTTAAAGCACAGCCTGTCTGCTTAACAAATTTATTGTGAAATGAATACTAGCATTTTTTTGGTACATATACTGTACTTGTTATTGCTTTGGCTGTTAATCCGCTTCCAGAAATCAGACGAATTAGGCCTTGTAGTGGAGGTTTAGCTTACTTGATTGCTAAGTCTTGCGCGTCAATGAATAATAGATCAAAAAATAAATCCACTAATCACTGTTGGAAGTCACACTGACATACTAAAGGCCAAAGTGGGCACCACTGGATGATTAATCTTCCTTTCCTTTCACTTATTGAAATAAAGAAGATACACTAAAATAAAGAAAAAGGCGTGGCATGAGCTGGAGGTGGAACTTGGGATTGGTATCAGCCAAAGAAAGCTGCTTTTAGACATCAACACGCACAACCAGGCACACTACACACAAAACCCACCGGCCACTACCAATGTCATTGTCACCTTCAAAGCCAATCACCACCATCTTACACGCTTCATTTGGGGGTAGAGCGCGACATATGACAATGCTTTGGGGTTTTTTACATATTACCTGGCGCCAAGTTTGTTATTTCCATATGACCTGGTTTTTCCCGTATTATCTCATATCCCCTGGAATCTGGACTTGGAGTACCAAAAATGCCCCTCTTGTATATTTATCGTGTTATGACTGTGCGAAGAGGGCGTGTTGGAGTCGTATACGAAAAAAAAGTGTTTCCGGCGATTTCCAGAGGCAACTCCGCCGGCGAGTCCTCCGACGATTTCCAGCTGCCCCCAAGGTTTTCGAAGATCCGATTAACGTCCCCCCTGCTCGATTTCTCCGGCGCCCCTTGTTGGATTTTGACGACACGACTGACGGACAGTGCGGTTTGGGCGGCGATTTATCGCGTAAGACTCCTGGGATTTCGGGGACAAACAAGTTGAGTTTCCCCTGCGGCTCCCCGCGCCTTCGAGCAACCGGCGGAGTGTACGATTGAGGTTCGGTTTGCGGCGAGGAAGCGTGTGAAAGGCGCGTACGAGGAAATACACACATACACACCACTAAACCGCGGTAAGTTAGAAAAATCCTTACTTATTTTAGTTCCAGAAGCTAAGAATTTAAGATTTCTAATTTTTAAGATGAAGCATAAAGTCGTATTATATACAGTACGACTTGAGCGTTAGTCGTATTATATACAATACGACTTGAGCGTTAGTAGTATTATATACAATACGACTTGAGCGTTAGTCGTGTACGATGCAACACGACTATTATGATTGCCTGTGTTTCCAACACGACTGTTCTACTGACCACTCTACCTATCTCATTGCAGATGGATACAAAAGAAGATGAGTATATGGAGGAAATACCATCGGAAGAGGAGGAAGATCAGGAATTCTTCGTTGCACCTCGGGAGCGAAGACAGAGGGGCAGGAAGAGGAAGGCTCCGATGGACCGATCAGGCAAGAAAACATGCAATCCGCGACTGGCGGTTAAGACATTTTGTCAACCGGGGGCGATGAAAAAGTGTGCGGCCCTCTTACGGCGTCACCAAAGATGTTGCCAACTGATCAGAGAAGCTGGATTCTCTGTCATCTTTGAAGGTGAGGACGTAGTTGTTTCTCGAAACCTCATCGACCATTTGGTTAGGTATTGGGATGAGGAGGCGAAGGTCTTTAATATCAAAGGGAGAACGGTACATTTCACAGAGCAAGAAGTTGCTCTTATCACTGGATTGCCCGCTAAGGGCGAAAGAGTTGAGGTCCTTCCCTTTGTGCCACGACGAACGGAATGTGAATTCTTCAAAAAGTACTTCACCGTAAGGAAACCGGAGATTCCACATATTGAAGAAATCATTGAGAAGCTTAGCGAGGGCGAAATGAAGATGCCAGAGGAGGACATGGCGAGGATGATCATCTGCCTCCTCATCTCCACGGTGTTATTTCCACATAGCATGAGAGCGGTGCATCCCTCTTTCTACCCTTATATTGAAGACCTCCCAAGAATGAGCTCATACAATTGGGCTGAGGCTATTCATACGATGTTGGTTTCTGGTATAACCCACACCAGCAGACTAGTGGGTGGGAGAAGTAAAGGGCTGGGAGGTGGATACCTAAACGGCGCCTCATATGTCCTTCAGGTATGTAGTATTTGTATGTTTGTACAGTCTTCGAAAGGCTCTAAGTGTCGTGTATTATGCAACACGTCTTTTATTAATGTCGTTTATTATGCAACACGACTTTATTTATAGTCGTCTATTATACAATACGACTTGATATATAGTCGTCTATTAGACAACATGTCTAATTATGTAGTTGTGTTGCATACGACATGACTAAATTTCTAGTCGTGTACTATAATAGCACACGACTTGACTGTATCCCCGACTTTTACTAATGTCTTCATCTGATTACTATGCAGATTTGGTTTTTTGAGCACACGACAATCTTCCATTCTGCGTTCGGCCCTACCAGTCCGAGGGCGAAAAGGTGGCCAGGAAGTGGGGCCCTAATTACAGAGGTGAAGATGGGTGCACAGAAGAAGCACCGTATGACCGACTACTGGAAGGGTCTATTCGATAATCTCGACGTATGGGAAGACGTCGTCGATGTCATCGTCCCCATGGACAAAGAGGCATCTCTCATTCCTTCGCCTCCCCCAGTGGCCCCTCATCCGCGACGACATAAGACGGAGAGGCCGGAAATAAAGAGGAATCCTAAACAACCTACCCGCTCTTCCTCGAGGACGGCTGCTCAGTCTACTGCCCTGGGCCGATTGGAGGGTCGCTCCAGGGCATACAGTCACTAATTGAGATCGCTCTGTCGTCGTATGAGGAGATGGGAAGGCCCGTCGGACCTCTGCGAGAGGTTCTTGACTGTATCAAGGCATCTGCCCGCGACAGCGTCAACGCTGTTAGAGGGTCACAACTTTGAGCATCCACATGAGGAGAAGAGTGAAGAGCTGAAGAAGGAGACGAAGGAATCACAGAAGAAGGAGAGGATAATGAAGTCATCGGTCCATCACAACGAGGAGGCAAAGAGCGGCCCGATGACAAGGACCACGTGAAACAAACTCCGATGGCCATGCGCAGAAAGGAGCTGGCGCACAAGTCAGCCAGCGATTCATTGCACTGGGGTAAAGGTAAGTTGTAATACGATTATTTAATTTTTCGTGTTGCATGCAACCCGACTAGGTATTTTTCGTCTTGCATTCAACACGACTACCTAAGTTTTTCGTATTTCATTCAACACGACTACCTAATTTTTCGTATTGCATTTAACACGACTAGCTAATTTTTTGTATTGCATTCAACACGACTAGCTAATTTTTCGTATTGCATTTAACCGACTACCTAATTTTTTGTGATGCATTGTACACGACTATTCCTTCTTTTGTGTTGAACTCTACACGACTATGTTATATTTCTTGCTGCTACTAACACGAATTTGAAAATGTCATTTTAGCTCCCATAAAGCAGGCGGATGTGGAAGATAAGAGTCGACGGGCTACAAAGAGAGCCGCCGCGAAGTTGTTTTTGAAGAAGCTCCAACCAGAACTTGAGGAACACATGGAGCGTGCAGAAGAGGAGTCCCGGATGACGTACGGCCGGGACAGATTCCCCCCTGGTGTAGTGGTAAGGAGGAGAATGAGGACTGTCTCTGCGAGGGAATTGCAGAAGCTTAGGGAAGAAGACCATATACAGAGAATGGCGGAGGAGAGGGCGAGGAAGAATTTGGCAGAAGATCCGAACGCCGACTCTGAAGATACCTTATCCGACCGACGAACAACCTCTATCATCGATGAGGTGATCTCTTCCCTACAGCAGTCGGATATCCAAACGGCCAAGGATGATGAATGGGCAAAGGAGGAGGCGGAGAAGGAAGGACAAGGATTCATTGGCAAAGGAGGAGGAGGAGAAGAAGGAGGAGGATGAGGCGACGGAGGAGGTGAAGGAGGCAACTGGCTTAACGTCATCCCAGGCTGTTGACGTTGATGTCCTGCAAACCCCAGAAAAGGCTAAGCATAAAGTTGATCTCCCAGAAAACTATGGTAATTTGGAGTTATGCTTCGACATGGGGGTGTTGTTAGAGCGGGATAGAGTGGAAATATCAGGATGGATAGCCAATTCAAGGAAGGCTTATCCTATCCCAACACTATGTGATGATGACTACGTATCCCTTCTGCAAACAACAGAAATTAACACCAATGTAAGTATACATACTCGACTATTCCTTAAGTCGTATATAAAATACTCGCCTATTCCTAAAGTCGTATATAACATACTCGACTATTCATAAAATCGTATATAAAGTACTCGACTTCACGCATAGTCGTGTATGTTGACGACACGACTATACCTAAAGTCCATTATTCTTTGAATATTGCCAATTTCTGAATATGTTGTTGGTTTATACAGGTTATAGATGAATTTTTTGGTCTATTACGGGAGCGTAATGACAGAGAACGGCTGAAGTATCCGTTCAGTTTTTTTGGGATGTCACGCATTCAAAGAAATATTCGACAACGTAAGTTTTTCCTGCATCACAAGCGCTAATTTCACGTTTCCAGTTCGTGATTTTCTTATTCTATTGCGATTTTGCAGGAATACATAGAAGGGGGGCAATAATACAAAATTGATAAAAAAACTTGGAGGATGCTCAAGGGATTGAACAGGAACATGTTCTATGCCTTTTTCCCAATCCGCACTGGTTCCCATTTCCTGCCTCGTCTATGTACACTTCCCAGTTGGTGTATGGCGTTTCTACAACCCCCTATCCGGCAAACCCCAGTTGTATCCACATCACAGGGTCGCAGCTGAGAAATTCACGAACTTTATGAACATTGTCATGGCACACACACTGGGAACTCATCCGTTGCATCGAACTGGAAGATGACTCAGATCGCCAAAGCGCCCTGCCAAGAGAACTCAAAAGACTGTGGCATCTTCATCATGATGTACGTGGCGCACTTGGCGTCCAATGTCAATCCACCTGAGTTTGATCAGGTCAACAATTACACGAAAGTGGCGCCCAATAATTGCTGTCAACTATGATTCGCAGGGTTATCGACAGCGAGTTTGACGACGATCCAATCCGAAAGCAAAATCAGGCTGTCACAATTGCGGGGTTTTTGAGGATGTCGGATGAAGACTAATATTCTTTTTCGAGATTTTTTTGTACATGTAATCTATTACAAACGACACTTTTTTGTGGTTTTCTGAATCTTCTTCCATGTACATACAGTATGCTTTCAATAAATTCAAATTCATTTCTTTCATGTCGACAGTGTATTGGAAAGCCGCTTAGTGTCGACTCTTGAAACACGACATCTGATATAGGTCGTGTTGTATCATATACGACCTATCTATATAGTCGTATTGTATCATATACGACTATCTATATAGTCGTGTTGTATCATATACGACTTTCTATATAGTTGTGTTGTATCATATACGACTTTCTATATAGTCGTGTTGTATCATATACGACTTTCTATATCGTCGTGTTGTATCATATACGACTGTATTATTAGTCGTATAATATTGTAGTCGACAATTATATTCCTCTTATGTCGACTCTGCGCAGACCATGACGGAGTCTAATTTATTTTTCTGTCATGTACGTGAGGAAACAAAGAATGATCGGCGTCTTTCAACAACGGGAGGGGCGCTTATACAACACGACACTTATGCAAAACGACACTTGCATTCAAAGAAATATTCGACTACATGCATACATTGCGGTAGAGTAATATTTGTTATACATGAATTTGTGATCGACCTAAGTGAAGAAGGGTGGGGCCTTAGGTAAGCCAGAGGGTCATCTCGGCGCTGAATCATCCGTTCCCAGGTTGCCTTGTTGCGGGAGTCTTCGATATCTGCGCTTCCTTGCTTCTTTCGCAAACCGTTGGGTTAGTACATCTTTTAACGGTTGTGACCAACTTGTCGACAGTTGCCACATCTCACCCTCAACCTCTCTGGCGGGTCAGGCTGTGACTCGATTCTCTTTGTCTGTCTCCTACCCCTCTTTGGAGCATCGAGCATGGGCGGTTCGCATTTGAATAAAACCCCGTAATCCCCCCACTGACTCCTGTCTAAAGTAGGGAAAACTACTTCTTCATACGTTGTGCGGTACAAACATGCATGGTACCATTTTTCACAATATTCCACCGGGTCGAAACTCCTCTCATCGATACATGCAATGGCATGCTTGCAAGGAAGTCCCATGCTCTGGAAGAACCCACATGTGCAGGTTCTCTTCGTTAGGTCAACAACATCCTGAGGAAAAAATATGACAACAACATGAATAGTCTTGTTGTGAAATAGTTTTCTTAATTTAATAGTCGTATTGTCGCTAAGACGACTATATCACTAGTCGTGTTGTGGCTAATACGACTATATCATTAGTCATGTAGGCGACAACACGACTATATAATTAGTCGTCTATCGCACGATACGACTATTCCGGAATTGAATTATCAGAAACCATTGCGGAATGAATTCTTACCACATGGTATAAAGATGTGACTTCAAACTGCCATAACGATAGCGGTTGCACTCTGACTGTTCCAGCACTCTTATTCCTCATTTCGTTGATATGATTGTGTGCATACTTGGTTAATGGTGTCGTTAGCCGTTCTGCTTCCATGCGGCGTCTCTCGAAATGGGAGGTCGTGGTCGCACGAGTTTGCTCGATCAACCGAGTTATTGGCCAAAATCTAGCCTTCAATAGCATATTATTTGCACTTTCTGATATGCTTGATGTGAGCATCCCATATCTTTTACCCGGATATTCCACGTTAGCCCAATTTTTTTTATTGATCTTCTCAACATATTTCCATGCCTCCTCATTGTGGTCCTTCATCTTTTGCATGATTTCATCAAATTCTGTTCTCCGGAAGTATTTTGCAGCTCGGAATAGAAGGTCTTTCAAGTATTTATCCTTCCATTGATTAAGCATATTGGCGGCCATATGCCTTAGGCAAAACCCGTTGTGAGCCTCAGGAAATACATCAGCAACCGCTCTCAGAAGTCTCTTTTGTCTATCCGAGACAATTGTATCCAGAGATGCCGGGGGGTCCGTAAAGAGGGTGGCTTTGAGTAGGCTAAGAAACCACTTCCTGCAAGGCAGCAATCAGAGTGAAAGCAGATTCAAGAAGAGATAGGGGGTACACAGTCGTATACGAAACAACACGACTGTATGAGTAGTCGTGTTGCTCGAATATACGACTACTCATACAATCTTTTTAGCATACGTACCACGAATTTATAGTCTCTTTGTCAACAACTGCAAATGCAATGCACATTAATTGTTGGTTCCCGTCGACTGTTGTTGCAACCAATAACACTCCGAGGTACTTTCCTTTCAGGAATGTTCCATCAACTGTGAGCAGCGGCCTAAGTGATCTTCGGAATGCTCTTGCGACCGGGCCGAAGATCCAAAAGGCACGTCTGAACTCGTATCCGGCTTCCTCATTTTCAATTTTCGGAATATCACAACATCTTTCAATCACCACATATGTACCTGGATTACACCGCTCTAATTCCTTTCCATAATGGGGCAAAATACGATATGCGTCTTCCGGGTTGCCATCGATCAATCGTATCAATTCCTCTTTCGCCCTCTATGCCCTTTGATAGTTCACTTTGACGCCCCAATGTTTCTCAATGTACTGTTGGATATTAGCCGTTTTTATGGAGTTTGAATCCTTGTGGAGGCCATGACACTTCCGTGCAATCCATAAGTGTGAGGCCAATGGATGATCTTTAGAACTTATCAAA
Source organism: Houttuynia cordata (assembly GCA_039654745.1). NCBI lineage: Eukaryota > Viridiplantae > Streptophyta > Magnoliopsida > Piperales > Saururaceae > Houttuynia > Houttuynia cordata. Next base: position 1,566,567 of record CM077515.1, on the reverse strand, counting down.
ATGTCGCATGTATGCCTTCCTTCACTCCTTGTCACGGTGACTCCGTCAACTAGATTCGAAGCCCGTATGTACCACTTGCACCCTGTAATCTTGCACTTTGCAGCAAAGGTGTCCTTGTTCTCGTCCGCCACTTTGAACATGAATTTCCTCTTGATTGCCAAATTAGTAAGAACCATTTTGAACTGTTTTATACTTTCGAATCCAGCCCCTAAGGCAAGTTGTGCCTCATAGTCGTCTCCTTGCAAACTGCCGCTCAACATCGTCTCCTCCTCATATTTTTTTGCAGGACCGGCCTACGGTGAAGAGGTACCCCAATCCCAACCACCTTCACCATCAATATTGTTGTACTCATTGTCGTCCAAGTCTTGTGCCCCCGACGTGACAGATTTTCCTTTAGAAGTGGATGCTCTCGCTGCTTGTTGGAGTTCTATTCCTGACACAGACTGGTCTCCTCCCGTCGGATGCGGCCCGGGAAAAACTGGTAGTGTGACCACGGTATTTGTTCATCGTCAAATAATTCTTCTTCATCTGCATCTTCATCTTCGTCTTCATTTTCATCTTTCTCTTCATCCTCGTCTTCATCCTCATCTTCATCTTCACCATTGATCCCATTCATCTGACACTGGTTATCGACTTCATTCGGAAATTCATCCTTTATATTTTTATTACCATCTCCCAATCTGCGATAACAACATGGTAAGAATGGCATGCATATTGTACAAAAACGTCTAAACGACTTGATTATTTAGTCGTGTTGTCGACAACACGACTTCAATTCCAGTCGTATTGTATACAATACGACTTGAATTCCAGTCGTCTCGTATGCAACACGACTTTAATATATGTCCACTCGTTAATTTCACCCCTTACCTCACGGTTTCAAGAGAAAAATTTTCATCTTTTCCTCCTTCAACTGCTGGTGCAGGTGACTTATTCCCCGGCCTGGACGGCCTCTCCTGTGGTGTCTTACTGGCCGGCCTCCCATTTGGAGGCATTGAATTCTCGCCGTCCTTATCCACAGTGGAAACCATTTGCTTATTGGCAATGGAATTCTCTGTGTTGTTATTTTCAGCAGAAGTCCACTCCACGTATAGATCGAGTGGTCCATCTGTGCATCGTCTCTTGTTGTGAAGAATGAATATTGTCTTCACGTCTTCATCGTCTTCAAGGACGTATCGGGTTCCACAACGAACAAGATATGACAAAGACAATGTACGGGATGGAGACTTCAGCGGTAATCTTTCTTCCACTTGTTGCAACAGTCCCATGTACTTTACTTGTGTATCAATAGACATGAGCTTCAGTTTCCCGCCCACATACCCATCAGAATTTGTGAATATTCCATCGTAGTGTAAGCACAAAGGTATGAAATCCATCCTTACCTGGTATTACAATAATGAAATTAATTAATAAACCTTGATTGAAAATAGTCGTGTAATAGTCGTGTTGTAAAATATACGACTATTGTTATTGTCGTGTTAGGGAATATACGACAGTAGAAAAAAGTGGAAAACTGTGCAAATTTTCAACTTACATCTGTCGATCAAATTTACATTATATCAAACGTTGAATTTCAAGTTGACGTACCGTTTTTGAATGGACGATTACTCTTTCGCAGTTGTGTTTGCGTATCAACTGCTTTCCCGCTCTTTTTTCATGTTTTGGCGCAATATAACTTTTCCTGGTTTGGACGGCGCCGGCTCCGGCGACGTTATGGCCGGAGCTGCTGCACGGAACTTCTCCGAAACACTTTCTTCTCCGGACCGCCTTTTCCTTCTTCTCCGGAACGCCTTCTAAAAAAATTGCAAAAACCCCTGCTGCCGTATATAGAAGATAAGGGTATTTTAGGTAGCTTCCAGGTCATATGAAAGGAAATATCTTTTTCCAAGTGATATGTTAAAACCAAACCTGGCGCCATAGCCAGGTAATATGTAAAAAGCGCTTCACCCACTTTTCCAAAGCCAAAGGCCCCGAACTGGTCCGGACAAGCAGTTGCCGAAACACAAAAACACGACTCCGAAGAGCAGCAGCACTTCACTAGCTTTCATTGCTCTCCTGTCATGGATTCTGCCGGCCGACCCCCTCCCCTGGAAAACCTGCCCGATGACTCGCAGGAGACGCCTCTCTCTCCTGCTATCCATAGGATTACTCTCAGCAAGACGCTGTCTAGGCCGCCTCCACCTCCCCCTCTGTCGTCCCCTCCGGCCTCCAACCGGGCCGTCTGGGAGGAGATGGGCATGCCTGCCCCCTCCCCGCCGGCTTTCGTGAACCGGGCCACCCGAGATGAACCACCAGCTGCGACCAAGGTGGAGGCTTCCGCCGGAGGAGGCGATCGGAGATCGAGGGTCGTGTTGGGCATACTGCAGCGGTCCAAGAGGGACGCACTGTTGAAGAAGGCGGAGATTGGGCTCCGGATTTTCGGCCTCATTTTCTGTCTCGTTTCTTTCTCTGTCATGGCCGCTGATAAGACGCGTGGTTGGGCCGGTGATTCCTTCTACAGATACAAAGAGTACAGGTAACTTCGCTCTATACAAGGAAAACGAAAAGTTAGTCTCTTTTCATTTTGATATCTCTCTCTATCTTTCTGTTCCTCATTGTATTCCAATTTCGATGAGCATATGAGGTTTAAATTTTCATCCTCATCAGCGATAACTGAAAATTTGAACTTGAAAGGCGAGATGCTCAACAATTTTGTGGAGAGGTTGAGGTTTGAAGGAATTAAGAAAGATATATAGAGTGGCTAAAAAGATAGTGAGTGGAGCTATATAAGGCATTTGATCACTTATATAATAGGCTAGGGATGATGGAATGGGTGAGGGGCATATATAAAATAGCTAAGTTAAGAGATAAGAGTAGCAGGGACTTAGAGTAAGTAAGGTGCATTAAAAGTAAAAATAAAAAGGTTTTAGTGAAAGATGAGAAAATTAGGGAGAGATAGCGTGGATATTTTGAGTTTTTATTGAATGAAAATTGTAATAGTGGGATGGTTTTTGAGTCTAGTCCCGTTAAAAAGATAACTTATTTTAAGAGATTCTCTGTCACGCCCCAAATTTCCAAGACCCTATTTACGCGGAAGCGACTTTCCAGTGAAGGTCAAGGGTAGGAAACTTGGGACGGACCGAATACTCGAGACCTCCCTTATCCCTTTTTAATATCAGGGAACACGCAGGATCATCACGACTCAAACAATAATTACTTACAAAACATGGAATAACTGAAAAGATACCTAATCCATTATTACAAAGTCTTGAAACGTCTAAACACAACATAAAATAAAGCAAAACGGCGCGCAGGCCGCGAGTTCAAGCATTAGCTCAAAGTAAAAATAAATAATCAAATCTTCAAATCTCCAGCATCCACTCACGTTGATGATCGCCGTCACCTCTGCTCCTCCTTAATTCCTGCATCAGAGGATGCATGAGTATTCCATAGGAAATACCCAGTAGGATACAGAAAAAAACAACAGAGGAGTAGATAAAACAAGAGATGACTCCAAAAATAGATATAGGTCAACAGACTTGGTTTAACAAACTGAGTTCACTTATCTGAAACATCTGACATCCTCGACTCATCATAGTCCAGGAATTTAAAAGTCAAAGACTCCAACTTACACAGAGTAATGGAGATTAACATAAGCTCTGGACATCTAAAGTGTCAGAGATAACAATTTCTGCTCGCAATCTGTCCATTTCTTCATGGAAAACAATACCAGAACATCCTAGAGGTTCTACAGAGGAACCCGGCCATGCGTCTAGGGATGCTGGCCCCATCGGTGCTTACGGGCACAATGGGCGGAGATTGCAGACCTTCCGTAATGTCATACAATCTAAGCGCACGCGGTTGCCGTCATCGGCTGAACTACAGAGGTTCAATATCATCGGAGATCTCGCAGGATCTAGCAATGGCTCGTGAGCATACTATGATTCCGACTAAGAGCTCTCAGAAATGCTACTTAGTGGAGAAACAGTTTCTTAGAACATCGGGTTTTATTCTGAAAAGGGCTTAACTCAAAGCTTTCTGAATTTCAACTCTTCATAGGAGTAGGATACAATTGTCGATCATAATCCAAATAGACTCACTAAGGAGTGTTTGAATATCTCAGAACAAATAGGTCTGGGAACTCGGTTGAGACCCGACCGAAAGACTCATCAAAAGACCCATCACTGGTTCGCCAAAGGTCCATGCTCCGCCGTCTTCATCGTCGTGCCTAATCCTAGAGTTGACAATCCCCGACACAGAAATAATGAAATGACGTGACTCAAATAGACCACGTCAGAGATTCCGAATAAGATTCTCACATTGAATACCCTTGAGTCATGAATAACTCAAGAGAAGAACACAAAGGACAATTAATAAGGGACACCCCGTTCGACTCTAGGATCCGCCTTACACTTTGAAGTTCACTGATCCCGATGTCTTATAAGTAGTATCACTCTTACTTAAAGTCTTTAATTATTATCTTAAATTAAGTTTCTTAATATTATTAGGGTTTTAGGGTTAATACGCGCAGGAATCCAGTTCTGTCCAAACAGAACAGCCCACTTCCGAAGGTCACTACGCCCTGTACCCAAAGAACTAACTTCTGAAATTTTTATCCCAGATTCCCTCAGATGTCTAGTTTTCAGATTGATAAACGGTTTACTGTTTGGATTTTTCTACAATTAGTTATCATTTTTAGAGTGGGGTCTGCCTGCGCAGGACTGCTCCTGGCCGAGACCACTTAACAGAAGTTATACCCGTTAATTAATTGTACAACCTTTTATAATTCCCTAATTACCCTTACTGACACTATTAACCTCTTCTTAATGTATTTTACAGAGCCCAAAGGTTCTGGAATTATTGATTTAATCTCAGCATTAGGTTACACTTATCACCCGATTGCTAATCTTTTAACTTGATTCTTTCATATCAAAAGTATTGAACAAGCCAAGTAAACTTGGACACCTCCACGACCCAAAAAGGCTCTGACATGACGTCAGACCACTTCTGGTACCACGGAGATGGGTCTAATTAGTCGATAAAAATTGGTCTTTTATTTAGATTTGTATGTATATAACTAATTCCATTACCCGATCCATGTATAATTGCACTATTAATCGATTAACAATCCATACCCATATGGATTACATAATACCGGACCCAAGACGCACCAACATGAGCTGATATGATCCAAAGATCTCACCTTTTTACATCGAAGAGCATTGTAAAGCAAAGGAGTAATGAATTGAGTAGCATGATACAATTATTAGAGCATCGATTTGCAATATACGATGAATCATGACATGAATCGATGTGAGAGACTATAAAGAAGCCAACTTTTGTTGGACAGCAATCAACATGACATTACTTCGAGACACGATCAGCAATAGATGACAACAAAATCAATGGGGAGTCAACTAGGATCGGCATGGGAACACGAGCATAACATTACTTGCACACTCTAGCATATACCATATGAAACATGAATATAAATCTCATCGAGCAATAGCAATTTGTAGCATACGAATAGAACATGATGCACGCTACAATATTAGTCATACACCTTCTCAAGATTGTGCAAGAAATCAGAAATATAAATCAAGAGAAAAGAGTATCCTACCTCTTACGACAACCACAAATTACTTCGCGTAGCTTGCACTTTGCTTCGCGCCTTCTCCTATGCCCGTCGATTCACCACACCACGAAAATAATGGAGGAAAGGGTTCTGATTTAGAGGGGTGAGAAAGGGGGGTGAAGGCACACAAAGAGGGGACGCAGGCTAAAGGGAAGCTGGCCCCTTTTTTTGTCCCCTTTAAATAGCTAATTCAACTTCTAGGCTAAGCAATCTCGACCGTCCGATTACCTCCCATCCAACGTCCACGAAAAAGACCAGAAAAATGCAATCTTTCCATTCCAACGAGCCCCCCATATCCAGCCTCATCAGAATATTTGGATTGCCAATTAGTTTGGGTCAAGATATTCTCCAAGATTTTCCCAAACCGAAAAAGGCAAGGATGCTCTTCCATTTGGGCGCCCAAACCAAAAGCCACCAATCTCCACATTTGAATGGTAAGCTTTGGTAAGATTCTCCTTGAGGCTGATTGGCTCCTACTAAAATTAGTTGCAATCAAATCAATTAAGAGGTTGGTTAATGAGATAATTATCCAATAGGTCAAGGTAACTTCCCTTGCTAACACCAATCCCACGATTTGCTCTTCACACAAATGGCGCCCATTTCTTGTTAGCTGGAATATGCTTTGGCATCTTCCATAACTACCAATCAAATTCCTTAAATAAGCCCTAATTAAATCAATCACAAATTAGGGTAATCTATTAATTCAAATTAGTGAAAATCAACTTACAAGGGATCTCCCCACGATTTGGCCTCCCAAATCGTGGGTCCAAGACGTCCACGTCACCCATGAGGTGGCGTGATCCCTCAGGGTCCACGTGGCCCTTCCCTGGATCTTGCACGTCTTACAACACAGATCGCAGATGAACGGTTAAGATAACTTGCACGCGTGCAGAGCAGTTCCACCGTGCACTAGTCCTGCCCTGGTGACACATCCACTAGGCCCCGTCACACGTGTACTCGCACACGTGACTAGCCCTAGCCCTGTCACTCGACTGGCCCTGGCGTCAGGTGTATCAGGCGCTGGCGCCAGATAGGTCACAGCGCCAGGCCCAGTCCTCGCGCTCGGGAAAACCTGCCTAATCTGGTTACACAATTTTATTGACCAAAAATCATCAAGATAAGATCTCACAAGGCCAAAACGAAATACCAGATCAAAAGGCACGACAGTTACGAAAACTTTCCTATTTTAGACCAGTTTCCTAAAATAGCACTTTCCAAAAACGTACCGATTTTTCGGGTGTTACATTCTCAATAGAGGAGGTAGGAACTGGGTTAAGGAAGATGAAGAAAGGCAAAACTCTAGGGCCCGATGGAATTTCTATTGAAGTATGGAAGGCACTAGGAGATATTGACTTAAATTTATTGACTAGTTTATTTAACAAGATTTAGAAGTCTAAGAGGACTCAAGAGGAGTAGAGGGGAAGTACCTTCATACCCTTGTATAAAAATAAAATAGACATCCAAAGTTGTACAAATTATGAAGTTATGGGAGAGACTAATAGAAGGAGGTTTACGAAAAGTAACTAAAGCAACATAAAATCAATTTGGTTTCATGCTGGAGAGGTCAACAACGGAAGCTATTTTTTTATTACTGCAGTTAGTAGAGAGGTATATGGATAGAAAACAAGACCTCTATATGACCTTCATAGATTTAGAAAATACCTACGACAGAGTGTCAAGAGAGCTCATTTAGAGTGTTTTGAAGAAGAATTGAGTAATAAGAGGTTACATAGATATCATAAATGATATGTATGAAGGGGTTGTGAGTAGCGTACAAATAATTTTGGGGAAACCAAAGAGTTTTCGATTACGGTAGGTCTTCATCAAGGGTCAACTTTAAATCCTTTTCTTTTCGCTTTAGTTAGGGATGAGCTTACTAGTCATTTGCAAGATAGTGTTCCTTGATGTATATTTTTTGCAGATGATGTAATTTTAATTGATGAGAGTAAAATAGGTTTGAATGTGAAACTAGAATTATAGAAAAAGGCTCTAGAATTAAAAGGTTTCAAAATAAATAAGACTAAGACAGGGTACATGAAATTTAATTTTAAGGAAGGTAGAGCTATAGGTAGAACTTTAGTTGAAATAGATGGGCAATAAGTGCCAATGCGTGATCATTTCCGTTACTTAGGATTTATTATCTATAAAGATGGGGATATTGAAAGTGATGTGATGCATAAGATAAATGCAGGGTGGGTAAAATGGAGGGTATCTTTGGGAGTGTTGTGTGATAGGCGTGTTCCAAAAAGGCTTAAAGACAAGTTCTATATGATAACCATTAGGCCTGCAATACTCTATGGAGCGGAGTGTAGGGCACCAAAGAGAAGTCATATAGATAAGTTGAATGTAGGCGAAATAAAAATGCTAAGGTGGATGAGTGGGATAACTTGGAGAGATAGGATTAGAAGTGAATATACTCGTTAGAGTTTAGGGGTAGTTCCTTTAGGGGAGAAGCTTAGAGAATATAGGTTGCGTTGGTACGGGCATATACAAAGAAGACCAGAAACCCTTATGAGAAGATTAGAATGGATGCATGTAAATTATGTCAAAAAAGGGAGAGGGAGAGCGAAGAGAACTTAGATGGAGTTAATAAAAAAGGATTTGACTTTACTATCGCTTACAAAAGAGGTAGCCCAAAATAGGCCTGAATGGAGGGGATCCATGTCTCTGGCCCCAAATAGTTGGGAAAAGGCGCTACTTGATTATGATATGATATGATATGATCAGCGACAAATGAATGGATTTATTGTGAAGCAAAAAAGAATAATTGGATTATCTTCTATTTGGCCATATTTGATTAACCAAAAAGGATAGCATTGCTGATTGAGAGTTGCTCACTTCCTAGTATTTTACTAGTCTGCATATGTTTGGTTTTTTTATCTTTGTTGTTATGTTCAAATATATGAGAACTTGTATGCATGTTGTGCCATGAGATGCATTTGAACTCATTGTTATCCAAAGTTCAGTTTGTTTTATGTGCTTGAATTAGGGACTTACAATTCTTAAGGAGAGATATTGCATCTCTAGAACTGTAATCGTAGGCAAGCCTGTGCCATTTGATTTTATATACTGGGCCGTTGTAATATAAATTTGACTCACGAGACTGCTACATTAGCCAATTTGTAATATTCATCTTTCAGTTGGATTATTAGCTCATGGGAATGGCAGTATAAGAAAGAGCCTTAAAATTCCCTTTTTCTCGTTCAAGATAGGTGGAAGTTTTTTCTAAATATAAGATAGGTAAAAGCTTACTTATCGGAAATTAGCTTTGTAAACTAGTGTTTACTTGCAACTTCGGAGATTAAGGTGAATGGTCATCTGACAGATTTTTTGGTCCAATTTTTGGCATGACTGCTTCAAGAGAAAAAACAGCTCCTCATTGCCTCCCGATGTAAATCTGCATTATGTCTCATAAGTAGTAGCCTTTCTCTTTTCCAAAACTATATGGCCTGCTTATTTGTATCTGTTCAGATCTACTGGTGCTTATATTTTTCACCTGTATGGAAAAGCATTCTGTCCTACAGATTTTTAGGACGTGTATAACAAGGAGAAATTTGTGTACCATGACAGGTTTTGCTTGGCTATAACAGTGACTGGATTTGTGTACTCTGGCTTCCAAATCTACCAATTCGTCCACAATATTGTATTTGGGAAGTACATCATCCCTTATCTGTACCGACGACTCTTTGATTTTTGCATGGATCAGGCAAGTTTTTCGACTTCCTCATCGATGTTACTGTGAATGAAAAGCCTCTTTGGACTGTATTATGAATGAGTGCTTACATGTATGTAGATACTAGCATACCTGCTCATGTCGGCTTCCTCGTCAGCAGTAGCACGAACGGATGACTGGGTAACCAACTGGGGAGAGGACGATTTCACGAAGATGGCTACGGGTTCTGTAGGAATGTCCTTCATGGCCTTCATCTCCTTGGCTCTCAGCTCCCTCATCTCCGGTTTTTACCTCTTCAGTCATAATGTATGACGCTTAAAACAGAAAAATTTCTCCAGGAACGTTCTCCAGTCCTTCATCATTGTCGGAAAGATGAATGAAGTAGAGCAGGAAAAATATTTATGATTCGACTGTAGATATTTCCTCACAGATGAGCACGGTTTTCTTGTTATAGTGTACAGTTGAAAAGAGCTGAATACATAATCAGTAGAAACTATGATTCTTCTTGATACATGATGAAGTGAGTGATTGCAACTACTCTTCCACAAGGAAGTACGTCTACTATTGTACTTGTGGATGCGGAAAAAGTTCTTTATTTTTTGTAGTCAATGCTGTCACAATCTATAAGAGATTTCTTTTGAAAAAAAAATCGGAAAATCTGGTGTTTTCCTGATTTTCCCAAGCCCAAGGGGTGTCTTGAATCTTGATGCCCTTCTAACGCCCGGAGAAGCATCGAGTAATGCGTATTATGACTTATCAACGTATTTTCTCTGAACTTTGGACGATACAAATACAGAATAACATCAATGAAAACCGAAAAAAAAAGGAAAAAGAGAAAGGAAAAAAACTAGCCTGCAAAGAGAAGATGTTGAAAAAATTTATGGTGCTCAACATTTAGCCAAAATGTGCCACACACCTGTGAGGTGTTGTGTAAGTTCCTCTATCGTCGTTTTTTGTGGTGAAACGAAGCTCGACCTTTTTCTGATGATGAGGAGGAAACGAAGCTCTCAACGTTTTCGTGTCTCTGGAGAGAGGACCTCATCTCACACGCGTGAACCAAGGGAGATAGCCAGTTGCCCAGAGAAGGATGGAAGCCATCCTCAGCGCCGCGGCCAGCACTGTTTCCATCACTGCCTATACTTGCAAATCCACTCCGAAGACTAGCTCTCTCGTCTCTCTTGCATCTCCTCTCAGACTTGCCTCAAGAACGAGAAGAAGCTCCTATTCAAGGACCCGGGAGCTTGGTGTTCGTCTCAGGATTTCGGCAAGCTCCAGTACTGTCCCCACAGCAGTGGACACAGCTCAAAGCGCGAACCTCCCTACTAAGATGAGGGGTTGGCTCTACAGCGAGTATGGAGGGGTGGATGTGCTCAAGTTTGATGATAACATTTCTGTCCCCGACGTGAAAGAGGATCAGGTTTTGATCAAGGTTGTCGCCGCGGGACTCAATCCAGTTGATGGCAAGAGGCGACAAGGCAAGTTCAAAGCCACCGATTCTCCTTTGCCAGTAAGCTTCCCCGCCATCTTCCTTTTCCTTCCTTTTTTTCCCTGCAAAATTCATTCTTTAAGTCACTAGTATTGCTGAACTACTGAATTTGCATAGTTGGTATACTTCGTAGAAGTCAGATTGATTGACAATGTGGGTTTCTGCAGACTGTTCCAGGCTATGATGTGGCCGGCATAGTTGTAAAAGCAGGCAGCCAAGTTAAGACGCTCAAGGAAGGTGATGAAGTATACGGGAACATAAATGAGAAGGCTTTGGAGAACCTGAAACAGATTGGATCTCTTGCGGAGTATACCGCGGTGGAGGAGAAACTTTTGGCTCTAAAACCAAATAATTTGGATTTTGCACAAGCTGCTGGCTTGCCTCTTGCTATTGAGACTGCTTATGAAGGCCTTGAAAGGGCGGGCTTCTCTTCTGGTAAATCTATCCTTGTTTTAGGTGGAGCTGGTGGAGTTGGATCTCTTGTAATTCAGGTAATCAATTTGCTTCCCATCTTCAAACATCTGTATGAAATTGCAATGTAGACCATTTTGATGAAACACCAGAACAATACTAACTTATCGTGGACGAAAAGAGAGCAAATTGTCCTTCCATTTCTATGATTATGACAATTTTTTTTTAATTCTATTAAGTGATGTTAGTCCGTATAGATGTTATTTGCAGCTATACTTCGCTTCTATCCCTGTACCAGTAAATAATTTTGGTTGTAGGCTTTTCTTGTCCTGTGAATGTTTAATTTAAACTATTCCTCTTTTGCCAGCTCGCCAAGCATGTCTTTGGCGCAGCAAAAGTAGCAGCGACCGCGAGCACTGCAAAATTAGAACTCTTGAGCAGCTTGGGAGCTGATTTGCCTATTGATTACACCAAGGAGAAGTTCGAGGAGTTTCCAGAGAAGTTCGATGTTGTATATGACGCTGTTGGTAAGACGAAGCTCCCCCATTTTCCTATGAGACTAGGAACATCATTTTTTACATATAAAGAAGCCAAAATGCTCCATATCAACAACGGAAACAGGGTAATTATATTTCAGTTGTGAAAAAATATGGCAACTGGATGTTATTATATGCATATTCAACTTTGAATAAGAGATGAAAAATGATAATATGTCACAGTGCAATGATTAACATGTGTACATTGATTTGAATAATTATGCTGTATATGAAGCTTCTTAGTTGAATTTAGTAAGACTAAACTCTCCATTCCAATAGGAGACTCTGAACATCTTGTTTACGCATGAAGAAGCTAAAATGCTGGAAACTGGGTGCTTATATTTCAGTTATGAAAAAACATTGAAAACTAGACGTTTTTATATGCACTTTTTACATTAGATCAGAGGCACAAATGTGCAGATAGATTTGTTATTATTTGAAGCTTTTTCACTTTCCTTATTTAGATTTGTTATTTTGTAAAGAATGTGTAAATTGAAACATGCAGGCCAAGGAGACAGGGCGGTGAAAGCAGTGAAAGAGGGTGGTAGCGTGGTGGTTTTGACAGGAGCTGTTGCCCCACCGGGGTTCAGATTTGTAGTCACTTCAAATGGCTCTGTTCTGGCAAAACTAAATCCCTACTTGGAGAGTGGGAAGGTGAAGCCGGTGGTGGACTCCACAGGCCCCTACCCATTCTCTCAGCTGGTGGAAGCTTTTACCTATCTTGAGAAGGGGCACGCAACAGGCAAGGTGGTGGTTCATCCAATTTCATGAGGACTTGGGGGAGTTCTCTTGTCCCTCTTTCGTCTGAGGTCTCCATGCCTATCTTTGCCTTCTTCTTTTGAAAAGTAGATCGTATATCCGTCTCGCCTCCTTTCTCCTTTTGTAATTAGCGATGTAACCGAACTATGAAATCCGTTAATATAGTTGATAAAGGACACGCCATGCCGTTTTCTTCAGCTGGTAGTATAATAAAGGCCCGAATGAATTGTTGAATATTAATGTGGCTCTTGAGGAGGAATAACTAGGCATGCGCTTATGAGCTTCAATTCTTTCAATAAGTTGAAGAGATGCACTTCAACGGAGATCTCTCTTAGGTTTTGTGCCTTAAAGTCTCGTGCTCTCAATTTAGTTCGTACAATACATTGGAGAATAGAAAACCTTATTTACAACACCCAAAATCGAGATGCCACATCATCCCAACAACTCTGTAGGACCGGTTGACTAGACACCCTTATGTCTAATACGAAATCTTGTCGTATTACACTGGTAGACCGCTCACGTTGTCCGGTCTACCGGACAACTTTATGTTGGTTCAGTCGGATAGCAGCGATCGACCGCCCGTAGGCTTTGGTTGACCGGAAGCACCGCTGTCAACTCCGCTCCGTCGACCGGTGAGCACTCTGTCCAATGTGTTCCTCTTGGGCAGTTTCCTATATACAACAAGTCTCCCCTCCACCAGCTCATGCAATGGTTCAGTCTCGGAAGTACATTATAATCGTCCCAACAGAGATTGTTAGTGGTCGGAATTTGGAAGCGAACATGGTCAAGGAAACATCATACACATAACCGCGAGGTTCTCGAAACCAAAGGAGTGACGACTCGTGATCCTTCTTGATTGACGGTGAAGAGGATGACATGCCATGGGTCTCTGGTCTATGTCCATCTGTGGAGGTGGGCTGGTAAGATGGAGGCATGGTATCTGGTTTTGCATTTCAGCCGCAGTTGAATCAAGAGGGCAAAGACTCGAAAACCACAGTGTGCAATCTAATCTATGGGGCCTTTGATTCGGTATTATAATTCCACTCATGTTGACAAGTGAATCTTTGGACCGGGCTTTCACCCTGGATCTGATGGGCGGATGGGCTTTGCAAATCCTTGATATTAGCTCTGCGAAGTTGGAACATGTCCCTTCTTAATGGGCCATGATAAATTCTTTGGTTTGTCTTCAATAAGCTTAGATGGAAGGAAATGGGATATCATGTTGAGTATGACGATGTCATTCAGCTTTTTAAGGTTTTCTAGATGATTAAGAAAATTGAGTTTGATAAAAGTGGGTTGGCAAGTTTAGACCAAGCCAGAGTAAAAAAGTAGGCTACATTGATTTCTTTTTAGCTAGAACTAGTTATTTGGCACCAATTAATTTACTTGGAATAATCAACTGGATAAAACCTATTTTGCAGTTGACGATTTCCCCTCTGCATAGCATCTAACTTTCACGGTGCGTAAACCTAACAATGTATTTCAATTTGGAGAAAGGTAGCCTCCGGGAGACCGGAGAGAACCGTCGGATCTCATCCGATGGTTGAGGGATATTTTTTTTTTAAAAAATATGTATCATAGAAACTGAAAGACGAGACGAGGGCAGAAAAATGTAGCTTTTTACTAACCTGTGCTTTCTATTAACTGGCTTTGTGGCGGCGACGAGGGCAGAAAAATGTAACTTTTTACTAACCTGTGCTTTCTACTAACCGGCTCTATGGCAACGACGAGGGTGGTGACGAGGGCGGAGGATGGGCGACGGGGGAGGACGGGAGGATGGGGGCAATGCCGATCAGGGAGGGAGCGAGGGATTGAGAAGGATGATCAGGTTTTCTCTTTTAAATCAACCTCGCTCCGACAGATGCAAATCAGAGCGCCCGGAGGGAGCTTCTCAATTTTCGGTAAAAAGTTATAACTTTCCAATGGATAAGGAATTATCTCGAAATAGGACTTACACACTGCCAACAAGCTATAATGTTATTAGTATGGTAATAAAACTTTTATATCTCTTCTTTAACAACTTAACTTGATTACATTCACTCATAAACATAGTTGTAACTCCACAATCACCAACCAACCGCAGGTTATTCTACATATAATACATGTATGATATGTATTGCTCACACGTACATAATTATCTACCTGCTAAATATTGCTTGCTGCATTATATATAAACCATTATTAACACATGTGCTTAGACATGTAACTGTTGCAAGATATATGATCAACTATAATTAAAAGGATTCCAGCATCAGAAATTTAGCAGTACTCCAGGCCCTGCTTGGAGTCCAAGCACCAACAGTAGTAATCAGATCTTGAAATTTCCAACAGCTGGTCAGGCGTCATCCTCTCCATATCCTTCTGCCTCCAACTGGAGTAGTTGCTGCAATTGGGAGTACCACTCAGCGTCGTCGGATTGCTCTCACTTGGATGGGTTTGAGTGCGCATTCTCATGTACAGTCTCATTGCAGCCACACAATCCTCATATGAGTCTTGAATGCCGGTTTGAATATCATATCTATAAAGAAGGAAAAACTTCAACTTACTCTTGACTTGATACTAACCTGTTCGAAGTAGTAGCATACCATATTTATACTATATATCATATATGCGCATAAATATAAACAGCTACTGACCCGAGATAAGCTTGTGTGAGGTACTTGAGGGAGTTACTGAGCTTGCTGGTCTTCATCAATGGTGGGTATTTCGCAGTGTCCCTATGTGAAGTTTATCATGACATATCTCATTATTCTACGTTCGTTGAGTATATATAGTTTGTCTTTAGGAAAATGTTATCACATGCTGATTGCCTTCTGCATGCACTCATTTTTTTCAATTAACCTTTTACCTGATCAAGAGAGCTGGGTATTCAATTCCCAAACACTGGAGGTCATGATCCACACCGTGACCCACAAGGATTCCTGCTTTCCCACCTTTGGTTCGGATCCTCCACAAAGCTTCGCCGTTGCATAAAAAGTCTTGAATTTTTCTATGGGCTTGCTTCATGGGCATTGCATCGACCAAGTATTCAGCTCTTATTCCTGTGATATTGTACCTGTCAAGATTAGTGCAGTGTGGTGAGTGCAATATATGATCCACAAATTAATGATGAGATTAAGAAAAAAACTTCACTTTTTTTTTACTTCTCCTTTTGATAAGCAATTACCGATAGTTCGTGACGGGAATTTGTGGCTTGACGAACGTTTGGAAGATGACCCTTTCGTCTTCATCAATGAGGCAGACCCTAGCACAAAGATCAAGCGACCCGTCACTTCCGCCTCCAACCATTTTGCACCCCATGCTAACAACTTGTGGACCTCGTAGTCTTCTGCCTCCATAATTTCCATCGTCAGATATGGATAGTATGTTGAGCCTCGATATTTGAGCGAGTCCCTGAAACAGAAGCTCAATCAGTTCTTTTGAAACGACTCAAAAGCTTCAGCATGCATATCCCACTTGAAGAACCATGCATTGAGTCAGTAGTCATATGAAAAACTTAAAATGAGCTTACAGGGGAAGCACGTGAGAATTGGCAGCTGCTTCGGTGAATTCTAAGAGCTTGAGGGCTGCCAAGGATACTTAAGCACAGACTGCAGCCACAGGTGCTGAATATCTTAGCACATTCGATCTTTGGCAGTGGACCTTTTCAAATCACAAAAGTTGAACAAAGTTAACAATAGTCAAAAACGTCGACGATGGCATTAATTCTGCAGTTTCCTCACTACTAAACATATTTAAGAACACGCGAGAAGATGTTCACGGTTTACCTATAAGATGTTCTCTTAATGATTCGAATGATCGACAATGCTTCATGCATATTCCACAAACGGGCTCATGCACGGAGTGGTAGGACACTTTCATGTGCTCCACTAGATGCTCCATTTTGTTGTACTGCCTATAACATGCAGCACATTTGTTCCTAGCATAGAAAAAAAAAGCCTACATCGGACACAGAGACTGTCAAAACTAAAGTAGATAGAGGAGCAGACATGCATATTACATACAATTGGAAGAAACTAGGTACGGAGATTTATCAGTACCAACTAGTTTATGTATGGTTGAGTATCCAAAAACAAAAACTAGTTCATGTGTAGTGACTATAAATTTTTGACATATATATGGTTGCTATATATCTCTTATTTATGGGAATATGGTTACTATTAATTATATCTGTACCTTACAGACTCGGACGATTCAGTCCTGGTATCCATTTGTGCATATGAATCAGTAGGAGAAATTTATAGACAAGAATATTGCAGTGGAAGTGAGTGAGGTGAATGAAATTTGCAGACGTGGTGGTCGTATTTATAGGTGAGCTGAGAGAAAAAGCATCCACAAGATGACACTCAAAGCTCATACATTATTGATTCGTATGCACTTGATTTTCATACTATGGAAAAAAAAGAGTAAAAACTTATCACTATGTTTCTTTGTATGGATTTTGTACCCTTTTGATTCCGATAAAAGTCAAAAGCGATATATAATCCATAACGCTGATGATGATGATGATGATGTACTTACTTTTCATGCTGCCTAAGGAGCCCGAAGAGGGTGGATGATGATTCCTGATTAAGGCAATGTAGTTCACACTACCAAGGTGCGTGGAAAAAACATGGACATTCGTACCAATCCATGCGATTCCAAGGCTTCACTTGGTCACCGGGAATCTACCTATCTCCAGTTAGATAAAGATGTGTCCCCATCCCTCCTCCCCTCTCGAGTACTCTCTACTCCGTGTATGTTTATGTGGGTACGTAGTTGTTTATGAAAGAGAATCTGCAATTGCATTCAGGTATAGTGCGTTGTGCATACGGGTTTTATATGACAATAACGTAAATGCACTCTAACGTGGTTTTTTTTCTTTGGTAAAGTGGTTGCAAACCGTATTCTAATGGCGTACATGGAACATAAGATGTTGCATAATCTATCGATGCCTATGTGGTTATATGTGTAAGGAGAGAGAGAGAGAGAGAGAGAGAGAGAGAGAGAGATTGCATGGAGGAAGGGTTGAGGGAATTGTCAAAGAGTCGAGAGAGAGAGACGAGGTTTGACTTGTGGTGGAAACCAACTTTTTGACTGACGAGGGCTCCAGGAATTGAGGCTTTAGAGATACCCATTATCCCCACAGAGATGAAAGTTGTGGTGTTTGGGAGTAGACAATAAAGCCAAGTCAATACTACGTCATGACCCGATTAATGCCTCCATAACACAGTCCGTCTTATAGTGGTTCTCATATTCGAATTTCAGAAAAAAAAAAGGTAGACCTCGTTCTCCTCTTTGTTTTCAATGCCACAAAGTGTGTGCAAAACAAAACTATGGTCTATGGATCCCAAGACGACCGTCAAAAGGGTTCGGGCCACTCCTTTACTCTGTGTCCCTGACTCCCTGAAGCCAGTATTTTCTAATCTCTCCCTATGGAATTTCGAAGTAAATATACTTCTGCAGCTGCTCTGGCCCTGATGATTGCACCTATCTGACTGTGTCTGTCGACATATAATGGTAAGAAACATCACCCTTTTGGTTTTCAAGTCCTATGATACCCGTTAAGTGGGACCTTTTGATTCCTTGTGGTTTTGTTATTTGTGAACTCTTTGCAGTCAACTCTAATTATGCCGCAAAGACGTGATAAAAAAACCATGGACACGAAATTTAAGTAGCTATACTGGGTTAATATAACGCCTTTGCGATTTCTAACCTAGCTACGTTCTCCTATAACAAGTTAAAAACATAGATTATGAGAAGCATGCTTTGTTTTGTAATGTTTTTTTATATATAGCTGGTTTTGAAATGGATATTCAGAAGCATGTGGTTTAACAAAAAATAAAAATTAAAAGCATGTAGCTGATGCGTTTTACTGTACACACAAGCAACAATTTCGGAGCATATATCTGATTTTTGATCCGGAATCCGTGGTGTTCAATTTTGGTAACGACAATTTATTTGGTTTCCTCATTCAGCCTAAAAAGCTGATGATATGTATATCAACGCCCGTGCGAATTAAAGACAACACAGCCTGCCCTTTCATGAATGATACTACTACGTACCCTTACGTTCAATCTCGTGCAGGATAAGTTCACAGACTCATTCGAAACCGTAGATGTTGGACTGACCTCTTAAAACCACGGTGGTGATCATCTTAAGCACAGTCCGTATGGCGTATGGATAACTTTCCTTTTTAGTAGGCATATACAGGATTTTCTCATAAGCTTACACAACTATACGCTTATATATGTACTCCTTTTGATCACGTAATTACTTTTTTTTCAATAAAAATGAATATATGCACATTCGATGCCAGAATATTAACGTCTCTAAAAAAGAAGCCAAAGAGGTGGTCAAAAGAGAGGAATTTCATAAAGGACCATAAGAATAAGTTGACCACGTCACCATATCCATCAACCTCCAAGCATTACAGCAGGGCTCTGGCAAAGCCAAGGTTATGTGGGAAAAGGCCACACGAACACATGCACATGCATAAACGTATTTGGTTTATAATCAACGGGAATATAGAAGCCCTCAAATAAGTGGTTTTATTCTACACTTTCATTTTGGAAATTTCTGCTCAATATGATATAATATGATAATATAGATAGTAAAAGTGTAGAACATTGTAGCAATACATTCTAAATTTCTATTTTATATAGATCAAGTGTTACCCATTAACTAAAGAACATCAGAATCTACATAGTCATCTCAATCTTTAGGATCATGATAGCACAAATGCATGCGCGCCTCATTCGGGTCCAACATTCTAGATTTTAGAGGATAATACATCATAGACTCATTTTTTTACGAGACTGTGTAAGGCCTGACTTCAAGATGCTTAGGTTTAGCAATGACTCAGACCAATGACTCCCAACCAATTTGGCTTAGAGCATTAGGTTTTAAGAGACCGCTTCGTGCCCGAGTATCAGCCTAAGTTAATCCTATAAAGTCAAGCAGCCCCTTTCTTTCTTTTATTTTTTTTTCGCATTTTCATTTTCAGCATTTATATTTTCAAGCACATCTTTATTCCGTCCAGGTTGTATTGTACTCTCAACCTATTTTCGGTTCCAACCCTTGCCATAGCCAAATAAATAGTCTATCATGATTTTTTAAGCTCAAAAGACAACCACACATCATCCAATGACTCTGACTAAAGATATTCTACTGAAGATTAGTATTCAACAAATCTCTAGAGGTTTTTATCCCATTTTAGTTGTCATATTTTGAGAGGAGTCAGCCCTCCCTTGTGTGTGTGAACTTGTGGAGATGGTTAGGCTTCCGTGGGCCCAGGTGGATCCACACTTAGATGGAAGAGACACTTTTGTTGTTTGTAACCGTTTTGAAAGAATGATCATAAAAAGGGAATTATTTGGAATATATTACCCGAATCGGAAATAACCAAATTGGAAATAATCAATTTAGAAATTGCCAAATTGAGAACTGCGTGATGGGTTGTAACTCCCCAATTATGGGGATCCGTGATGAGGGAATAAAGGGGGACGTTACTGTTCACGTCCCCCTACCTCTGGGTAATTCTCCTTCTTCTTCCTAAGTCCTTCTTCTCCATCTTCTTCTTGAAGAAAGTGCTTTTGCTTTATGTGAGATTTGATCTTGAAGATTATACAAAAAGAAAAGCTTCGGAGAATCGCAAGGAAGTGATATTGCTAACTCGTGGAGTATAGCAAATCACATATTCACACACGAACGGTTGCAAATAGAGTGATCTCTGACATATTATAATTCTCTACAAAGAAGGAGGAACTTGGGCACAAAGGCCGCAGGTTAGTAGTATGTGTTCCTATATTTTTGTAGATTGCTCATGATATAAATAATCGTTCGTTTATATTGCTAAAATACTTGTACTCTATTGTGTATTTTTGTTTGTGAGTGCAAGGTTATTCCTCGTGCAAACAGAATTTGGGAGAATTTGACATATACACGAAGCAAGATCCGCTTCCGCTGCGGCTCGATTACCCTACAGAAATAAGTCCTTTGCTAGGCTGACTGCTTGAATTACTTCCTCATAGTCATCCCCCTCTCTCGGACACTTATAAGATAGATGGTAAAGCAATCTTTTCAGTTGCAATAGGGAAAAGTGGTGACATACAGAGTAGAAAGATCCTTATATACTGTGAGGTGAGGAATTCACGAATTTACAGAACTTTTATGTTTTGCTGGTACAATGAATTTACAGAGCTTTGAGAAGTTAGAAAATGGAACTGCAATACATATGGATAGCTCCTTTAGTCTTACAGTAGGAACGCATCAATTATTCAATAAACATCACCAAATCACACCCAAGACGATCATGATTGAACAGCATCCACAAAACTGAAGTGGACAGAGACCCTCAATCTCAAAAAAGAATAGAGACCCACATATAGGAAGGAGGTCATGCAAATCAGAGAGGTATCAGACTATCAGTACACTTCAAGAATCTTCACTTTAAGAAAAACGAAAAATGTGGACGATGGTGTATATGCCCCATTTGGGCTGGCTTAGATTGTCCAGGCCTGATCTGAGTTGCGAACTGTCGGAATTTGTTACTCTCTGTGTTATGGGCCTCAAGTAGGTGATTCCGGAGTTGACCGGAATTGATGAGCCAAATGCAGTTGCCCATTTGCATAAAAGAAAACCTGGACTATTTTACCAACAAACACAAAAGAACGAGACCTGGGCTAAGCCCAACTCTAAAGATGATGATTAAAAACGTTCCGCACTCTTTAGGGAAGGTCAGTGACTACTGACTCTGAGCGGCATTGGGATTAATTTCGGTAAACCATAGTCCGCCAATACATGAGGAGTCAGGACTCAGGAGAGGCCGAAGAACACACTGAGCGGCATTGGGATTACAGAAGGAATAGTCCTCCAACACAGCTTCCTTTTTTTGACGCAGAGTCCCAAGTCCAAACACTGTCTTATATTTTTGGCACATTAGTCCCTTTTTTTAAGTTTGTTTGGCGCATAAGTCCAAACACAGTTTTCTTGACAGAAGCCGGCCATCTGTTTTTTTTTTCGGTCGATTTTTTTTCTTGTGGTTCAGCAAGAAAAACAAAAGAATGAATGACTGGCTTGCATAACGGGCGTTATTTTATCCAGTTCATAGCAAACAAAAAAAAAGGAAAAATCTTTGTTTTATCCAGTTGACCACAATTCGGGGACCTGTCATGTTACTAGTTTCTCCCTAACTTTTTCTTTGGGCAAGAGTCTCCCTATTATTTGTAGAGGCCATAAACAATCCCTGACAAGTTACGCAAGTAGTCTCTCTTTGCATATTAATTAATTGTTTGCGTTTAAAAAATCATCCCGTATTAATTGCCCCATTTATATTATGTTTCTTGTATCCCCTTCCTATGAAAAAGATAGGAACAATTTAGAGCATTGAAGTTTTAAGGCACGGTGAGCCCCACGACCAGGAAAAGTCCTCTATGGATGAGCAATTCCCTGTACCTATTTTTCGCACAGAGAAAGAAGGGAATTGTACCTATATTATGGGATGGAGGGAGAATTATTAGTGGATGGAGTAAAAGAAATAACAAGTTAGCTTCTTAAGTATCCCAATTTTTACAGTAAGGACAATTGATATTGGATCTAGGGTCGCGAGTCATGTTGTGCGAAGAAAGAAAACTTAAATGAATAAAATTAAAGGTTATCTTTGATTTTGAGTTTTTGAGAACTACAACCCACTGTGAAATTTAGCTGCCTCAAGTGTTTCAAAAATTCAAAGCACAAAAAGATGTGGAATTTGAATAAGTTTGTTCCCACATCCAAACTCAACGCAGTGTGAGCTGGTCTATGCAGCTATAAACCTATACTTGTATCATATGTAAGGGGCCATTTGGATTGTAAAAAATCAGCTCCATCCATTCCCAAAAATTCAGTTGGTTAGGGGATTTTTAAATGTCAATATTTCTGATTTTTCACACCCCAAATGGCCCTTAAGACAAGCCAGTCTGCATACAATTCCAACCTTGCTTTTGGCAGTCCTAAGATTAATGCTACCCATGCGTTAGGTCACCCACAGTTTAACCCCACGGGCTAGCATTTCCAAAAGAAAGTGAGTGACGTGGCATTGACCTTTTAAGCTTGACACATCAGCCCGTGGGGGAAATTATGGGGATCTTAACTTAGGTGAAGCATTTTTCTAGTGTGAATCCTGTACACACTTCATCTTTGTGGTTACTCAATCATTTTGGTTGAGAGTCTTTGATTGAAATGTGGCACCAAAAGTGTGTTAACTTTTAACCAACAAAGCATTACTGGGCATGGAATTCCATATCGGCGATATATCGCCGATATATCGATATCGGGCCCCACCCGATAAAACGATATAGATAAATATCGTTTTTTGTTTTTTTTTCAAATATCGCCGATATATTGGCGCCGATATATCAGCGATATATTGCCGATATATCGGTTTCGGACCGATATATCGCTATTTTATAATAAAATAATATTTTTGGAAAAAAAAAATTTTTTTAAAAAGGGAAAAAAGTAACTTTCCCATCCTGATATGCATATTTTAAAATCTATGCTTTGTCTAAATTAGTATAACTCATTTTAGAAGCTAGATTATGAAATTATACGGTAAAAACTAGTTTTTAACTACCGATATTTTTTTACAAATATGTCCGATATTTTTTACAAATATCTCCGATATTTTATCTCTTAAGCCGACCGATACGATACCGATATCCGATACGGAATTCCATGTTACTGGGATAGCCATGAAACTCTTTGAAGGCCCTAAGTTCGAACTGCCACTTCTTTCAACGTTCTAGTCGGGTGCCAAGAACTCGAACGCCCCTAAAAAAAGAAGCATGGAGTATTTTTTATTTTATTTTTTATAATACTAATATAATTACTCGTCGAAAAACAAAACCACCACCGAACGCCGCGGGGGGGGGGTAGATTGGTGATTTAAGAGTGGGAAGAGACAACAACCGACGGGAACGGCGGTTGCTGGCGGTGGTGGAGAAGTCGCCTTCCCTCTCTTACCCTGGCCTGCCCGCTGCTTTGGACATTTCATCTCTTTTCCTCCTCCCACCTGCTCTCCCTTTTCTTTCACTTCCTCCCTATCCCATTTCTCCCAACTGTCTGTGCATCGGCTGTAGAAACTCAAAAAATGGAACTTAGTCTTTCTTGAGAGTAGACAAGAGGTATGCAAACTAATCTCTCTATTTCTCTTCTACTTGTGGGAACTTGACTCATTCATATCGTTGCTGAATAGTGTGCGGAGCTCATTCTGTAATGTTTTCTTCACTTGGTTTTTTTTTTTATTAAATTGCGCGCGCCGACGGGCGGCTTATTTCTTATCTGTGGATGGTGGAGGCAATTCGTCGAGATCTGACTAGTAGTCCTTCTTCGTTTATCTCTCTTCTCTGAAGCAAACTTAATTTTGGTTGTATTTGCTGTTTCTATTTTCTTCACTGGGTGTATGAGAAGCCACAGCCAATTTTTTTGGGTTCTGATAACGTTTAGTTCTCCGTCATGAATTAAACTAGGTTGTCAACTACGATAGCCCCAGTTTGCAAAGTTCTCGAATTTATCATCTTTTGTTATTGAACTCTTTGAGAGCTGATATCCAGTGTCTCGTGAAAAGGAGTGCGTTCGAAAAAGTGGAGTAAGTGAGCTGTGAAAAATCTGTTTGATTCTGTTTTTCTTCTTGCTTTTTTTCTTAGACAGGCAACTTGTGTTTTAGAGGTGTATTGGTCGTGGATTCGTTGTCTTGAGAGTTTGCTTTTGCATTGTGTTTTTTGGAGGACATCACAGAAAGTTTCAGAAATATTGAGTTCTATGTCAACTGAGAACTGAAACTAGTTACTTTCTACTGTTTGACAGCGGCATTTCATTTTCTGAGAAATGACTTGCAGATATCTCCTTTGTCTATCATAATATGCTATAAAGGCTTGTTGATTTAATACTCATAATGCCCGGATTTGTTATGGATGGAATGGATGGAGATGCAGTGGCAAATGGAGCGCCTTCTAGCTTGAAAGAAACTTCCCCTGTAAATAAGTCACCCAATATTCCACTGAATTCGCAAAGCCCTCAGAATGCCTCTCTCAATGTGCCTGTGGATACTTCAATTGAAAGACTGTATGATAATGTGTGTGAAATGGAAAGTTCAGGAGATGGTTCACCATCCAGGTTGAGTTTTGGATCTGATGGCGAGGAATCTAGGATAGATTCAGAGTTATGCCACCTGGTTGGTGGGGAGGCAAGAGAAACAGAAGTAATGGAAGAGGAATTTGATAGAGAGCAGGGAGTTGAGGAAACTGTTCTGTCCAAAGGGGAAACAGGGTCTCCTAACAGGAAATTGGGGAAGACAGACAAATCCCAGTCTGCTGGTAGCAAGTCAGTTTCTTCAGGACGGTCTAAAAGGCAATCTCACTTGCCATTGGAATCTGATGGGTCAGTGAAGTCGAGCCCAAAGAGCAGAGCATCCAAGGTGAAAAGCTCCCTGGAGCATGAAACTGAAAGGAGCTTGAAAAAATTGAGTCCTGGTTTAGTTTCCTTGAAGGAACAAAGGGATTCTACACTGGGAGGTTCATCTAAATTACGCAATGGAACTGGGGATCCATCTGAATTGGGGCTGGACAACCCTGATCTCGGGCCTTATCTACTTAAGCAAGCAAGAGATTTGATATCTTCGGGTGATAATCTCCAGAAAGCTCTGGATTTTGCTGTTCGAGCATCAAAGTCTTTTGAAAAATTCATGGATGGAAAGTCTAATCTAGAGCTGGTCATGAGCTTGCACGTCGTGGCAGCAATTTATTGTAGCCTTGGGCAGTATGATCAGGCTATCCCAATTCTTGAGCGCTCTATCGAGATTCCAATTATAGAAGAAGGTCATGAGCATGCCCTTGCAAAATTTTCTGGGCTTATGCAGTTGGGTGATACTTATGCGATGGTGGGCCAACTTGAAAACTCTATAAGGTGTTACACAATGGGATTGGAAGTTCAGAGACATGCCCTTGGAGAATCAGACTTGAAAGTTGGGGAAACTTGCCGGTACTTGGCTGAGGCCCATGCCCAAGCACTTCAATTTGACGAGGCTCAAAAATTATGCCAGATGGCTCTTGACATCCACAAAGAAAATGGTATGCCTGGTTCTGTTGAAGAAGCTGCAGATAGGAGGCTCATGGGTTTGATTTGTGAAATGAAGGGGGACCATGAAGCAGCACTTGAGCATCTCGTTTTGGCTGGCATGGCTATGGCATCCAATGGTCAGGAAAGTGAGGTTGCACTAGTTGATTGCAGTATTGGGGATACCTATTTATCTTTGGCCAGGTATGATGAGGCTGTTTTTGCCTACCAAAAGGCACTTACTGCGTTTAAAACCTCCAAGGGTGAGAATCATGTAAATGTTGCTTCTGTTTTTGTTCGTCTAGCGGACTTGTATAATAAAACGGGCAAAATAAGAGAGTCAAAGTCATATTGTGAAAATGCCCTTCGTATCTATAATAAACCTGCTCCTGGTACATCTAAAGAGGAAATTGCTAGTGGTTATACTGATATATCTGCTATTTATGAATCTATGGATGAGCCTGAAGAGGCACTTAAGTTGCTTCAGAAGGCCTTAAAGATATATGATGATGCCCCCGGCCAGCAAAGTACAATTGCAGGAATTGAGGCGCAGATGGGAGTGATGTACTATATGATTGGAAACTATTCTGATTCATATTCGTCTTTTAAAACTGCAATTGCAAAGCTTCGAGCTAGTGGGGACAAAAAATCTGGGTTTTTTGGCATTGCCTTGAATCAGATGGGGCTGGTTTGCGTACAGAGATATGCAATAAATGAGGCTGCAGATGTTTTTGAGGAAGCCAGAAACGTATTGGAACAAGAATATGGACCTTACCATCCTGACACACTTGGAGTATATAGCAATCTAGCGGGTGCTTATGATGCAATGGGCAGGTATGATCTTATTTGTGTTTACTGTGATGCTTATGTTTGTTACTCTGAATAAACTTTGTACTACTGAATTGAGGAGACTGAATTACATCAGAGGATCGATCCTTATATAGAGCTCATATCTCTTAATACAACCAAGCCTAAAACAGGTTAATTGAAAAACAAATAGCCAAAGAAATAACACCAAGGTCTTAACCAAATTACGAGCAACCATACTCTTACACCAATTGTTTTCCACACGCTGCGCTTGATAGAAACACATTATTTGACATTATTTTATTTCTTGATTGTTATGACCCGACCTAGGCTTTGAATCAGCCTTCGCAACCCCTAGATGATTAGGATTTGCTTAAGTTATTGTTGTGGGATAGTCTTGTAGTTCAGTTACTGTTAGTTATTTCCATCGTAAGTTATTGGGCTTTAAGTTAATTGTTAGGAGGCACATATGGAATCTATTGGGCTTTAAGTTAATTGTTAGGAGGCACATATGGAATCTATTGTGATTAGGGTTCAGAGTTTTAATATGTAGGGGCCATACCCAATTCGCTATTAGAGATCAATGGACATTACAGTTAAGCAGCGTAAAGTATTTTCAATAGAAATTTCTATCCCTTTCCCCAACCTAATCTTTGTTGTTTTCCCCTTTCATCCAGCAATTTTATCCCTTGATTGTCGTTGTAGATTCCAGTGGTCTATGTCTTTGACTTTTTAATTTATCTTTATTTACTATTGCATACATAGTTTTATTGGTCTAGTCAAAACAATGTGATAGATTCACCTTTGGACTTAAATATTGGATTTTCATGGCCTGTTCTGGAGAGTGCATATGCCAGAGTCATGCCATGTTTTAGGGAAAATGAAAGAATGGAAATAGGGATTTGTTTATGTACATCTACTGCACGAGCTACATGCTTCTAATTGCATTATTCATGCCAAATGTGGTGAAAATTTTCTATTTTATTAGTTATTTACTGTCAGAGAATGATAATCGTCTTTCTTTGTGCCTTTCTCACATCTATGCATCATCCCAGCACGCATGGACTCCATGTCACAATTTGTTGTATTTGTAAATGTTTGCAGGTTGGATGATGCAATTGAGATTTTAGAATATGTGGTTGGGATAAGAGAGGAGAAGCTTGGGACCGCCAATCCTGATGTGGATGATGAAAAAAAAAGGTTGGCGGAGTTATTAAAAGAAGCAGGCCGTGTTAGAAACAGACAGGCTAAATCTTTGGAAACTCTTCTTGACACCATCAACACTAGGGCACCTATTGTTGGCTAAGTGGCAAGTACAGGGATAATGCATATGCAATTTTTTCATAGTACTACCAAAGGGAATACAGGTTGCTACTAGTATATGATGTTGATTGGGGTGGGCATTCTTTGCTAATTGCGATTATATACTGCTTATTGTCTATTACACCATTCTGTTCTTTATTCATTGTATTGTTGACGAGTATGAAAGGAATATTACTCCAGTGAATCTGGATGAAGTGTGTTTTTTTCCCCTCTTAAAGATGATTGGGGTGAGCAATATTGCAATTAGTATACATTGATTTGAATAAATCCCAGATGGGGACATGTAATAATGATGCTCTCCTATGTTTCTTTTAATGAGAGGAATTTTCTGCCCTCATTCAAAGTAATTATATTGTTTGGAATGGTGTACTTCAATCAATTCGTCCCTGTGAGTATTGATGTTGTGCGCTTGGCGCTCCCAGCTTACAGATTAAAAAAAATTACATTCCTGGCACCTTCTTCAGCACCGGTGACGGAAAATAAGGCCAACTTTGGGTATGTCATGCCAGCCCTACTTAAACCAAATTGTGAACCACCCCTCATTTTACTGTTTTAAGGGTGCTCACAGATGTTACTGTTACGGTAGAGACCACTTACCAAACTGGTGGAGTAGATACAATTATACAAAGGCATCTTAGTTGGACCCGATGCCAACTCCTTGAGCGAGCCAAGTCATTCTTAGAGGGTTTCGATGCATAAATGACTCGTCTCACTATAATTTTTTGCATGGATATCATACTCTCATTTTGATTATGAGTGCTCGAATCCATGTTAATGGCCAGCCCTCGATTCATTAAACATTCTACAAATTTATAACATCGCCAATCCAGGTCATATTTGATAATCTCTACAAGACCCCCCCCCCCCCCCTAAAGTGTAACAGGCTCGAACTTTCTCATCCCACCACCGGGAGAGGTCCAAAACACCACTATATTGGGTGTGATTGGCTGGATTTCTTCTTTTCAGATGTCTGCTGAATGATGGGGAAGGGATCTCGCCGTTGTGCTGAAAGACAGTAACCATAGCATATGCATATAACCATGGAGACAGGGCGAAGAGGGGAGGAGCTGGTCAGCGAGCATTAAATGCACCTGCCAACAACACCTGAACACCATTAAATGCAACCTTGTATTTTAGCATAATCAAAACTCAAGCAAATGCTACTTCGTTTTCCAACTTGATCTCCCTGATCTTTCTTGTTCTTCCTGTTTCTTTTACCTTCACATGGTACGTTCACTTTTATCCCACTCCGTATAATCACACCAGGCAGCAGCAGCAGCGCCTCTGATTATGAGGCAGGAGGGCTAGGCCTTTCTTTGTGAGCCTACTCCTCTCTCAAACACATGAGCCAAGTTAGAGTAGCAAGCTGACATTATTACTTGACGACCCAGCTGTTGCCTGAAACACTTTATACGATCGGCAGGGTTCTCGATGATCATCGAGAGTGTGAGCTAGACCCACATATCCACGCAGCTGCATTAAATGAGGGACAGTGGCTACTGATACGTTTGTGGAGTGGTTTTGAACTTTGTGCTTTCTTCTGACTTAAAGAAACCCGGAACCTTGGTTCAAATGGTGTCGGCAACAGCGCATCAGGCTGACTAGCTGAGGCTGGGTTTGCTGCTTACACTTCCTAGCATCGATCTATTGTCCGGAGGAGAATAATTCGTCACACAATTCTCCACCATTGGTTCCGGAAGATCAAAGAAAACAGCTAACAAAATTTGGCTCACATTAAACGATTCATTCGTTCAAAACTCTGCGGCTAGATAGTTTTTTTTCGTAAGGGCAGTGATAACCTTACATCAGATTCCTACACATTTTCATACTGATGTGCTCATTTCCATACACACAGCTCAAATGTGTAGAAAATCTGATGCTCAAATGTGTAGAAAATCTGATGTACAAATATCGTTTTCTTTTTTCATAATGGTTATTATTGCATCTAAATGTTCCTTGAATAAGTGACAAGACATGAAGTGGCTTTGACCTTTAGGATGGTCTACGGTGGTCCCTCCTACTAAAAAATGAACAAAATACTATTCAGTTATTGGTCAGCTATTCAGTTGTAAATTTTGACACTGAACTGAAATCTTAGATAACTCAATGTAAGACCTTTGGAGGCAAATCTATATGTACAGTTAACTGGTTTGTGTCCCATTTAAACCTCGGAAATCCCACCATATTCTTGTTATATATCCTAGTAAGAGGATGCTGTATGTTTGGGATATGGACTATGGAGAAAAGTTGAAGCTTTGGGTTGAAAACTATAGGAAAATTGTTAAGTTAATGTACTGCTTGATTCATCACTACCGTTGTTTTCAAGAGTGGGCCCCATATTTAATGGACCCCATAAATCAACAACTTATACATTATGACATCACGCATGAAATTGAAGCCAGTGCAGCATGACTCAAATTATATTCACGAATGTGCTTACACGGCACAAGGACTAATTTATTCTTCTTATGTAACCAAGTTTCCCTAAAACTCAGCTTGTAGGAAAGAGTTATTGTAATTTTAACCCAACTCAACACTCCCCTTGCACGTGCAAGTATCCATTAAAGCTTAGCATATGTACAATAATACTATGTTAAATAATTAAATTCCCTGACTGCTCGAGCTTCTGGGAACATCAGTTATTTATCAGTTCTATCTTGGAAATGGAAAGCCACAGAAACTCAGGTGCATAATGTGCAACATAAATCACTTGTGAAAGCAACTTCATATGACTCAGATCAAAATTATATTGATCTCACCAATTTAAAGTTGTATTGTGCTTAAAAACAAAAAAAGTTGTGTTATGTTTAGTCAAAGCTCTCCTTTGTAACTGGAAGAGTTTAGTACTCTTGCTCACTACAATAATAAAGGTTGTGAATTCCATTAGTCGAGGATTAGCATGTTGCCGCAGCACTAAATTTGCAAGAGCCTAGCTATTTGAAACAAACAAATGTACAATAGAAAGAGATGAAAGAGAAGAACCATTTTTATGGACTTTTTAAACATCTGAAATAAAAATACTCCCTCCGTACCTGCCACATCCTAAAAAAGTGGTGTGGCAGGTATTTTAGGATGGATGGAGTAAAGGATAACTGATCTGAACCCACGGATCAAAACCAAGTCCATGGGTTTGCAAAGTTTAGCTCAGGGAACAGTGTTCTAAGAAAGGAATACATTCAGGAATGCCTAACCCTAAGAGATGCTTGACTTATATACTACTGGCGAAACAACTTCATTTCATAGAAACCTTTATTAGTCAAGGGTACTAAAATGATAACAAAACTGAGTAAAATGCCAAGTCTGCACCTGCACTGCAAGTCTTGAGGAAAGTTTTGATAAAATGTCATAGCCAAAAACCATTTTAATGGCCAGCTTTACATGTGTGCGCTACTAACTGCAGGTAAACGCTTGGGATCACAGATTCACAACCGATCTGAAGCGGGAAGTAGTTGGTACGGTATGGAAGGACTTATATACTACTGGGGAAGAGCGCTATTGTCCACAATGCCAGGAAGATACCTTTTGAGAAATGGGATAAATTGCTACAAAATAACTACTACAGTTGCGTACGAACTTAAGGATATGAAGTATACAACTATTAATGACATTTTCTATGACTACAGAGAGAACAACTCTTTACAGCAGCAATCAATGATCTATTAAATAAACTATTAACTTTTGACATTTTCACGTTTTATGTAGACTCAGAGGTTTTGACATATTACCTTGCCAATGAGGTGGGAATGCCATATTACCTGGTTTGGGACACGGTCTTCCCATTTTACCCTCCTGAACCTAACCCTAAATCCTAACCTCATTGTTCTATATTACATGGTTTTAGGTGGGGCATACTTCAACAAATTATATATTCTTCATTCCATGATAAATAGAATGTGATATCTCAACATAGTTAGTCTATCATCATGATAAGAATAAGTGAAAACGGATAAAAAATAAGAGATATATGAATTGTTAAAGTATGTCCCAAAAAAATTGCTATTATATATTAGATTACACGATATATAAATAGTGTTGCTATCGTGTATTTCTGTACATATGATAGTATTACATATTTTAACGAATCATATCTCCTTAATTTTTTATCCATTTTTTTTATTTTTTTCGTTCTTCCTTGTTTTTAATGTTCTTTTTTATAATAATGTTACCATAAAGATCTTGAGATAATATTTAATAAAATATAAAAAATATACGATAAATAGCATGCGGGGTCTCAACATATTTAGACTATCATCATGATAAGAAAGATGAAGAAAAATAAAGAAGAACGTAAAGGGAATAGTTGAAAACGGATAAAAATGAGAGAGATGTTAATCATTAAAGTTGTCCCCAAAAAATTGCTATCGTGATCGTGTAATTGAGTACACATATATTTGTGTGCACAATATTATTACACATTTCAACAAATCATATTTCTTGCATTTTTGATCCATTTTCACTCAATTTTTTGTTCTTTCTTATTTTTATTGCTCTTTATTATAATGATGATATCATAAGGATCTTGAGATAATATCTAATAAAATATAAAAAATCTACAATAAATAACATGCGATGTCTCAATATAGTTAAATTATTATCATGATAAGGAAGATGAGGAACAATAAAGAAGAACACAAAAGAAATGAGTGAAAACGGATCAGAA
This sequence comes from Houttuynia cordata, assembly GCA_039654745.1. Taxonomy (NCBI): domain Eukaryota; kingdom Viridiplantae; phylum Streptophyta; class Magnoliopsida; order Piperales; family Saururaceae; genus Houttuynia; species Houttuynia cordata. The sequence goes on along the minus strand of CM077515.1, from coordinate 1,534,224 downwards.
ATAAAAGAGATATTATTCGTTGAAGTGTGTAATACTATAGTGTACACAAATATATGATAGCATTGTTGTTCTATACTTGATTACACGATAGCCACAAATACACGATAGCATGGCTATCATGTACTCGATTACACGATATCCACTTTTTAAGACATACTTTAACAATTCATATCTTTCTTATTTCTTATCTATTTTCACCGACTATTTTTGTATTTTTCTTTATTTTCTTTCATCTTTTTTGTCATGATGATAGCCTAACTATGTTGAGATATCGCATGTTATTTATCATAGATTTTGTTATATTTTATTAGATATTATATCAACATTCTTATGATATCATCATTAGAAGAAAGATGAGGAAAAATAAAGAAGAGCGAAAAAATTAGTGAAAATAGATTAGAAATGAATGAGATATGATTTATTGAAGTATATCCCACAAAAATGGGCGATTAGATTATACGATAGCACTGCTATCTTATAATCGATGAGACGATAAAAATACTATCGTATAATCGATTACACGATAACTATTTTTTTTACACGATAACTATTTTTTTGGGACATATTTTAACGATTAATATCTCTCTTATTTTTATCTATTTTTATATTTTTTTTATTTTTCCTCATCTTAATTTCTTGTCATGATAATAACATAACTATGTTGAGACACTGCATGCTATTTATCATGACTTTTATTATATTTTATTAGATATTATTTCTACATCCTTATGATATCATAATTCAAAGAAAATGCAGTAAAAATGAAGAAGAAAAAAAATGAATAAAAAATGAAAGAGATATGTTTCGTTGAAATATGAAATTTGAAAGTAGGTAATATAAAAGAATGAGGTTGGAATTTAGGGTTAGGTTTTAAGAGGGCAAAATAGGAAGTCCATGTCTCCAAACCAATTAATATGGCATGAGATCAGAAAAATCAAGTAATATGGCATTCCGGCCTCATTGGCCGGGTAATATGTCAAAAACGGGCTCGTTTTAGCAAATGTGATAAATTTCCCGAGGCGATATTAATTGTCCAACGTTTTGCTTTGATAATAATTTTCCAAATTTTGAACAGATCTAGTGATTCATCTACAAAACAACGTACGTAGTGCATAGCTTCGGGCTGCTGGCTGCTGGTTTCTGCCGTACACATATGCTCACGTGGTTTAATTGGGGGGAGAGAGAGAGAGAGCTGTAGCTGCAAGGATAAAGTTTGAATGAAATCTTTGAGACGGAACATGGCAAAAAGTTGAACTCAGTGATACATAGTACTATTTTATCGTTTTCTTCCTCTGATGACTGGTAACTCCTGCATGGCTACGGATCCCTCTCCCTCTGCACTCAAGGTTGAATTTTCATAATGCGAAGCAAGAGAGACTAAGCTTTTCCCTCTCTTTACACACTATAGTTTGCATGGGTTGATATGAGGGTAGATTGCCATCAATAATTGCCTCTAGATCCGACTTCCTCCTATATCTATATATACACAAACTATACAAGATATGACAATGCAACGGCCTCGTAAACGAGTTTCACTTCCAAGTTCCTCCCAGGAATTACTATCTATATCACACTGTCGAGTCGCCCCTCTCCATTAGAGTCGAAGCTGCAGTTACCATGGAAGGTAATCGATACAAAAGGGGTCACTGGTCCCTTGAGGAAGACAAGATTCTAATGGACTACATTAGCATTCACGGTAAAGGGCGTTGGAATCGCATTGCAAAGGCAACAGGTCACATCATGATTACTATATATACTTTATCTTTTCAGTATCATCATTCTGCTTTCTCTTCTTTTCTAGCTCACATCATGTTGTGGCACAGGCTTGAAGCGGTGCGGGAAGAGCTGCAGACTAAGATGGATGAATTACCTCTCCCCCACCATAAAGAAGGGAAATTTTTCCCAGGAAGAGGATGATCTTATTATTCGACTTCACAAGCTGCTTGGCAACAGGTTGTCCCTTTTTTCTTCTTTTTTTTGTTGTCTTTTTGTGATCTTCTCAGTCACTATCGTTGAGTTTGAGGTGTCCGATCACTAATACATGAAATCAAACTATAGCTAATTGTTGGTAGTAATTTGATACAAGTGTATAACTGCAGCTTGAACGTAGTACTCATAGCGGTAGAAGACTAATGCATGATCGATGGCAGGTGGTCTTTGATCGCGGGGCGAATCCCAGGGCGTACGGACAATCAAGTGAAGAACCACTGGAACACTCATTTGAGCAAAAGGTTGAGGGCTGGAAAAAACATCAGCAATGAGGCCGAAAGCTCCCTCCCAAGCAGCTCCCAAGACAGTGTCTATGGAGGAGAGAAACTAAATGTCTGCCAGAAGGAGGTTGCTCGATCTCCAAAACAGTTGGTGGATGGCACTGGTGTAGCTGCCACAAATGAGGAAGAGTTGATCCAGCAGCATCAGCAGCCGCTTCAAGTGCTCGACGAGGCACGCTCCATCAGTGATCGTTCTTTGAGCTCGATTTGGGTCGCCAATAGTGACCGAAACCTGGATATGATCCCTAGCTTAGTTGAGCTCTTGGACGGCTTTCCACTTGATATCTTGTGGCATGACTTTTAATTATTCCCTCCGTCCAATTGACATGTCTGGATTAGAAATCCAAACTGAATTTTAATTCAGTTTGGATTTCTAATCCACACAGGTAATATTAGACAGAGGATAATTGTAAATTGTAAGGACTAGGCGAGCGAGAAATGGTTTCGATCCTTTGAACCTTGTTGTTGAATTCGGATCTGGGCTATTTGGATCCAGTAAATTTCCCTGTCCCCCCAAAACACTGAATATTTTATACTCCCTCCTTCCAATAAATCTTTGCTGCACTTGGAAATGAGTTATTTTATTGGTCTATAGGGCCAACAACATTCACGCCTTAACTTACCCCTGCACATGCACGTTATCTATTGGCTTTCAGAGTATCCCTAGTCACTTGTGGATCCGTAATTTTTTTAATGCAACCTTTTTTTTACGCTGAAATATTATTGTTATTATATTACTCCAACACCTCGACCTTCCCCCACTACTTTTTTAATTATCCCATACATGATACACCCAGAACATAATAAGAAATACACCATTCGTTCCAAAATATTACGTATATTTTGCCAAATCACGTGACTTCTTCTTTCCAAAATTAGATGAGACTTGGAAGGATTGACTTGAACTTGGTTCGTGAACAAGCACATGAGTTGGATGGAATATCAGGGAGATGAGTCATACGGCTTCATGGTCCAATAAAAACGAGAATTTTCTAAAATGTACATGTACATAGTATATTTTAGAACGGAGGAAGTAGTAGGTTTTTATTTTTCCTCTTCCCCCTCCCTCCACTTTCTCTTTCTTCCCCTTAACAGAGCTGCCTGCGGATGAAAGTTTGCCTGCCAACGATAGTCGGAATATGGGCTTCGACGGTCGCGCTTCCTCTCCTTCTACAAATAATTTCACGGTGATCACTCCTCGTCATAGTGGACTTAAGAGTCATAGTTTCTAGGTACTGGACTGCAACTTAAAAACAATGTTACGGCGAGCATTCATCACCACAACTGAGAGTTGAAACTAATTTTCCTCATTCAGTTTTAAAAGGAGTACAACCTCTATAACAAAGTAAGCTTATTAAATGCAATTAATGCCCATACAACAGTTTTTTTTCCCAGCCTTTTTTATGCCGTATTAAATGGGTTTTTCAACCGTGTCTTTTCTCGTATAGTACACGTTTTATTCGTATTGAATGTATATCATACATGCTTTTCTATATTTTCCCCTACTTTGCACGTTTTTTTTTTACTTATTTTAGCTTCATAGTTTACTTGTTTTTTTATATTTTTATTTTGCTTAAACATCAGCAACAACGTAAGAGAAATGAAACCTTGCACTTGTTGCCAAAAAAAATAAAAATAGAACCTTGCACAATGGGCTGAGCCCACATGCATGCACTGCCAAGCTAGGAGCTAGTGACTTATGGGCCTGATTTTACGAGTTTCGTCAGTGTAGAATGGGCCGGAGGCCATTCATCAAGGAGACAGGGATCCGGGTTTGTTGGGCTTTCCACCCATTTAAATGCAAAGTGAAGGTTTCAACAATCAACATTGAACTAGCCCAAATGAAGTGATTGGACCTGTCGGGCCCACTGCAAGAAGATAATCCCGGCAAAAGGTAATGGTGGTCTCTGTTAAGCACTTAAACTTCAGTTCATGATGCAGCGCGGAGGAGACAGCGAGTCTTTACTGTGCATGCCACAAACACTTACCCTTTTCGCTTCATCTACTTCCATATCTCTCTTGTTGATCTTGCTCATACTGGTGCTTCTTATGATCTTATCAGATATTCAGAGAATCAGATGTAAAAGGAAGTTGTTTCGGAGAGACACCATATGATTTTACATGACTTGATTGCGAATGGAAATGGATATTGACAACCGTTTTCCTCTCTCTTTCTACTACAGAATTGCTAATCAACTTGTCAGCCAGGTCTCCCTCTTACTTAACTCTCCTCCTTCCTTTGTCTCTTTCATGGATTCAACATAGTGTTCACTCTTTTGTTTGCTTGTTTTATTGTTAAAAAATAACAGGCAAAGGTGTTCAGAGAGGAGGAGAACATAACTGACCTTTACACAGTTCTGAAACGATATATCAGGCATGCCTTCTGGTTTAATTTTAGTACTGGATACTCTATAGTTATGTTGATTGTTAGAGATGGTATCATACATCTGCGCAACAGGCCTATTTCTCTAAGTACGTTAAAGAATCTGTGATGTAAATGTTCGTATTTTTGTTCTCTTTATGGTGATCTCTGTTCATTGGATCAGGAGAAAATTCTATTTATTTTATCGGTAAATGAAAAAAATAACTTTATTAGTTAATTCATAAGTCTGTGCATGTCTTAATTAGTGTCATCAGTTATATTGTCATTGTTTATATAATTCTATCGTTTGTCATACTTTGAATTGAATGGCACACATTTTCTCTGGTAGATGCCATCTATGATAAGGACATTCATCTTGCATAATAACTTCACTCTAACCATTTCTTAAGGTATCTTATTCCATTAAACAGGCCTGAATGGAGGAGTAAGATCCATGTCGCCGACCCCAAATAGTTGGGAAAAGGCGCTACTTGATTATGATTATGATTATGATCTTATTCCATTAAACGTTACTTCTTGTTTTGACAATTGCCTGCAACTATGTATTACCTTATTACAGTTTAGTATCCAGAGGTCTACCTCAGCATTCAAGTTACTCATCTTATTCAGGAGAGGAAAAATTTCACCACGATAAGGTACATGCTTATCATGATTGTCTCTGTAAACTGTATGCATATATACTTAAATACCATTGCCAAGAACCTAGATTTCATGTTTGGTTAAAATGGCCTCTTCCATGCTCAAAGCTCTGATGACTTCTTTGAAACTGTTTATTTATCCATTATATTTTGGCATAGATATTAAAGGATTTTCTCAAAGAATTGGAGAAGTTGGAGGTAACAATCTGCAATACTTCTCCTGCCATTGAGACAAAGTTGCAGAAGTCTCATTCAACTTCAGATGGAACATTGCAAAATCATTTGACCTCTTCTGGCTTCATTGGGAAGGTATCCCCAGTTATTTTTTGCAGAGGTTTCCGATTTCGAGATTTCACATTTAAAACAGTTCAATTAAGAAAAAAGCTGATTGTTGACAGGTTGGTGGCCGCAGTCTAGAAGGTGTTAACAATCTGAGGTATTAGTCTTCTGTTTTGGTGTGTTCTCAGAAACCTTGATATATGTTAAGCATTTCTTCTGATTTTTTTCTACTCAATTGTTTGCTCGTGAACCAGACATGATTCATTGTCTTACAGTCCATCTCTGAATAAAACTGATGGCATAAGCTTTGCTGGCGCTGAGAGTATTGACTTGCTATCAATTGTAACATATGATGATATAACTGATTCAATAACTTCTAAGGGATGTGGTATGAGTTCACGCCCTTCAGTGCTTTCCTGCATACAGAGTGTCCCACACAAGGCCCAGATTTCATATATTGGTGGTGGAAATAAAATCCATTTGACTTCTGCACTTGATGAAACCACACTATCTAAAGCCATTCACAACATGCACATTGTAAGCATCCAATTTCTGGTTATGTATTTTGTACATTGTTTCTTGAGATGGAGAATTTTCTAGGTAAACAAAAGATTTTGCAGGTAGCCTATAGGCAAGATATGTTACATGGTATGCATCATCATGGCTACAGTACCTTTCAGACGAAAAACAATGATGTTAAGTGGTACTAAATCAATATAGTTTCCGAGGATAGCTTTTGACATGAAGGAAAACAAGAATTGACCTATCACTCTAATGAGGATTAAACCTTGTAAACATGTATTTTAATATTATTAGAAATAATGGGATATGTTAATGTGTAACAAATTTTGTGACTAGTTGCAATTTCGCTGATGCAGCCTGTGAGGTTGATGGAAGATTTTCTAGAAGTCGCTAGAAGTAACACAAATAAGAACCTTGAAACCTGTGGGGTCCTTGGCGCATTTCTTGTAAGAATGATGGCTTGTCCCAGTCTTTTTGTACAGTAGTTCTCCTTATAAAGTTCTGATTGAACTTCAAAATATTACCATATCCATTCTGTAAAATGTGCATGCAGAAGAAAGGAACTTTTTATGTGACTACCCTAATCATTCCCAAGCAAGAATCAACTTCTGACTCTGTAAGCTTTTTTTAATAAAGTCCGACTTTGTAAATTAGTGCTTCAAACTTGTTTAATTATCTAAAGCTGTGTGTGCTGAGGCTAGATAGGTGACACTTCTCACCAAATTGCTTGAATTGTTAGTGCCAAACATTGAAAGAGGAGGAGATCTTTTCTATACAGGATGACCAAAACCTTTTCCCTGTTGGATGGATACATGTAAATCTTCTTGCTTGAAGGCTTATATTTCGCAATAGTTGCTATGCTCTTACTAATTTCTATGCCCTTCGCTGTGTTTTGACGTTCTATATGTATACAGTTTACGATAAAAATAACTGCATGAGCCAGTATTTAAAAATGAACTTTGCAAAAATTCAATATGATATTGAAATTTGTGTGAAAACCTTAGACATAGCAATTTTAACTGTCCAAAAGGAAGGTCTTTCTGTCTCTTAATTTTGACATTTCATCTTTGTTCATGTAATTCTTGTTAGAAATTTTTGGCTTTTATATGATATGTTCCTTGTGTCTTTTCCTATTTTCAGACACACCCTTCTCAGTCTTGCTTCATGTCGTCAATAGATTTACATACACACTACTCATATCAGGTACATTGCAAATATACTTTCTTTCCTCGTATGGAAGTTAGGGCTTAAATTGTTGGGACTTGGCTCAAAAGATGATTAAGTCGCATAAATGTGTCAGACATGCTTTAAAAACAAGAAGAAAGGATATTTTCCTTTTAAAGAATCTGGAATGGTGTCGGTTACGGCTTCCCATAGGGGCATTTTAGTGGAAATCATTGGTTTTTGGGCCATGTTTTACTATGTACAAGTTTCAATTGTTGTCAGATAATGCTACCTGAGGCCGTTGCTATAGTCATGGCTCCCTCAGATGAATCAAGGTATGCAAGTTCTTAAGTTATATTTGTTGCTTTTCTTTTTTGTGCAAATAAGGCTTTTTTATGCCTGGTGATATTGACATGCCCTACCTCTAGTCCATGCGATATTAAGATTTGAAAACTTATTACAAAAGTTCCTAAAATCAAAACTGATTGCTATGTCATGGGAATCCTGAAGAACCAAGAATAATGCAATAGTCTAATTGTTTATGTACACAAATGGAGGAGAAAAAGGGCGTATCTTTCTCTTGTCATAATGTATAGCTCGAGACCACATATAATGATGCTTATAGAAATTTTGTTGCTGGAAGTACTGGCGTCGGGCACTATGGAACCATCAAATGTTAGTTTTCTTATACGATGCTGCCAGCTGAGAAATAGTCAGGCCTTAGATGCTTTGAAAACCATGGTAGAATTTGTTATTGTAGAGCAGTCAGTATACAAAATGATGCGGCCTTTTGGAGCCAATGTCTGTGCATTACAGTTGTTGAACGAAAATTGTTTTTTTCAAATTTTGTGTTTGTAGGAGATTTGGAATCTTTCGGCTGTCAGACCCTGCTGGAACCACTGTTCTCAAAGGGTGCCAAGAGAGGGGCTTTCATCCTCACTCAGAGCCTTCTGACGGGAGTCCTATTTACGAGGATTGTGATAACGTGTATATGAATTCCAATCTGAGGTTTGAAATAATAGATCTCAGGTAGTATGTGTCTAAGCCCACCTGTCATGGTCAATTTAGTAGTGGTGGCAACTTTCTCCTGGTAGGAGTATATATCTCGGTATAATCAGTGATTAAAGTAAGAACTTTGGACATGTGATGGAATGAAGGAGAGACTGAAGCCATGTATAAGAATGTGACACAACTCAAAAGTTAGCGAGATCCATTCAAGTTTAGAACAATACTGTCCTTCAAATCATAAAAGGATATAGTACTGAGTTTGTATAACGCTGGTGAGCAAATGAGATAAATGAAAGAGGCTTGTATACAAAAGAACGGCCATTTTCATTGTGGACATATTGATGGCTGATATGATATGGACCGCTTGAGCTGCAATATAATAGTGATTTGATTGGGTTTTTTGAGATACTAGTGGTTCAAACACTTACTAGTAGGCATGGAAGGCAAGAGAGCTGGAAAAGAGGTATGACGAAACAGGAAAGCGGGGAAGATGCATTTGAAGAAAGGATGTGTTTTTGGCTACCACCCTTACCCCCCTTTTATTATGTATGTTAGGTCACCAACTCCCACAAAATAATCTTACTTGTCTCTAAGTACAGCTTAGCCCTCTTCATGATCTCCCCTGCCCCATACCAGAAACCTCAATGTGCTTTAGGTTCCTCTGATGGCAAATGAACCAGGCCAAAGTTATAGCCAGCCAGATTGCCTGAGGATGGCCTCCATCCAAGCCGCTGGCGATTCTAGATGATCAATCCATTCTGCCTTGAACAAGGGGAAAGAGCTCCACAAATTTACAATGTGGGGGCGTTCTCATAAAGGTTGAACCTGCGGTTTTCTGTCACATAAATGTAACTCAGAGTGTTCCGGTCAGGCGGTCACTTGGATATGAGCATCCTAGAAAAAACATGCAATAAAAACAGCCCCTTCTTTGCTCGTTGGATGTGTATAGGGTGTGTTTGGAGAAGGATTTGTCACCTTGGATTGTTGGCAAAGCCAAAGCCCCTTAGCCAGTCCACCCAATGGCGTGGTGGTTGGACCTCTCCCTTATAGCCCGAAACATCTAGATGCTGCTGACTCGAAATGTGGAATTCTTAATCACTTGATTTGTGGAAAATCTCCTCATGCAGGAAATTGTTCTTGAATCACTGATGCTTGTTTCTAACAAGTAACAACAGGGTTCTAAGCAGATTGTTTGAGAAACTTTTTGCTTTGTGGAGGTGATTTTCACTTTGTGATGCCAAACACGATGTAGATTATATTACCAAACACAGTTTACGATAAAAACAAAGCTGCAAAAATAAAAAACCACTACTAACATATAGGATGTACAATTTTTTGGTCAAACATCGAGAGAGAGAGAGAGAGAGTAAACTCTATTACAAAAAAACAAAGAAGACAACGGATTTTTTTTTGGTACAAAGGACAACGAATTGTTGATCATCTTGGAGTCTAGCTAGACTTTCCAGACGCAGACGAACAAAGAATATCTATTTTTTTTGTTTGATGAAAAAATAATTTTATATTAAAAATGGTGGGGTTGAATTTGCTCTTGGCTGGCTACTGACGGCTTGGACCCGGTCCAAATTCCAATCAAGGGTTGGAAAAGAAGCCGACGATGCCTTGGCGGTAGGGAAGGAAGGAGCGCCGTCGATCTCCTTCCTTGATGGCCCGATTCCTCACGTAGTGAATCTCGTGGGCCGATGCCATTCCCGCCGCCCCCTTCTTCTTCTTCGTCCCGGCCGCCGACGACGACGAATTCGCTTTTTCTCCCTCCGCCTGCACCCCTCCCTGTGCTCTCGCCGCTCCGCTCGGCAGGAAGACGAACGTATCCTTGCCGTCGCTGCTGCTGCGGTGGAGCAGATCCCGCAGCTTCCACCGCCTGGACGACGATCCCGTCGACCTGCTCTTCTTACACTGGCCCGGCGAAGGAGGGACCACCGGCGAGCGCGGGGTCCACACACAGTATGTATCTTCTGGGGCGTCTTCATGCTCCTTCCCGCCGTGATCGGACGACGTCGGTGGGTGGGGCGGCCTTGAGGTGCTGCGGTTGTCGCTGATCATGAGCTTGCGGAGCGGGAGCATGATGGAGGCGCTGTTATCAGCTGAGGAGGAAGCGCAGCCGTCATCATTTGCAGCTGAGGATGAGGAGAGGAGGTCCCGGTTGAAGAGGGGGAAGGTGGGGCGGATCTGGCCGTCGGAGAAGAGTTCGTCGGCTGTGATCTCCGAGGTGTCAGGGTCGCGACACATAAAGGTGAACTCAATATCATCGTCGTCGTCAGAATCGGAGTCGCTGCCGCACTCGGCCTGGCCGTCGTCTTCCTCATCGGCGACGTTTTTAAATTTGGCATCCTCCTGAGTCGAAGCAGAGGCGTCATCTGCAGGTTGGTGCTGCTCAGGTTGTTGGTCTTGGGAGGTGATTTCGAGGATGACGCGGGCGGCAATCTGATGGAGGCGGTTGGTGGAGTAGGCTTTGAAGCTGGGTGGGGATCTGCCGATCATGCCAGGGACAACAGGCTCATCTTGCTGCTGTTGCTGCGTGCCCCCCGCCATTTTGTTATCTCAAAAAGAAGAGTAAAACTCTATGTTCAGCAGGAAGAGTAAGAAGGTCTGGCTTAGAAGAAGAAGAAGAAGAAGAAGAAGAAGAGGTGGAGGTGATGTGATGTGCGGCGCCAAAGGGGGGGTGTTTAAGGAGGAGAGAAGCAATGGAGGTGAAGTGGGGGGTGGGATCTTAGAAGGATCTTATTCATTCTTATCTTAGGTAGGGGGTTGGGAGGATAGAATGGGGGAGAGTTGAAAAAGGAAAGCTTGAATTTGAGGATGATTGACGAGCAAGGAAGCAGGGGGTGCCACCGCACGAAGTATCCGGGCGGGGACGCGCGGTCAAAAAAAAAAAAGGATTTGGCGCGTTGTCTTGTCTCTGTGGGGTGGTCCTTTTGACGATGGCCGAGCCCTCTCTGCTGCCAAATAACCTATTTGAGCTTCTAGAAAGTCTGTGTATATAACCAAAGTGTTGTGTTTGACCTTCCTACATTTTATGGTCATGTGTTGCGCTCGTGTGTCGTTCCGCGCAGTTGCTCTGCCTCGTTCGGCTTTTGCTGCCTTCCTGGATACGGAGTTGGTTGGCCTGTCTCGTTTGGTTACTCGTGCATCATGTGCTTTGGCGGCTGTGACGTTTATTTTTTTCGATGTGATTGGGCGGCTGTGATTTTTATAAATTGCTACTTTGTTGACGATATGTCTGTCCAACTCTTTCATTGTTAATTTCAATACTCACCAGTTGTTTGCTGGTGTTGCAAAATTATTGTTACTTTGAAATGTAAATGAGGCTGTGATAAAATTTTCACGGGATGCTCTTGAATAAATCTTAAATTAAGGGCATGTTTAGCATTTCCCCCATATCCCCCATATCAATATGTCGTCTAATTTCCTTACCTAGAGTTTTTAAGTACAAGGATTGGATGATTAAAAAAATTAAAGATGATATTCACGCTAAAAACTTTAAGATTCACTTCACCAATGTTGTTTATTCTTTTTAGCTTAGATTTTGCTTCCATTGTATAAGTGTTAACTTTAAACAAGCTGATTGCTGAACTCACCTAGTAAAAATTGAAAAAACATAGAAAAGATAAATATTTGTGAGAAATCTTTTAAATATTCGTGATATCAATAATCATTCATTAGGAATTTTTTTTCTTCGAAATATTCGCAAGGAATCTTTCATTGCGATCAGAGACATACAAACATATGAAACAAGTTTTTGAGCCTCAGCAACCTACGTTTTTTCGAGGAAAAAGGACTTTTTTCGTGTATTACCTTCAGATGTTGACTTACGCTGCTGTCTGGATTCCTTTTGTCTTAGTTTAACGTAAACTCGTAGCGAAGAAGCCATATATTCTAATCTAATCACACGTGAAGCAGGCTCTTTTTTTTTTTAAATCCATGGAGATTACTACCAAATGTGCATTATCTATTCACTAAAGGCTAAGATGTGGACACTTTATCTTGCGTGTGGCGCATGCTATTGAGATTTGAGGGTTCACCTGCGATTTTTTATGTTTTGGGTACAAGTTTACCTGCAAACTTACCTAAACATTTTTCCTTTTGAACAAAAACTTACACAGGCCTCGTTATGCCATTGCGCATGGCAGATCAAGCGAGTGCCCCCGCCCCCCCCAAAAAAAGAGTTTTGCATTCTAAAATAATAAAAAAAAAAACGTGTGCTATCACTTTAATAATCAAATTTGTTTTTTTTACAAATAAACTAAAATCAGTTCATTGTGCAAAAACAAATCGGATCATTAGGGAGTATTAAATTTCAGAACTCAACGCTTCCTTACTGTGGGTTGTTGCAATGTAAAAGCTAGAGAAGCTTCTTATAAATTAACAACTTGAAATGTGAAGAGTTAGTTGTATACCAAATTGCTGTATAGATAGACTTGATCAGTCCAATACTCGGGTCTTAAATACAGTGGTTGGAGGGTCAAGATAGTGAATGAGCAATAGCTGATGTGTGGTCGTGAATCGACTTTTCAAAATGAAAATGTTAGGATGATATGCTGCAGTGACTTAAGCAGCCTGCATCACTATTGTGGACAAACCCCAAGACCAAACCCCGGCCAGAAGAAAAAGGTAATATAGTGGCACAAAGCCAAAATAAGTGAAGCACAAGAAATCAGCCAATTTGTGAGAAAGTCGAAGAAAGAAAACCAAAAAAAACTCCACACCCTTAGGCCAACTTGTTTCAAAGATAAGTAAAAGAATTAAAATCTGCATGCCGTCAGCACCGCTAAGTCCAACTCCAACATCAGCCTCTTGAAGCATACCCACATCATTTGCTCCATCACCAATTGCCAACGTTGTTCTACCCGTTCCCAATTTGACCAGCTTGGTAACCTGCATATCATTTGTGCTTTCATGTGCTTTCATCATATAGAAAGCATATCATCACAGTTGTATAAAAAAAGAGAAGAAAAAAATGATGGTCAAGAGATCACAAACCAATGCCTTCTGTTTTGGTGAAGATAGGCAACAAATGACGGAAACACAATCGATTGCAAGTTCCAGAAACAACTTGTTTAAATTTTCTGTCAAAGCATACTTAAGGCATATGCCATCAATAATCAGAGCAGATGCAAATGAAGATTCCTTTGCAGCACTAACTAGCGATTTGCCTTCTTGTATCTGTTTCCTGATGCTTTCATAAAACACCTGAATGAAGTCAAGAGATCACCAAAAAATGAGGCAAAGGTAGTTTAGAAGTTCTTAAGGGCTTTTTATTAAGAAACATGTTATTCGGAATGACTTTACTGTGGGATCCTTGTCTCTTTCCTTTTTGAGGGAAAGAAGATCCAGTGAATCAGATGTTATCACAACGTGCCTCATTACTTGTCTTAACAAACTACAAGCATACCTATTGAATTCAAAATTGCAATTGGTTAAGAATATGTCGTATAAAATTGCAAAACATACAATTGAAATTAAATATGTATTCTTCACATAAAACCAGACCCTATATTGATTGCTGTTTCTATCTTATAGCCAGTCAATACCCATATTTTTATCCCACCCTGAGCCAGCTTTTCAATGCATTCTGGAACCTGAAGAACAGATAAAGAAGTAGCAGAGTAAGTCATAAAAGACCACTGCCATTCAAACTTAATAAAAATGTTGCATCAAATCTAGTTCCTTTCATTGAATGGAAGATTTCATGAATATTTTCCATCAATTGAACTCAGTTCCTCACAATCACGGACATCCGCCTGCGAGAACTACTGAACTCCAACACATGAAGAAGCTTGCATGACCTGCAAAATACAAACTAATGTTGTATAAAGGACAACTGAGAAGTAAAGTTATTGTGATAAACAACAGAATCCTTTAGCTTCCAAAAAAATCCAGCCTATCAATTATGTTACCAGTGGAGGGATCTATTTCACGCAATGAGATGTTTGTTTGGCCTCTTTCATAGAATTCAAAGCCAAAAACTTTTGCGGCCATGACAAATGTTGCTTCGTCTGGAGACTCAGCTTCATAGGAGATGTCACCTGACATGTCATCAATCTCGGGAATTGCAGTGTGACAAATGGCCAAAACATGAAAGAACTTTTGTATTAGATCTGCATGAGGTTCATTTAGCCACTTCCCATTCAGTATCCTTCCATCTCTGAAGTTGAAACCTTTGACTTGTGTTCTAGGGTGATGGTCCTCATTATCAGAAGATGGACCTTGAAGTTCAGATGCATTTTGCTTTATCTTTTCAGCCCTCACCCTCTCTACTTCTGTCTCCGCATGACCATATGCAGTTCCAGCAATAGAGCAATTCACAAATTCCATTGAGTTGCTGATCAGAGTACCAGTTTTATCAGAGAGTATAATATCAACCTGACCAAGGTCCTCACTCAAACTTGACGTTCTGGCTTGCACTGGCTTATCTGCAATCTCTCTATATCTTGATTAATAAATATACTCTGTAACACCTTCACAATTTCGATAGATATGTAAAGAGATATGGGGAACAAATACCCATATAGCATAAGAGCTGTCAAAAAATGGAAAACGTCGGCCAAAGCTGCTCTTTTAGGATAAAAAAATATTGTTGAGTCATCTGGTCTTAAGTACCATTTTTTTAGCTTTCCATCAATATTATTGCCCTTTGTTTTAATTCCAACACTATAGATCCAACTGATGCCATGGTTAAAAGTATAATGAAAAGAACGTATCCTATTTTATCCATTTGCCTCTCTACCTTACTCCTCTTTGAAGGAGGATCAGTGGCATTTTGCCTCACCTTTGTGTCATGCAAACACCACCACTCCATAAACATATTGCGTAATTATTAGCTTTGAGTCTCTAATAAGGACATGGTTTTAAAAACCGAGTCAACCGGGTCGACCGGGTAGGTTGATCTGGCCGGGTCAATACAACCCGGCCGGATCAATACAACCCGGCCGGTCGAACTGGTGACCCGACCGACCGGTTCGGTTCGGTTCACCCCCTCCCCCTCTCTTCTCACTCCCTCCGGCGGAGCCGGGAGCTCCCGCCGAACGTCGACGACGCGTCGAGGCCCACCGTCAAGCCCTCCGGCACCCCTGGCGCCGCCGTCGAGCGCTGGCGCAGTGAGAACAGGTGTTGGGCCTTGGCGCCGCCCCTGTTTCACCGAGCCCAGCCCCCCGCGCCCCCCCCCCCCCCTCCCCGGTTCTCACTGAGCTCGAGCCCCCCCCCCTCACCTCCGGCGCCCGCCGTCGAGCTCCGACGCGGTGAGAACAGGAGTGGGCCCAAGCGCCGCCCCTGTTTCGCCGAGCCCAGCCCCCCCCCCCCCCCCCCAATTCTCACCGAGCTCGAGCCCCGCGTCCCTCACCCCCGGCACCCGCTGTTGAGCGCCGGCGTGGTGAGAACAGGAGCGGGCCCCAATGGCGCCCCTATTTCGCCGAGCCCAGCACCGGCCCCGACGCCCGGCGTCGAGCCCCCCCCCAGCCCCTGCGTTTTGCCTAGCTCGAGCCCAGCCCCGGCCCCGATGCCTGGCGTCGAGCCCCCCTCCCCCCTCGGGCCATTTCGCCGAGGCCAGCCCCGCCCCCTCACCCCAACCCCCCACGGCGCCCCCCCCCCCCCCAGCCCCAGCAGCTGTTTTTTTTTTGCTGACATCAGCAACCGGGTCAACCCGGTTGGATCTACCCGGTAAGAATTCCGGGTCGATCTCCGGTCCGGTTTTTAAAACCTTGAATAAGAATATGTTGTATTTGACAAAGGATAGTGACTTTCATTGTAATACAAGGTTCCAACAAAAGAATACAAGTTCTCATTTGGGTCCTCACCCTTGACTAATGCTTTAAAATGTGAAAGGATGATGTCACCTCTAAACTTTTTTTAATCTTTAAGTTTGTTTCGCCATCAAGGTTCATAGTCTCAACATAACATATTTCATCATCATAACTTGAAGATAGTAGAAGCTGATCAGCAGGGAAAAATTCATCCTTTTCCACTTTTACAATATCTCCAGCTCGGAGCTTCTCCCATGCTATTTCATGAAAAAAATGATCCTCACCATAAATTTTGGTTTTGCGATTGTTGACCTCTGTATCCTAAAACATTCAACAGTAAAACATGAACGTTTAAAATTGATCTACACATGAATTATGTATTTTATTAGCCAATAAACTTATATTTATGTTAGTTTTTTATTAGATTTAGTGATATTTTAATGTAGTTTTAGTTTTTGTAGGAAATAAAAGTAAGATGCAGAAATGAAGTGAAAAGTGACTTCAATTAAATCTTCATAACTTCGTGTACACATATCAGATTGGATTGATTCAAGCTTCAAGTTAAATTTAAGAAATCAGCTTTCCAACGCCATCGACCGCGTGCAATTCGGAGTTTGGAACATAAAGTTATGACCATTAGAAAATTGGGCTGAAAAAGAAGAAACTGAGAGAACGATCGATCAGAAACAGACGATCGATCATCAGCCAAGTCGATCGATCGTCTGTCGATTGATAGTCAAACGCTGGAAAATAATGAAGGAGTTCATCGATCGATCGTTGTCCCGTAATGGCAATCGATCGTCGTATGCGCAAAATCAGAAATTGACCTATTTTGACTTAGAATTAGAAAGGGTCTTTTGTGTTTCCTTCTCAACTATATAAATAGGCTTTAAGAGGAACGTATTGGGTAATTAGAAAATAGAATTTTGAGTCCATTTGGCTATTTTGGAGGCTAGAGCAAAGGAGAAAATGAGAAGAAGAAGATGAAGAACATGATGATGAATTCTCTTCCAATGCAAGGCTAAACTCCTTTCTAAGGCGTAGATGAAGCCCAATAGACTGGTTGTATGATTTTTTTTCTCTCATATTATGTTTTATTCTAGTTGGTGTATAACTCTTTATTATGCAATTAAAGTTAATTGATTGAAGTTTGTTCTTTGTACTCGAGAAAGACAAGAGTGAATTAATTGGATTTCAATCTGAAGAGCACTTGCGTATCCGAGAGGAACGTGAGTAATCTGAAGTGTTATATACTAATAACATTTCATTGGTTTATACTCGAGAGAGGTAGATCACAATTCCATGCTTTAATCGTTTTATGTGTTACGTCCAAGAGGAGAGCACTATATTTTGAGTTGATAAGTGTATGTCCGAGAGGAATATGCTAGCCAATTAGAAATCTTTATTCAAAAGAGAGAGAGAGACAATACACTAGTTTATTGTGGTGGATTCGAAGCCTTGGTCTCTTCTATATTGATTAAATCTCAGCTTAGTTTAGTTAAAGTTCACTGCTTTCCTTAGATTAACTAAAAGCTGCATTTTTCTCTTGAATTTGGTAAATTATTTAACCATCCCTGAGGTACGACAACCCTTCAATACTCGTTGATATACACAATTGCCTTGTGCACTTGCAGGGGTTTAATTTTAAACGATTAAAAACCTGCTTCTCAATTGCAGAATGTAGAGTGTCTATGTGCATAGTAGCAACACAAACACCAATAGTTGTTGATTCATGGGTTCTCAAAAGTAAAAACAATTATCATAGATCTTGCTTTGGCTCCTGATGGGCTAGTAACACAGTTATTTCACCAAGAAAATTACATATGTGGAACTTTTCTCTTGTGAACGCACCATATGACAAGAATATGCTAACATATCCTGCAGCCATGGGGTGAAAAAGAACCGTGCCACATAGGGATTTAATCAAATCTCGGCTTATTCTAACGTGTGGACCCCCCATCATTCAGCTACTTCAACATCATCATCATACACCTTATCCCAGCAATCTGGGGTTGGTGACATGGATTCTATACCATATTCGACTCTTATCAGAATTAAAATGATGGTACAAAATCATTCAGGAGCTAGATGCTGGCATCCCACGTATCAAAATGGGATAAACTACAACCCTTGTAGACTAGCTTCTAGAATGTCAATTTTATGCATTTGGGGTTAATAAAATGAAAGTCATATGGACACTAGACTTGCTATATCAAAAAGATTAATAGAGTCCATATGGGGAATGATTTTGCAATAATTTATACCATCTTTCTTCCTCAAGTTAATCATTTATGATACAGCATCAAAACAAGACCTAGAACTTTAAGAAGACAACAGTAAGCTCAAATAGTCACCTGCTTTTTACGACGCCAGTCTTCCACACCTTCCTTGCCCATGGTAGCACCAATCACAACTAAGAAAGGTGCAAGTACACTGGGGCTTTTTACATATTACCTGGCGCCAAGTATGGTTTTATCATATTACCTGGTTTTTCTTCTGACTTCTCATATGACCTGGAATCGGCACCTAAAGTACCGAAAATGCCCTTCTTTTACGTTTTTTATGCATTTTGTATCCGAAATGCTTCATTCTTCCCAAAATTAACGATTTATAGGATCATCAAGTTGGGGAAGAAGATATTCCGGCAAAGATCCATCCATAATCGTAGTTCAAACCATCGCCGGCGCCGTCCAACCCGGAAAAAAAATTTTCATGCCCAAAAACTGTAAAAACAGCGGGAAAGACGAAAAAAAATCTATGATGAATGGATTTTGATGTAAGAGCAGTGGGAAAGCCCTCCCAACTACAAAAATTAAGATCTACATGTAAAGAAACACATATAAAGATCACCCATTGGTGTTCGACTGCTCCTGGACATGAAATAAAAGGATAAAAATGGGCAAAAACGTGAAATACTCGTCGGCGGGCGACAAGTTCCATTTATATATCTTTCTGTGATACTAATGAGGTGGAAGAGGAGGAAAAATAAGGAAGAACGAAAAAAAAATGGACAAAAACGGATAAAAAATGAGCAAGTTATGACATTTTGAAGATTGTCATTTATCGTGTTGTCGACGACACGACTTGATTCAAGTCGTGTACTATTCAACACGACTTGAATCCAAGTCGTGTTATATGCAACACGACTTGAATTTAAGTCGTGTTGAATAGTACACGACTTGAATCAAATCGTGTCGTCGACAACACGATAAATGATAATCTTTAAAATGTCATAACTTGCTCATTTTTTATCCGTTTTTGCCCATTTTTTTTTCGTTCTTCCTTATTTTTCCTCCTCTTCCACCTCATTAGTATCATAGAAAGATATAGGATGGAAAAAGAAGAAAAAATAATAAGAAAGAAGAAAATAAAATGATAAAAATGGGCAAAAACGTGAAATACTCGTCGGTGGGCGACAAGTTCCATTTATATATCTTTCTGTGACACTAATGAGGTGGAAGAGGAGGAAAAATAAGGAAGAACGAAAAAAAAATGGACAAAAACGGATAAAAAATGAGCAAGTTATGACATTTTGAAGATTGTCATTTATCGTGTTGTCGACGACACGACTTGATTCAAGTCGTGTACTATTCAACACGACTTGAATCCAAGTCGTGTTATATGCAACACGACTTGAATTTAAGTCGTGTTGAATAGTACACGACTTGAATCAAGTCGTGTCGTCGACAACACGATAAATGATAATCTTCAAAATGTCATAACTTGCTCATTTTTTATCCGTTTTTGCCCATTTTTTTTCGTTCTTCCTTATTTATCCTCCTCTTCCACCTCATTAGTATCACAGAAAGATATATAAATGGAACTTGTCGCTCGCCGACAAGTATTTCACGTTTTTGCTCATTTTTATAATTTCACTTTCTTCTTTCTTATTATTTTTTCTTCTTTTTCCATCCTATATCTTTTTATGATACTAATGAGGTGGAAGAGGGGGAAAAATAAGGAAGAACGAAAAAAAAAATGGGCAAAAACGGATAAAAAATGAGCAAGTTATGACATTTTAAAGATTATCATTTATCGTGTTGTCGACGACACGACTTGATTCAAGTCGTGTACTATTCAACACGACTTGAATTCAAGTCGTGTTGAATAGTACACGACTTGAATCAAGTCGTGTCGTCGACAACACGATAAATGATAATCTTTAAAATGTCATAACTTGCTCATTTTTTATCCGTTTTTGTCCATTTTTTTTTCGTTCTTCCTTATTTTTCCTCCTCTTCCACCTCATTAGTATCACAGAAAGATATATAAATGGAACTTGTCGCCCGCCGACGAGTATTTCACGTTTTTGCCCATTTTTATCCTTTTATTTCATGTCCAGGAGCAGTCGAACACCAATGGGTGATCTTTATATGTGTTTCTTTACATGTAGATCTTAATTTTTGTAGTTGGGAGGGCTTTCCCACTGCTCTTACATCAAAATCCATTCATCATAGATTTTTTTCGTCTTTCCCGCTGTTTTTACAGTTTTTGGGCATGAAATTTTTTTTTCCGGGTTGGACGGCGCCGACGATGGTTTGAACTGCGATTATGGATGGATCTTTGCCGGAATATCTTCTTCCCCAACTTGATGATCCTATAAATCGTTAATTTTGGGAAGAATGAAGCATTTCGGATACAAAATGCATAAAAAACGTAAAAGAAGGGGATTTTCGGTACTTTAGGTGCCGATTCCAGGTCATATGAGAAGTCAGAAGAAAAACCAGGTAATATGATAAAACCATACTTGGCGCCAGGTAATATGTAAAAAGCCCTCGTCTGAGTGCAGTGTATGGTGCCAGTGGATTAAATGAAACAAAAGCAACCGCAAGATAATAAACATTGGCCACCCTCCTAAACTGCTTAAACAAAGGCTTTGGAACGAAATTTAACAAGTGTATATTTTGTTGTGGAGACATAATTCCCTCTGTACTTAAGTAGACCAGGGACATTACAGTATACAATTCTGGAGTAGCCTCTTTGGCCAATCTGTTGATTGTCATCCTTCAAAGAAGAGTGCAGGCAAGAGAATGTGTAGAGTTTGCTTAGTTGAACATGCCTTTTCTTTTTGGGAAATTTATATAAAAAAACATAAAAAAAAAATTACAAAATTGGCGCACTGTAGCAAATATTTCCCAAACTGGTGTTCTGACAAGCCACGCAGGCGCCAGCGCGGCCGCTGGCGCCTGCGTGGCCTTTTTTTTTAACCGGCCCGAAAGGCGTCGGTTGAACCGACGCCTTTGGTTATAAGAGAAAGGCGTCGGTTGAACCGGCGCCTTTCTTTATAACAGAAAGGCATCGGTTGAACCGGCGCCTTTCTTTATAACAGAAAGGCATCGGTTGAACCGGCGCCTTTTTCTTATAACCGAAAGGCAGTTTTTTTTTCACTGTGTTTGAAAGGCGTCGGTTTTTCGTTTATAACGTAAAGGCGTCGGTTGAACCGACGCCTTCGTTTATAACGGAAAGGCGTCGGTTGAACCGACGCCTTCGTTTATAACGGAAAGGCATCGGTTGAACCGACGCCTTTCATTTCGTATATAGCCCGCGCGGGCTCGGTCTCCTCCCCACCCATACCTAACGCCGCCGCCGCCGCCGTTGGTTGCCTCCCCTTGCTCTCCGCCGCCGCCACCGCCGTTGGTCGCTGTCGCCGTCGTTCTCCTCCCCTCGCTCGCCTCGGCCTCCGTCGTTATCCTCCCCTCTCTCGCCGCCGCCGCCGTTCTCGCCACCGCCGTTCTCGCCCCACCGATGCCGCCGCCGCCGTTCTCTCCACCGACGCCTCGGCCAGTCGTCACCCCGCCTCGCCACTATCTCGTCGCTCCGTCTCACCGGTAATATACGTTTAATATCCGTTTAAAATACATATTGATGTATTGATTTAGCTTTTGTATGGTTTGAAAATAATTAGCTAGTGTTTGTTAATTGTTTTGTGAGAAAAGATGGCGGGAGAAATGGTTCCGTTTGTGTTAATGTATGGTGGTAGAATTGATAGAGGTGAATACGAAGGCAGTGAAAGCGTAGGATTATTGATTAATAAGCCAAGTACTTACGATGAACTAGAGATGTAAGTGGTCAATAAATTGGGATGGGATCAAAGATTGTAGAAAATTCGTATGAAGTACAAGATGCCTGTTTTGGGAACAAGGACTACCGTAATACCAATTGATGATGATAATTCTATGCATGTCATGCTCTATTTTGTGCCTCGTGTGTTTAGCTTCGAGCTATTTATAGAAAAAGAGGCGCGCATGCCTAGGTTTGCAAATGACGGCGAAGGCAGAAGTAGGAGTGCTCGCAGAAATAGGTCGAGTGAAAATTCTAGAGGAAGGCGTGTGGAAGATAATGAAGAAGATGATTTGTCTATATCACTAGCGTGCAACGAACCTCAACTTTCGCCGAGTTGGAGGTAAGTTTATTTACAAAATGTAGTTTCACCATTCAACTTACGATTAAGTGAATTGTTTATTTATGATATAAGTTTTGTTTTGAATAATTTAGGCACATATCTCAAGCTCATGAAGCGATGAATCTTGGCATGGCACGAGGTGGTGAATGGTTTGACACACAAACATCATTTCGTAACCCCTATGCTTACCCTGGTTCAAGTGGTTGGCAAGAGGGAAATATTAATGAGGAAGAGGATGGGGAAAGCGATGATCTTAATATGTAACTTAACTTGTTTTACACATTCTTTGAAGTTATGATTAATTGTTCGTTTCTTTGTAGATATTATGGATCCAGGACCGATTGATCCCGCCGTCCTGACAGAGCAGAGCACGCACAGATCTGATGGCATCTGAAGGGGAGAGGTATGTGCATAATCATTATCTCCTTAGTTTTAGATATTACATATATTTAACAATTTTCCATCCATGTAAATTGTATAGGATCCCGGGTGCATTGAATGCACCGAGCACTGGCAAAATGTGCGTCATTGGCTAGTTGATGTGCGCATTTTGCCGTACATTGAGATGGCTGGATTTGAGCACTTCATACGATTACAGTACATCAGGATTGATAGGGCTCTCATCACCGCCCTAGTTGAGAGATGGCGGAGGGAGACACAGACATTTCACTTGCATTTGGGGGAGATGACGATCACATTACAGGATGTTGCAGTACTTCTCGGACTCCGAGTTGATGGCATTGCTGTGTGTTGCTCGACTGTGGGAATTGATTGGAATGAAGTGTACTTGCACCTTCTTGGACGGGTACCTCCACGCGAATCATTGAAAGGACGAACTAGGGTCAGTTTATTATGGTTGAGAGAGCAGTTCAGTCCGCTACCGGAGGATGCCACCGAAATTGAGGTCGAGCAACATGCAAGGGCGTATTTACTCTATTTACTTGGTAGCACTATATTTGCCGATAGCAGCAGCAGTCATGTACACCCCATGTATCTCCTCTTGTTAGAGGATTTGTACAGTGTGGGACAGTATGCATGGGGCAGTGCCACCCTCGCTTACCTGTACAGAGAGTTGGGAAAAGCTTGTCAATCAAGCACATCAGGGATTGCCGGGTGCGTCACCCTTGTCCAGGTAAACCATCAATTATCTTTGACTAGTATATTTTTCATAAGTATAACATTTAATTCATGTTGGGTGTGTATGTGGCAAACAGTTATGGTCGTGGGAGAGATTGCATGTCGGTCGTCCAAACATTAGGAGCACTCCACTAGATGGTTTATCACCGTTAGGAGTTCGGTATGTGTTATTTATTAAAGGTATTTGATGATATTATATTTTAGATAATTTATTCCTCATCCTCGTTATGTTAGGTGGAATGCGAAGAAGACAAAAACTGTGAATCCTCACAGTGTCTTGGCGTTGTATAGATCGGAATTGGACTATCAACGATCCGGCCAGGTATTACTCCTTTATATTGCATGCATTATGAATATGACAAATGTACATTTCACCAAAAAGTAAAGTATCATATTCATATGTTGTGTAGGTAATATGGCAACCATATCATGATGATGTGTTAGCACAGTTACCTGGAATTTGTACGGATGGAGCGCATGTGTGGCTATCTAGGACGCCGCTTATATGTGTGGACATCGTCGAGATGCATGTTCCGGATCGGGTCATGTTACAATTTGGATTAGAACAAGTTTTCCCCCCCTCTTCTGGTTGAGTTCATTGAGCGAGTATCGCGCCGAGGCCGAGGTAGTTTTGATTGGAGGTCGCATCATGCGGCCTACATTACTAGATGGGACGACCGGACGATCACTCTCGTTCAAGGGGAGCCTGCTATGACTGAGCGAGATGCATACATGAGATGGTATTTGAGCATCACTAGGAGACTTATCATGCCACCCATGCATGAGCCGGAGATGTTATATCAACCAAGAGGCGACACTGAGCGGGCGTTGGTGAGTATCATTAACTTCATATTTGATTTTATTCACTAGTGTTTTGTAGTGAGTAGATAACATACCTGTGTTTTTCTTTCTAGCTTACTCTTGCACGACAGACATTTGATCAGACGGAGGGAGCTTTGGTGGACCGATCATATGAGAGTGATCTGTACATGAAATATGCATTTTATTATTTCTTAAACTTATATTTCTGCTAGTGTTTGTTTAGAATTATTGCTACTTTAATATAGTTTTTGGTTTTTGTAGGAAAAGAGAGCAAAACGCAGAAATGGGATAAAACGCGACTCTAATGATTGAATATTTACAACTTCTATTGCATATCTCTGATGGGACTGATTTAAGCTTCATGTTAAAGTACACGAAGTCAGCTTTCCAACGCCACTGACTGTTCGCAATTCGGAGTTCTGAGCAAAAAGTTATAATCATTTGAAATATCGCGCGCGAAAGAGAATGCACGTCAAATGGGTTCTGTGCCGAGATCGGAGATTGGACGCGCGAGATCAATACGACGGGTTTTAAGGAAGAAAAAGAAAAAAAAGAAAGAAATTGAAATGGTCCGGTTCGGGTTTGTCTCGGTCCGGTTCAAGAAAGAAAATAAAAATAAAAAAACCCGGCCCGAGCCGAAGCTCGGGCGTTCGGGCGTCTGTTTCAGAACAGAGCCGAAGCTCTGTTTTGGATGAGCTCGCCGGCAAGAGCTGGGCGGACGGCGGCCTCGGCGGCAGGTCTCGACGGCGAGACGGTCACGGCGGTGGGGCGAGGATTGCTGACAGGGGTCTCGAGCACAGCAGTTCTGGCGGCCGACAAAGAGCTCACGACGGCCATGGAAGACGACGGCGGAGCTCGAGATGGGAGGTCACAGCAGCGAAGAACGTCCACGACGGAGCTCGAGACGGCGCCGGAGAAGAGGTAATTCGAGGACAAGGCAGACAGCGACATTAATGGCGGAATTGGACTCAAAATCGTGCTGGAATCGGTAATGGCAACTTGGGCCCAATCGGGAAAACAGATCCGTGTCGGAATTAAAAAGCCTCGATTTAGATTCTTTCCTTGAATAGGAATCGACGAAAAATCGGATTGAGATTCTCAGTCGAAGGCTATAAAAACAGAACGAAGAAGAGGGCCGACAAAAGAGAAAAACAGGCCGAGAGACGATAGACAGAGCGACCGCCGGGCGAAAACCAGAGGAAAAACAGCCCTTTTTCCGGCGTGATTGTGGCCGGAAGAAGAGGTGGGTCTTCGCCGGAGCAAGAGGAGTCGAACGCCGGGAGAAAGAACCGATTTTGGGCCGGATTTGGAAGTGCTACAGTGCTGATTTGAAATTGCAACAGTGCGAGTTCACCGGAGAAGACGATGAATAGTGCCGTGAACAGTATTTTGTGAACAGTGCCGGGTGAATAGTGAACAGTATTTTCGATAATCCGACGACGAATCAGGCTTTTTCTTCCCTTATTTTCATGTCTAGCTAAATTTCATTGTACTAAGATTAGATGAAGCCCTGCTGATTGTTTGACTCTCAATACTTATTTGCAATTCTAAAGTTGTGATTTTTATTCCATATGCTTAATAATTTGCTATGATTATTCTGTTGCTCGAGAGAGGGTAGAGTAATTGTTAGTTAAGGGTTTGTTAATGTTCGAGAGATCTTAGCGAATTCCAAGGTGTTATTTGAATAAAAATTGCATTTTTATGATTGGTCTTTGCTCGAGAGAGGGAGATTAATTAAGATAGATTTAATTGTTTAGTTGCATGTTCGAGAGGGCTGCACACATTACGATTATTCGTGACTTCGAGAGGGGCACGGGTAATTGATCACTTGGAATTGTACGGGTTTAACGGAGAGGATAGCTATTTGGTTTGGGTGGATTCGAAGTCTTAGTATATTTCTCATCATATTATTTTCTCATAAATTTCATTGCTTTGTTAGAATTAGAACTTTTCATTCTGTTATAACTAGTTTCATAAAAATCAAATCTTTCATTAGAATTAAGTTGAATCAGTCCAAGTCTTTTGGGTTCGACCTCGTTACCACTAGACTATACGTAGTCTCGTGCGATTGCGAGTAAAAAAGTAGAAAAATCAATCAATCAGAGAGCTTGCTAGCGGCCTGTCAGACGCTACACGATCGCTCTGGACATGTTCTTGCGAGTTTGCCATTGCTTCGGCCAGTTGTTACTGAGATTCCAGGATTGGAGGTTGTTCCAGAACCCGACATTCTGACATCATCAGCTGACACGAGAAGTTTTACCCCATCACCTGTTGTTCCAGATGCCCCGCTGGAGCAAGTTGAGAGGCCTCTTTCTTCGAAAGTATATACTCGGCGACCGCGTGCACTTCGTGCTCAACGTCAGGCAGCTTCGTCTTCAGATGCTTTACCTGACGTTGAGCCTGAGGATATTCCAGTTCGAGAACGAGAACGGGGTAGGAATAGGTTGAGGAGAATTGAATAAACACTTCTTGTAATTTTATAAATACATTTGTAATAGTTTGATGTGGTGTAATATATTTTGTATATATTTTGTGTCATGTCTGTTGTATTATCAGAAAAAATTTATCTTGTTATCATGTTGTGATGTTGTATTGTCAGGTTGTGATGTGTGTGTATTATTAGGTTGTAAAAAATTGTAGATTTCGTCCAAAGGATAAAGTGATTTCGTCCAACCGACGCCTTTCCGTTATAAAGGAAGGCGTCGGTTCAACCGACGCCTTTCAAAAAAAACTTACGGAAAGGCGTCGGTTTAACCGACGCCTTTATGTTATAAGAGAAAGGCGCCGGTTGAACCGACGCCTTTCTTTTATTTGTAATAAGAGAAAGGCGTCGGTTCAACCGACGCCTTTAGGGCCGGTTAAAAAAAAAAGGCCACGCAGGCGCCAGCGGCCGCGCTGGCGCCTGCGTGGCTTGTCAGAACACCAGTTTGGGAAATATTTGCTATAGTGCGCCAATTTGGTAAATTTTTTTTTATGTTTTTTTATATAAATTTCCCTTTCTTTTTTCCAGACATTTATACTTGACTCCAGAGGCATGGATGCTTCAGCCAAATTTCCCAATGCTTGGCACTTCCTTTACATTGAAAACTCCTAATTGGCAACTTAGAGTAGAGAAATATAGAGCATACTTCATCAGATATTCGTAGGTAAAAAAGGTTAATAGAAGACATTCAATCTGCAATGGCATCCCATTTTCCCTGAAGTTAAAAGCAACTAAGTTGTCAGCAAAGACAATGAACAATACCTAAATCATAGACAAATACCACTAACTCCATAGATTAAGCAGACAGAACAATATCATGTTTCTACTCACATTTTTATGCTTCGGAAAGAAGTAAAATTTGCAGCCTAAATTCTCCCCTCCCCATGATGGAGTGGCTATGTGATGGAGGAGCAAGGGAGGCCATAGCCAAGCAAGGGGGAGCCGAAGCTCAAGTAGGGGAGGGCCAAAGGCCAAGAGATGAACGGGAATAACCCTTAATTCATTTTCAAAAACGGTTGAGTACAATGATTTATAGGCTTATATAGTAGAGCCCGAATTACATAAAAAAACCAAATTAGCCCTAATATGCTTATTATAAATAAAATACTCAAAGTGTGCTCATCACCAATGGGTGATGGGCACGACGCCCTTGCTTGTCATGATTGCCACAAGGAACCCAGAAGCAGGGGAGTCGTGCCTATCACCCATTGGTGATGAGCACACTATTCCCATGCGAGGCGCGCAGGTAATAACTTCTCATTCTATACTGGCACACTACAACCACAAAACAGGTAAAACCACGAAAATGGCGACGAAAATTTATGAGAAAAATTGAAGAATTAGGAAGAAAAAAAAGGAGAGGCAGAATATTAACACACAGATGGGAGAATGCAGAAACCGCAACAGCCGAAGATGAGAACCATGGATTCTTTGCGTACCAGCTCTCGGGGCTTTGTTTCTTTTCGTTTCCGGTACTCGTTTTTAAAAACGACCGGTAAAGCAGGTGTATCTAAGAGAGAGAGATAGGGGTACTTTTTGGGGGCGGGGAGTTGGCGTTTGCCCACAATTTTAAAAGCGTTTTCTGTCTAATTTAATGATGACCCCCCAGGGCCCCCACTCCAACTCGTCAAGTGAGGGACCACACCCAACCCAAGTGGTATTGGGCAAAAGTTCATTAACGATTGGGTTCACACGTTGGTGTGCACCTTAGCATCATGACCTGTCCGATCGAGATCTGGCGTAGCGCATTACTACAGGGAAAACCCGCCCCCTCCCTGTATTGTGCACCGTATATAGGGTGGGAAAAAGGTGAGGGCAAAATGGGCAAGTGATTGGGGATGGTTTATTCGGTTTTTTTAATAACGTCATCCTACATTTTGAATTATATTCTTTATTTTTTTCAATGAGACAAACTTTGAAGCAAGTAAATTCCAGGGGCATAAACAGGTAATTTGCTTAGTGTTGGCATCAGATATTTCATTGGGGAAACAAAGATTGCAGAGGCATGCTTCCTTCGAACGAAAGGTTAGTGTTCATCCACCCAAAGATGGTGTGAAAAACAAAAAACTACATTGATCAATCTATCTTCATCTCCAACCATGTCTACGCTGAAGAAATGATGTTAGAAGTAAAATTTTGCAAGCCCTCTTCATGCACAAAGCAGCACAGCTGATCCTAAAACTACGCCACTGCTTCTCACATCACACAGCTTTCAACTGTAAGATATTTGGACATCATGGTTTCTGCACAGAAAAAACAGTAGAACCAGTCAAGGCCCTACTTATCCAACTGCAAAACCCTACTTAAAGCTCAACAATACAGCGACTCAACTATCCTGCTTTAAGCTTAGTATGGAGATTATGCAACAACTGACTAATTAATCTCACATTGGCTCGAAAAGCTCGAATTGTCGCCACCAGTAGCCTGTCCCCTGCTATTTGCCTTATCTTCCGAATCAGACGTTCACGCGTAATTCTCCGGCTCTGTCGCCAAAGAGATCATACAATTAACAGAAACAAGTTAATTCAAATTATAACACTTAACTTGACCATCCCGCCAGAATGAATGAAAATGAGTTTCATATACCATGTATTCGCTGTGATATCTCTTAATCAAATTGATAGTGGAGGCAGGTAGAACATCTGAGAGTAGCGATATCAGTTTCGGAAATGGCATCCAAGCCGACGTCGGTCTCTTCTCCAATTCCGGCAAGCTTACGCTTTGAAATCCTGGAGGCATCAGACAAAATGAGACCATATATCAGGCCGACCTTCGTGGTTTGGAATCAACAAATAAATGTAGGAAAAACCTTCTGGAGACCAACCTTCTGGAGGAAGAGGAGCTCGGACGCTGACCACAAATTCGGGTAGAATATGGGTATTCATGTGCGTAGACCACACAATATACCTCTTGGGAGATTGGAGACTATCGACGCCAGAATCAAATTCCTCAGAACTTGGGTGGAACTGCTTCGAACCGCGGCGGATTTCCTCTGCATTTCCCAAAATCACACGGCACAGAAGAACATGCCATACCCCATCTTCATCCACTGCTGAGGATCTCACACTGCCAAAATAATCGTGAACAAACAAACGCTCAATTGAATGTAGAAATACACTATCATCCCTCCCAGACAAATAAAAATTTTACCTTCCGATTGAAGAAGTTGCAGGAGAAAGGTTGATGCCCGAACCAAAGAGGGCGGCGCCACCGTCAGGCTTACCACACTGACCAAACCCATGAGCCAAGATCCCGCAGATGGCATCCTTGGAAGCACCATACCAAGCAGACTTGAGGTTGCGATTGCCCCCACGCTTGTTTGCCACGGCATCGGAATAAGCACGGAAAGCCTGGATCCGAGCTTTCGCCGATAAGCTGGAGTAGGAATTGCGAAAAATGCCCACGATGGTGGTGTCTTTGGCAAGATCTCCCATGCCCAAGAGGAACAGCCGCTTGACGAAGCTGTGGGCTTTATCATCATCATCGACTTTTTTCACCAGATTGTTGCCGAAGGAAGAGGAGGAGGGACTGCTGCTGCAACCCACCCTCCCACTCTCCGACGACGTGATGCCACTCTCGGCATCGGAGACGGAAGCGGAGCTATGCTCGTCGTCATCCCCTGACTCGGAAGCTGAATACTCATTGGAAACGGGGGACGGCTCCCTGCCGCGGTTAATCTGATTCCAATCAAAACGATTTGGGTTCGAGTCGAGATTGGGAAGCAAGTTGACATCCCTCTGATGCAACGGAAGATGACCTGCCATTCTTTTTCAAATACCCAAATCCTAACTTGCTCTAAAAGAAAACCCACCACGAAATTGTAGCCTAATTTCTAATGCATGTACCTAACCAAACAAAACAAACAAAGAATCGTGAAACTCCTGTGAGGAGTGGAATTGGCAATACTGCAGAAGATGATACACCGGAGAATTAATTAAGGCTAATGATTAAGCAGATAGTCGCTTGTAGGGAAGCAAGAGAGAGAGAGAGAGATAATTCTCTTTGAATATACAAGAAGAGTAACAAATTGGCAAAAGATGAAAAACTTAATGGCTAAATCAGAGAGTGGAGATAAAAATTGATGTAAAGAAGAGGAAATAAGGAAATATGGAAAGAGAATTGACCAAGAAAAGAATCCCTCACCTAGATTTGAAATCAACTAAAATTTCAAAGCTGCAAAACTATGGTAAAAAAAAATTGGGCAGACGGCGAGAAGGAGAAGTGAGAGAGGGAAGAAGGCACTGAAAGCGAAGAGGAGTGATGATGGAAGTCGAATATATACACGAGTTGTCGGAGAGGGAAGAAGCTGATGCTCATCAACAATCGAAGTGGGAGGGTATTTTAGATGGGGAATTCGGTGGGAATGGCCGGCAAGATCATCAATTCATTTCAACGAAAGCATCAACTCTATCTACAATAATGGCAAAAAAAAGTTCCTTCTAGGAAATGAATTCGATTCTGTATGCGGAAATTGTCCATAATCCCACCTCATCCCATCTTCTTTATTTTATTTTATTTTATTTTCCCTACAGTCACATCTTCTTCAATATTGAAGATATAAAAGGAGTCCATCTAGCCTCACCCATTTTCGAGACCAGAATAAAGGACCAAGCCCATGCCCCATGGGCCTGTAAATTTAAGTGTCAGGCTAGATGGACTCTATAGGTGTGAGCTAGGATAAATGGGTCCAGATCCAACTCAAAACATTTTAGTGTCTAAAACAAAAAACAAACTGAATCCTGCCCCAAGTTTTGTGATCAGGCCCATTAGACAGTGGATGATAACTAGAGAGGAACTAGCTAGTCCGTGCCCTGGGCCTAATCAGGTGGCTTCCCATGGCCCATGACACAAAGCGATAGGTGCATATGCGTGTGAGACTCTCCCTGTGCGCAATGGAGCACCTCCAAATGGACGATGACATTCTTACATCAGTTTTCTTACAGCACTGTTTTCGCACTGTAGTGAATGAAAAACTGATGTAAGGACATCATCATTTGCATTGACTCCATTTACATTAAGTATATCAATTTTTCACTAATATATACGTGGCTGCGTATGTATCAAAATGCAATGTCAGGGAAGGGCCCATGTTGCGCCGCCCAAAAAATGACGGAAAAATGTAAAACAATTTTGATTAGTTCATAAACTTGAGTCAAGCTAAATTTACAGAGCTAGGTTGCTAGATCTTCATTCATTTTAGTTTTTCTGGTATAGTTGTCCTCATATCTACCACCTATAATGTTGCATACTCTTATTCTGGAGAAAAAGAATTGGATACTACTGGACATTTCAAGGGAAATTTGTAAAGACGGCCTCTAAGAGGTTAGTTGCCTTGCCCTTTGAGTCCGGTTATAAGGACTCAGCCACCTATCAGTATAAAAAAAAGTTCCTCCTCGTCATTGATGCCGCATCCCTTCTAAACGGATTCTAAGGACTAGGACACCCATCGTCATTAAAAAAAAATATCATCAAGTTAATAGCATGATATAAAATCAATTTAATAATACATTGAGTTGATTAATGATAATATTAAACCATTGCTCAAACCACACGAACAAAGTTTTGGACAACACAATTTACCCAAAAAAAAAGTTTAGTACAACACAACGTTGCCTAGAGTTAGTAGTTTAAGATCCTTCTTTTTGCCAAAAAAGTTTTACGATCCGCATGTCCACCCAGTTGTGAAACAAAAACACACTTTTTTTTCGTTTCCAAGGAAAACATGGCATGCCACAAAGAAAATAAGAAGGAAATTAGTAATAGAGGAGAATGAGAAATTTCATTTCATAAAGAAACGTTCCGTTCCAGGGCATGCATGCATGCAGCAGTCATTAGCTTTGTTTGGTTGTTTCAGCTTCCTGGATTTCAGATTCAGTAGGTCTGCCTTGTCCAGCAGCAACGCCACGTTCATTTCCTGCTGTTGTTTCCTCAGGTCTTCCATCTGCAGGTTTGTTCCCTGACTGCTCCCTTCGTGAATGCCCACTCTCCGGGTCCCCCTTGTAGTTTTCGTGGGAGTAGCGTAACGTAGGAGCATTCGACTTTGAACGGGAAAGACGGCCAGCGCAGAGGCGGCCGATTAGGCAGGCAGCCATTGATACAACGGTGATGATGGCCAGGACTATGAAGACTGGGCCGAAGGTGCCTCGCGTATGGTGGTGGGAAGGCTCTGCAGAGACCGAATGAGGATAGGCCACAACTGGCTGGGGTTGTGCCTGAGCCTGTGGCAGAGATGACGACATTGTTAGGCTCTGCTTCGTCGTCAGGAGAGGCGAAGTTAATTGGGGACAAGGGACAATTAATGTTCTCTGTTTAATTAAAAGGAGGAAGAGGTTTCTTAGGCTGCTACGTATGCTTTGAGTGTTCAAACAAGTGAAGACTGGGCCCTTCTTCAATGATGGAGAAGGGAAGAGCAAGAACAAGCAATTGCAAATGATGATTGGTTTGATGCTTTCAAAAGAGAAATGCAGGCCGTGAGGAGGCTGCTGCTTTATTAAAAGAAGGCTAAAGAAAGATATTCTTCGCTTTAGTTGGGTAAATACAGGCATGAGAATGCTTTGGGAGGGGAGAAAGAAGAGAGAATCGATCCACTTACAGCTACGAAATTGATTTCTTGATGCATTTATGGGTGGGATGATTCCACATTATATTATATTACCATAACTACGTTTATATATCTCGTGATGGAATTATTTTTCTCTACAATGAATAAACATGGCTTCTTTTTTAGTGTGTGTGTCTGTGTTTTATATTATGTTTTAGCGTTTATATACGGGTATAGGATTGACAGTTTGAGCCTATTGTTTGATCGATGAGTGAGCGCACCCTCTATAAAAGCTCGGCTGAAGAGATTAAATGGACACCACCTCATACCATTTGCACCCTTTTAGATACTTTTCAGACTCATTGCCAATGCTAAGTAGCAGCCAAAAATGGTATCCGTTTATTCATGGTAGTATGTATGGATAAGATATATCATGGTCAATCCGAAGAAAAAAGGGCTGGCAATTCTGTCTCGGTCTCCCCTTCAAGCCTTCATCCTTATGGCAGTCCCCTCTTCTCCACGGCTGGGAAGAGACTTCATCCTTCTCGCACTCTCATCCACCTAATCTTATCCTAAACTAACCAACATTTGGCGGTGATTTGAATGGATCTACCACCAGAGATGACTCCGACTGCCGTTGGCAGCAAAAGTATCACCAACGTTGGCAGCTCCGCTAAGGGGTCATTTGGATCGTGAAAAATGAGATCATCCACTAACCAGCTGAAACATCTTATGTAGGTGTTTCAGCTGGTTGGTGGATTTTAGGGAGTGGATGTTTAAAAATTTTCACGATCCAAGGGGCCGTTTGGGCGTGAAAAAGTCAAAATATCCAGAGTGAATTTTGGACGTCTACTGTAGCATTCATGTTTTTTTCATATCTAGCGTAAAACACGACCTGAGGTATTTCAGCTGGATATGGAAAAAACATGAATGCTACAGTGTAGCAAAACACCCACTGTGGTTGGATGTGGATGGTTTGCTATTAATCACACCCCAAACGGCCACTTAGTCTCTTCTATTTTATGGTGAAATTTTTCAACACCCAAATTTTTCTCAGTAACATCTGTAAAACCCAAAACTTTTTGACAGACGCGAGCAAAGAATGTATCGGATATCGGTAAAATATCAATCGACCAAAGAGACAAAATATCGGAGATATATTGTAGATATTGTATAAAAAAATATCGATGATCTAAAACTAGTTTTTATCATGTATTTTCACAATATAACTTTTAAAATGAGTGATACTAATTTAGAAAGCATAAAATTTAAAATATGCATAAAAATACGTATATAATTCAAAATATGTATTTGCGTTTTAAACCCATATCCTTCCACTTAGCATAGGATGGGAAATAAACGGGAAAGTTGATTTTTTAAAAAAATATTAAAAAAAACAAAAATAATCTTTTTTTAAAGTACTGATATATCAGATCGAAAACAATAGATCAGCAATATTTTATAAAACTTCCAATATCGAGATTACACTATCGTTTTATCCGTTGAAGCCCGATATCGATATATCGCCGATGCAACTTTCCATGATGCGAGTAACACCACACTATTCTCATTCATGATCTCATCGATAGGACTCCACTGTTGAATTCTGACGGTCAGACCCTACCATCAAATATATAACGGTAGGGAATCTACCTGCTACCACCAAATTGAACTCCATAGAAGGGTTCATTTCTGTCGGTGGAATACCACTGTCAAATAGTGAGATTTTTGTCGGTTGGTATCTACGGTAAAAATACAGCATTGGGGTGTTATTGAGTATGCTAGAAAAAATGACTTTCCAACCCTACTTATGAAAGTGGTTGTTACTTGGGGTGCTGAATAATATCACCCTTGGTTTAAGTTGTGGGTGAATATGAGGAAATATGGGAAGGAGGTGCTGGAGTTAAAAAACGATGGACAGACTTTTTATTCTTGGGGGATACAGGAGTTCTACGGTCCAAATAGCCGCGATTTTTTATGCTAGTCCAACAAAGGTGTCAAAAAAATCCTCCAATGCTGATGTGGTGACCTCTCTCTCGATCAGCATTTGGAGGATTTTGTTGAACACATTCTAACCAATTATTTATTTTTTTGGCATATTTCTCATGAAATAAACGAGCATTACAAAACCCATGAATACAAATCCACTTATCGTTTTCCTACATTTAAACAAATTACTGTATGACCTTTTGGTGCGCTTAACTTGAATAAGATTTGTCAATCTAAATGATACCCACACCTGTTTTTTTATTGGTACGAACCCATTGCGTTCAGGCATCCATAAACACATAATAGATGCTCCCTCGGCGAGAAGAGGTCGAATTACTTTCGGTTAGCAATTATACCAACAATGAACCTAGAAGGATTGTATAGTTTCCCTCCTGCAAAAATCTAAGATCAAACAAGGGATTACCAAGTTAGAGCGGTTAGTCATTAGCTGTACAAATCAAACCAATAGTCACGAAACAACACTTTTTCCATATCACATGCATAAGTTACATTTGCTAATCATAAAAAAGAAAGTTACACTTGCCACGTTAAGGTGGGACCTCAATCGTCTGGATATATTTTACACCAAGGAATCCAGACATACTATGGCGCCATCATCTATACCTCTCAAAATCTACATGAACGCAATTTACAAACCCCCCCCCCCCCCCCCCCCCCAAAAAAAAAAAAAGAACCGGCTATACATAGCGTGGACAACCATAGCTGCTGTTCACAGTTGGCTTTGTCACAACCAGGCCCCCCATCCAGGGAACATCTGACACAACTTATCTGCATCTACCGCATTTTGTATCAGTTGTTGAACCTGCAAGCACAAACGCAAGCTGATAACAATAGATCTTTCGGAAATTGAGCCCAAAGTTAAATATTCTTGTGGCAATTCAGCATATAGCAGTGAATCAGAGGATACAAATGTAAGATTTTAGACCTTTTTGTGCTTTGAGTAAAAAATCTAAACTAATCTATAACAAAAGAAAATTCAAAATAATCACAACAACAAATGTTCAAAAATAGAAACTATCCTCTAGACTTGCCTGGCCTTGCACACTTCTCATTTCCCCTTCTTCATAACCGTCCAATTTTTGTTTGACACGCATTAATGCACGCGCAGCATCCTTGTTCCCTTCATACACATCTTGTGAATCTTCCAGACTTGAATCAATATCATCATCCATTTCCTGGTGGAAGACAAAGACTCGATATGAATTTCTGATTACAATAAGTAAATACAGTTAAGCAAATAGCTAGAAATGTCCTCTATATGTTGACTACTGTATAAATGTATTAATCAAGATAAAAAAGTAACTAGCACTAGCCAGCACGCTATTGACAATTGGACTGTCACCCTGTCAAGATTGCTTCATCTGAATCTGTGAATTTTCTGTCATACAAGATGATATGAAGCTGGAAATTTACAGGGTAGTAGAAGGGAGACACATAAGGCGGGGTCAAATTTTTAGAGCTCACTATTTAATATTTATATGTCGCTCTTGCACGTCTTACACTGAGTACGATACATGGCTCTTTGAGTTTTTCTTACACTACTAATCCCCACATAAAAAGTGTCTAAATTCTTTAAAAACAATAGTGCTTAGTTAATAATGCAAAATCTTTAGAACATACCTTTTGCCGCTGCAAAGCCTTCAGAGGGGAGAGAGCCCACTTGTACAGAGGATCATGGATAAAAACCTGCAGAGGCATTTATCATATTTTCAGTTAAGCATATAGAAATTGTCCCCTTGGTGTCAAAGTATATGACCACACTACTACGTCTTACTTCAATGATTGTTAGGAGTGCCTCCTTATTTGTTCTCATTACGGAGAGAGTTTCCTCGCAGCATCTTCTAAAAACACCTTCCACTCCTGTAACTCCCATACCGTCTATAATATCTCTCGTAAGCCTAAACGGCACCTGCAAAATCATATTTAACCATAGGCACTGTCAGGAAAAAATTTCATAAAGCTAACCATACTTTCTTCCTTTGTGATATGAAGAAAAGGAGACTAAGGGTAAGCGCACCCGTTCTGGTGTTTTGAGCATCAAGCCTTGCTCGAAAGCAACACCAAGATCAATGTGAACAACTTCTGCCGTTGCTTGGTCGATCAGAATGTTCATTGAGTGGCGATCCCCAAGTCCAACAATGTACCCTACCTGAAATGCAAGAAAAGATAGTGTCACTGTGATGGAGAAAAAACATGTCAGAGGAATTTTTTTAAAAAAAAGAATAGGACAGGACCACCATATTTAATCTACAAGTACTTTTTATCTTTATAGAGTAACTGTCAGTGATTCTCTTGTGCAATTGAGGCACACAGGCTCTCTAATTTCTGTATAGATTCTCTGTGATAATTCCCTCTTTCAAAAATGAGAACAAATGAGGTGGCACGCAGGCTCCATATGAATCGCTGTAATAATTTCCTCTTTTAGCCCATCGAAATCACACAGGCTCAAGTAATTGTCAGTGATTCTCTTAATGCAATGGTGGTGTGTAGGACATGAAATTTGCAAGTGTAATTTTGCTAGTATATTTGATAGAAAAAAGAGAATGGCAGAGTAGACGGAATAAGATAGCAAAATTTGGAGCTGAGGAAAAAGTGAAGGGATGGTGTGTGATAAAAAATTCCACACCTACTTTTGCCTAAATACAAAAAAGTTTCTATTTCTTAGCTTACAGAACTAAGATTAAATAACTTCCCTGCTTCTTTTGCTTTACCATGTCTGATATTAGAGGCTGCTACTTTTATGTCACAACCAAGTTAAAAAAATTAGGACCAGAGAAATTTGATGAATCTTATCATAAATCTTAACTAGCAAGTCCTTGCTTTATATCCAAGGGACAAAAAAAAATTTAGCTGCTTGGAAGAAAAAAGAATCAGTTAAATGATGTCAAGAAGAGAAAACAAAATAGAAATACAGATAGTAATTAACAATGATCAATAAACCCACCATTGAACTAGCAGCCACACTTCTCGTGTAGGACAGTCTTTTCTCGAACCATAAGGCTGGCTGCAGATACCGCTCCAGGAAAAAATTGTGCATGACAGGCCTAGACAAATAAGTTGAAATCGGATAACAGAATAATCAATTAAGCTTCAACTGTTTACAGTAGAGGAGAAACTAATAAGAGAAGACACTAGACCTAAAGTTGTCACAGACTTTTTCAAATGCTTTGCGCTTGTCCTTTTCCTGCATGAGAAATTAAATAAAGAAAAGATCTTCAGATGCCAAAGAGCAGATAACAGTCGATGACTTGAGCTTCACGAAACATACACTTGTCATGTATTCACGACACTGGAGAAATGACCAATCCCCAAACCCATATCGACCATGTGCTCCTCCATTCCGATGACTGAAAGGGAATAAAAACACAGAAGACCTAAATTGTTCCCAAAGCTTCCAAAAGACAGTTTTATGTTATCCTAAAAAGATTATGTGACTACCTACCTCCCCAGTAGATATTCGCCAAGTGGAATAGTTCCATCAACCCATTCAAGTACCCCAGCACTGGGGGTAAAAGGGACAACCTGTTTAATCAACAACAAAGAATGAGTAAACTAAGAACTGCAATTTATATCAGATGTGGACATATAAAATGCCAATGGTATGTTGAGCAAGGATACAGATAAACTCAGACAAAACTAAAGCACATATAAATGAATTTAACGATTACCTAGACTACTCCAAGAAAATTAAACTAACAAAATGAGCCAAAATAAGGCTGTTTCTCTTGACATTATGATAGTTAGCGCCCTGTTATAACAGGTTAGGCTTTAAAGTAAAACGTCTACTTATCAAAGCCCAAGGATATGGAACCAAGTCTTGGTTGAAAGTGTTCCCGGGTGCATGTGCCCAAAGAGTGTGTGTGTGTGTGTCTTCATGAGCAATGCCCACTGGCTTTTGCACATCAGGGGAGAGGGGGGAGTTTGTCAGCATAAGTAGTTAGTCCATTTCCTAAAACAGAATCAGTAACATAAAGACAAAGTGCCAAAAGACTATCCAATTACTTCATCTAACAGAGTCAAGATTCACGTGCAACACAGATCATTTTATAGCTTAGTAGGTAAAATACCTTGTATGTCCGTATCCTCAGTCGTCTTTTCCACGTATCACGGTGGTTTAATAGAAAGGTGTTCACTAAACCAAAAAACTGTTCCATAACCTGTATAACCCACTGTTATCAAGAGAAAGATTCTTTCTAGAATGATAAAAAAGTAACATATGTGAATAAAAAGCTGTGAAATATCATAATCAGAAAATAATAATAATAATCAAGTAATGCCTTTTCCCAACAATTTGAGGTCGGCAACATGGATGATACACCTCCATTCTAGCCTGTCTTGAGCCATCACTTTCGTAAGAGATAGCATAGCCATATATTGTTTTTATTAACTACAACCAACTTTACTTTGGTAAAAAGTTGTCAAAGACGAAGATTTTAAAATATTAGAAATGGCAATTAATCCAAATATCTATAGTTAGAAAGTTAATGCCAGAATGAGAATGACAGGAACTGAGATTGATATTGTGTCATCATAACCTCAAATCCAAAGTAAATACGAAGCCTAAATCCGTACAAAGAAATTTCTTTTAAGACTTGTGTCAATGCTTGCATCATCAGCAGTGGTTTTGTGTAGGAGCAAGCCATATCGAGTTATCCGCATGAATACTTAAGTGTGTCATGTACATGTTTATACCAGCAAGTAAAATTAATTGAAAACAGTCATTTCCACTATATATACATCAAATATCATAATTGGCCACCACGGTCCCAGCTTTAAGTCAAAATGCATAAAGGAAACACAAAGACAAAAGCAGCTTCTCACTAATCAATGTTTACATACCTATTCGATACAATTCATGGTGGACCCTATTAAAGCTGCATAACCTTTCTAAATCACACATACATTCCATTAACATATGAAAGCTTTCAATTGTTTGATATAACATTCCTAATACAATGCAAAGGTGTCAACCCCCGTCCAAAGGATCTGGTCCATCTGTGGGGTCCGCATGCCAGTTAATTAAGGTTTACTTATGAATAAGGGTATTTAGACCAATACGTGTTAGTTTCTGAGTATCCATGTTTAATTAAAGTTAATGGGCCTTAGGCACTTGTTAGTGAACCCGTTAGCATTTCGATTTAATGTAAGGGCTATGCCCTTTTAAATAATGGTATGAATAATCTTAGCCCTAATCTCCTCTCTCCCTTTCGTCTTCCCCCTCCCCTTTCTCTTCCTGACAGCTTGCACTCCATGTGCTTGCACGATGGCCCTGTTGTGTACGTCAGCACAACAGTAGAGGATATCTTTCCTTAGGATCAGTTGATTTCTTTGATTTATTTCTTTGTACAAGTATTGTCTTGTAATCAGACCCGTTTAGGCTAATTGTTAGGTAACGGGCTGAGATTGAGTGATTAACGGACATTAGGGAGTGATTTATGGTCCATCAGAGGCCCATCAGAGTTGTAACCATAGTTTTTAAAACCGGACCGGACCGGCCGGTCCGGCCGCGGTTAACCGGAACCGGCCGGGAAACCGGTCCGGTTCATCCGGTTCCGCCCGGTTCGTTGAACCGGGCGGTTTTTTTATAAACCGGCCGGTTAACCGGCCGGTTTTGACCGAACCGGTGAACCGGACCGGACCGGTCCGGATTATTTTAACAATTTTTTTTGAAAAAATTGTTGCAAGAGGGGGGATTCGAACCTCCCCCCCTTCCCCCCTCTGAAGATACTTAACCACTTGAGCTACACTTGTTTTGATGTTAGTGTTATACAAATTATATATTTATCATATATTTACTACTCCTCTCACCTAAACCGGGTCACATCGGTTTGACCCCGGTTTGACCGCGGTCAAACCCCGGTCTGACCGGACCGGCCATCAATCCGGTTCGATGGCCGGTCCGGTTTTGAAAACCTTGGTTGTAACAGATGGCACCCCCCCCAAGGCACGCGCCATCCCTCTCCTTTATAAGGAGGGTGTCTTCTCATTGTTAGGGTATGCAATAAGAAAACTCTATTTCCCTTACCTATTCTTCTTCTTCCCTTCCCCTGCCGTCAAGGCCTTCCTTGTGACCCTAACAGGTCACAACACTGGTATCAGAGCAGTTCCGATCTGCGGAACCTCATGCCCACTCGCAAGCAACCAGCTATGGCTGCTGGCACGTCCTCAGATTAAGAAGCGGCAAAAGAAAACCTCAGCCCGAGGGCTGATTCTGATTCCACTCAGACGATGATTCTTGCTGTGTTAATGGGACTCCAAGATCAACTACAGGAGCTGAAATTGGAGCGCGCGGAGAAGAAAGCCATGCGCGCTGAGGAAAAGGTCAGGCAAGCTGCCGCCATGGCCACGCCGCCACCTACTCAAGTGTTTGGACCCACTCCTCGACAGGGTGGCTCTCAAAATATTGGCGGTTCACTGTTAGGCCAACCCACCGGCCACTTATCTTCGCAAGGCATTCCGATTGGATCCATACACGTTGACCTGGAAGAGGGCCGCACTGGCCAGGAACGCGAGGCCTGGAAGGTGCACGAGGAAATTCCTCAATGACTGAACGACCACGCAATATCCAGCACGAAATGGAGGAGGATTTGGAGGAGTTCTCTGGATTTCGCGGGGGACAGAGAACCAGCGTTGAACCTAGGCTGGCCTGCTTGCAGTTTCCAAGGTACAACGGCGAGGAAGATCCTGTCGAGTGGCTGTACAAGGCCGATAAATTCTTTGCCTACCAGGGAACCTATTCTGACGAAGAACGACTCCGTGTGGCTGCCTTCCACTTGGACAGCGATGCCTTCGTTTGGTTTCGGGCCTACGAGAAGGAGGTTCGATGACCCACATGGGTATCTTTTTCTGACGAGTTGTGCATCCAATTTGGCCCAAACGAGTTCCAGGACTTCAATGAGATGCTTTCTACTCTGCGTCAAACTACAACGGTGAGAGCATACTATTCTGATTTTATGAAAATTGCTAATCGTTTACCGGACTGGCCAATGGCTGCACTCGTGGGGACATTCAAAAGGGCCCTGAAACCTGAAATTGCCGATGAGATGCGACACTTCCCCTGCCAGACTATGCGGGAAGTGGTGCGTCATGCACGTATTGAAGAAGAAAAGTTGATCCGCCAACGACGAGGGGGTCGAGGGGGACTGACTCTGAGGCCGTACACTGGCCAGATCCCTGTCTCAGCCCCAGCGCCTGGCCCAGGTCCCAGCCAACAGGCTTTGCCAAGACCTCTACCAGGCTCTCCACCAACTCCTATTCGCCGTCTGACGACTGCCCAGATGGAGGAATGGCGTGCGAAAGGACTCTGCTATAGGTGTGATGAAAAATTTGCCCCGGGCCATCGCTGCTCTGTCAAAGGGAGCCTACTCATTGAAGAAGTGAGTGGATGACCCAGATGAGAGTCCTGGACTCTATGACCATGTCCAGCTGGAGATCTCTGTCCATGCTTTTTCGGGTACCTTTACCCCCAGGACCATGCGCTTTCAGGGCCAGCTGAAGCGCCAACATGTCGTAGTACTCATCGACAGTGGGTCGACGCATAACTTCATCAATGATAAGGTGGCTCAATGCCTGGGTTGCTATGTCTCTGAGTCCAAACCTTTTGACGTCTTGATTGGGGACGGAAAACACCTACGCAGCATGGGGGTGTGTTCTCAGATCGAGCTGATGATCCAAGGACACTCGTTTGTCACTGATTTGTTTCTTCTTCTCACGAAGGGTGCCGATGTGGTGCTGGGAGTACAGTGTTTACAGACTCTGGGAGATGTGATACAGAATTTCAGGGATCTAACTATGGATTTTGAAGGGCATGGCCAGTGCATACGGCTTCACGGGGCGCAGCCAGGCACTTTGCACACGGCGCAGGCGGTGAGTTCTTTTTTCAAATTTGCACCTCAAGGTATTTTATTACAGCAGCGCACAATTATGGATGTGGATCAACCGACCTTAACCACGGACATGCTTGACCTCCTTAATGAGCATGCCGATATCTTCACTAAGCCGTCGGGCCTGCCACCAGCCAGAGGCCACGACCATTCCATTCCGATCACACCTTGGGCCCCTCCGGCCAATGTGCGCCCTTATCGCTACCCTCATGTGCAGAAGGCTGAAATTGAGAAATTGGTTCAAGAAATGTTGCAGTCGGGTATCATACGCCCCAGTACCAGTTCTTTTTCGTCACCAGTCCTGTTGGTGCGCAAAAAAGACGGATCTTGGCGCTTCTGAGTGGACTATCGGGCACTTAATGCGATCACCGTAAAAGATAAGTACCCCATTCCAATGATAGAGGAACTTCTTGATGAATTGGTAGGGACGGCGGTGTTTAGTAAACTCGGCGCAGGCACTTTGCACATGGCACAGGCAGTGAGTTCTTTTTTCAAATTTGCACCTCAAGGTATTTTATTACAGCAGCGCGCAATTATGGATGTGGATCAACCGACCTTAACCACGGACATGCTTGACCTCCTTAATGAGCATGCCGATATCTTCACTGAGCCGTCGTGCCTGCCACGAGCCAGAGGCCACAACCATTCCATTCCAATCACACCTGGGGCCCCTCCGGCCAATGTGCGCCCTTATCGCTACCCCCATGTGCAGAA
Source organism: Houttuynia cordata (assembly GCA_039654745.1). NCBI lineage: Eukaryota > Viridiplantae > Streptophyta > Magnoliopsida > Piperales > Saururaceae > Houttuynia > Houttuynia cordata. Next base: position 1,490,211 of record CM077515.1, on the reverse strand, counting down.
GGCTGAAATTGAAAAATTGGTTCAAGAAATGTTGCAGTCGGGTATCATACGCCCCAGTACCAATTCTTTTTCGTCACCAGTCCTGTTGGTGCGCAAAAAAGACGGATCTTGGCCTTCTGTGTGGACTATCGGGCACTTAATGCGATCACTGTAAAAGATAGCAAAAAAGACGGATCTTGGCCTTCTGCGTGGACTATCGGGCACTTAATGCGATCACTGTAAAAGATAAGTACCCCATTCCAGTGATAGAGGAACTTCTTGATGAATTGGCAGGGGCGGCGGTGTTTAGTAAACTCGATCTGCACTCTGGTTACCACCAAATCCGTATGCAGCTGCATGATGTCCATAAGACAGCCTTCAGGACTCATGACGGCCATTATGAGTTTTTCGTCATGCCTTTTGGCCTGACCAATGCGCCATCCACATTCCAAAGTCTGATGAATGATTTGTTTCGCCCATACCTCCGCCGGTTCGTGCTAGTATTCTTCGACGATATATTGATATACAGCTCGTCCTGGGAGGAACATTTTGACCATCTATGGTCAGTTTTTACTATTCTGCGGGCTAACACACTTTTATTGAAGCGTTCGAAGTGCTCTTTTGGCAGCGCACAGGTCAACTATTTGGGCCATGTTATTTCCTCTCAAGGGGTAGCCACATATCCTTCCAAGGTGGAGACAATGCGGTCATGGCCCACGCCAACTTGTGTGAAGTCCCTCCGGGGGTTCTTGGGCCTAACCGGGTATTATCGTCGGTTTATTGAGCGTTATGGGTTAATTGCTGGGCCGCTTACATCACTGCACAAAAAGGGTGCATTTGCATGGTCGGATGAAGCCCAAACCGCATTTGACAGATTGAAACAGGCAATGGCATAGGCACCGGTATTGGTTCTCCCTAATTTTTCTCTGCCTTTTGTAGTTGAGACGGATGCGTCTGATTTGGGCCTAGGTGCGGTCCTACTCCAGAAAGAACGACCGATCGTTTTTTACAGCAAGGCATTGTCGGGCCGGTCCTTATCTTTATTTGCGTACGAGAAGGAGATGTTGGCCATTGTGCACGCCGTCTCTAAGTGGCGGCCTTATTTGTTGGGCCAACGATTTCTCATTCGGACCGACCACCAACCTCTCAAATATTTTTTTAGAGCAGCGGGTCTCAACTCCGTCTCAACAACGCTGGGTGAGTAAGCTACTGGGTTACGATTATGAAATGGTTTACAAGAAGGGCGTCGACAATACGGTGGCCGATGCTTTATCTCGCCACCCCCAAGAAGGTGCCTGCCTCGCCCTTTCAGTCCCTTGCTGCTCATTTATTCCTGACTTACGGGCGGCGTATGTGGCGCACCCTCCTACCCAGGAACTGATTGATCGTATTCAGAGCGACCCCTCTGCAGCAACCCCCTTCGACTGGCGCGACCAACTATTGTTTTGGAAGAATCGACTTTGGGTGCCGAATGTAGGCGACTTGAGGCAACGGGTTATCGCTCATTTCCATGATACTCCTATTGCTGGTCATGAAGGTACGTTTCACACCTTCAAACGGGTCAGCCAAAGCTTTCTGTGGCCCGGCTTAAGGAAAGTGGTGCATGCTTATGTAACCGCATGTGACACATGTCAACGGTCCAAGGCGTCGTCTACTTCTCCTGCGGGCCTTCTTCAGCCCCTTCCCATTCCCGACAAGATATGGGATGACGTCTCCATGGACTTCATTGAAGCTTTACCAGCCGTGGGGGGCAAGACGGTGATAATGGTGGTGGTTGACCGCCTGTCTAAATATGCCCACTTTTGTGCCCTGAGCCATCCATACTCCGCCCGTACTGTTGCTGAATTATATGTGCGAGAGGTGGCAAAATTGCATGGTATGCCACGGACTATTGTATCCGACAGAGATAGGGTCTTCATATCCCAGTTTTGGCGGGAATTCTTTAAGTTACAGAGAACAACACTTCACATGAGTACGGCATACCACCCCCAGACAGATGGCCAAACGGATGAATCGGTGTCTTGAGCAGTACTTACGTTGTTTTGTGGGGGATCAGCCCCGTCGCTGGCTTTCATTGCTACCTTGGGCAGAATGGTCGTACAACACGGCGTATCACACACGTGCAGGTTTCACGCCGTTTGAGGTTGTCTACGACAGCCCCCCTCCATCTGTCCTATCTTATGTTCCTCATCATTCTGCCATAGCCGAGGTGGATTATATGCTGCAGACTCGTGATGAGGTACTTCGTCAGTTGAAAACCAATTTAGCGGCCGCCCAGAACAGGATGAAGCAACTATATGACCAACGGCGCTCGAACAAAGAATTCCAAGTGGGTGATATGGTTTGTGTCAGTTCGTCCCCATCACCAAACCTCTTTGTATAGGGCTGACCAGAAGCTGGCACCACGGTTTCATGGGCCTTACGCCATTGCAGCACGGGTGGGACCGGTAGCGTATCACCTTTCTCTGCCCACCGAGTCCTTGGTGCACCCGGTATTCCACGTCTCTCGCCTTCGTCGCTTCGTGGGGGACCCTCTCTTGATTGATGGGTCTGCGCCTCCTCCTCTCATGGGTCCGACTGAATCTGATGAGCTAGTACCGGCTTCTGTTATTGACAAACGTCGCGTGCGTCGTGCGGGGTGTATTGTAACGGAAGTGCTCGTGGCATGGCAGGGCAAACCGCTGAAGAAAGCTGCGTGGCTACTTGAGGATGACTTTATGAATCGGTTTCCGTCTTGGTCGCATTGAGAACAACGCGTTAGCGGAAGCGTGGTGGAGTGTTGTGTACGTCATCACAACAGCAGAGGATATCTTTCCTTAGGATCAGTTGATTTCTTTGATTTATTTCTTTGCATAAGTATTGTATTGTAATCAGACCCGTTTAGGCTAATTGTTAAGTAACGGGCTGAGATTGAGTGATTAACGGACATTAGGGAGTGATTTATGGCCAATCAGAGGCCCATCAGAGTTGTAACAGATGGCGCGTCCCCCAAGGCACGCACCATCCCTCTCCTTTATAAGGAGGGTGTCTTCTCATTGTTAGGGTATGCAATAAGAAAACTCTATTTCCCTTCCTATTCTTCTTCTTCCCTTCCCCTGCCGTCAAGGCCTTCCTTGTGACCCTAACAGGTCACAACAGGTCCTTCCACCCCCTTCAACCTTATACAACCCTATCGCCAAGATATCTGCCTGTGTTCCTCATCGGTACAAAAGATGAGGCACACAACAAAAAGGTGCCGTTATAGGCAATCATAAGTAGCTTGGCTTTTCTTTCCCGAATGATAGTACAATGGTTTAAGGAGCTAGTAATGGCTCTAGAGAAAACTGGGTTCACATCCCACAGTTGTGGCAAATGGAACACAGGAAAGGTGCTTCAAGGGGGTGGAATTGCTTTGCTCCATGAGACAAAAAAAAACTGATGGCATCCTCTTTTAAACTGTGGTAAAAGTAAAGGTATGAGATATTCAACACACACCGCATCCTGTCGAAGGTCATCATTCCCTGATTTGGCTAATTGACGATATTTTTTACCATCAGAACCAAAGCACTCCACTACTTTTGGTGCATTTATACCATTCATAATCCTGCAGGTTCCCAACAAGTCAATGTGAGCTCCTCAGCACGGCAATAAGAATGAGGACGCCCCATAGGAAGTGATTTATTGTCTTTTCAAAATGAACTAAAATAGTTCATTCGGTTCATTTTGAAAAATCAAATAGGACACTTCATATGGAATGGAGAGAGTATATTACTATAAATGCTCCCACATACGTGACAGAATCTAACAAGCTAGTGAAGTGTGGAAAAGATCCTTCTAGATACTTGCAACTATGGTCCACTGGCAAAGTAGCTGTCACCACAGGTACCTGAAAAAAGGAAGCAATACTTAGGGATAAAGAAACTCCCGTATTAATTTCAGACAATCTTATATTGGTAGACATGCTAAATTGACTGCTAACATGGTATATGTAACTGTCTCGCAGAAGTGTGTATATCCCAGGTGCATTTTGCACATTCTACTAAGTTATATAACATGAGCATACGAGTACAAGATGCAATGGGTAACAATTACCAAGATCTGCAGTAGACTAGAAAGGGCATGAAATTATGAATACAGGGTAACAACTATTATATGTACGTGGAGAGACTTGTTTAAAACACTGGAAGGTACAAAGGTTACCTCCAGCTCCAAGGAGGAGGGAGGAGAACTAAAACCAGAAATGTGGTGTTTGTAAGGGGAGATAAGTTTACTTATAAAAACAAGGTCTCAGCTAGTGGAAGAGCTTAGTGGTCCTGGAAAGAACACGCATGCTCTAGCCGAAAAAAAGGTTGCACTTGTATGTCATTCAAGCAAAACCATTATACCATCGTTTCTTCTTCTATTTGTGGTCTCTATCTGGACCCATCATATTTGTTTTACGCTCATAGTGAAAAGTTGAAATAGTGAAAGCTATTTTAAAAGTGCCAGATTTTTCAATGAAGAATTTGTTTAAAAAAATTAAAGACTATTCAGCCCCCTAATGTTTGTCTACCCTAATTTATTTCACTACTCTACATTCAAATGTTGGACATAGTACTCACTCGCTAATAGTACGAAATCGAAGATCATGCATTTTGTTTCACAATCCCTGATATCTGGAAGAAATTTTATTATATTTTCTGGATAAATAGATGTTTGGATACAAAATACTATTGTTGATTGGCCATACATGCTCTCATGGGAAGCGAGTGAACAAAAATAAACTTAATAACAATGATGTGTCCTTGCTTATAAAACCGATATACCTGGTCAGATTTTCACAGAAAACTTAATATAGATGATAAATTGAAGAGACTCAGAGATTACCAGCTCCAGCTCTTGTAGGCATCGGATTTCTCTTGGCAACGTAATCTTTTTATTGGTGTCCTGTTGAAATTTCACAATAAAAGAAGCACTGAGGGTGAACACTTTTGATATAACCATATTAGCCTTACTATTTAAACAAACTGTCCCCTGAAACATCAGTGGATCTCTAGTTAGCTAATTTTCACAGGGTAAGTCGCACTAACACCAACTCTCATATGGTCATACTGTATATGCAACTAGAAGCATGGCCATGCAAAAAGATGGATTTCAAGAACAAAAAACGAGCAATTAGGAGAGATATGGCTGACATTCTTCGAACCAAAAGGGGTTGGGACTACCACTTATCAGTTAACACCTCTACTACTTTGAACAGGTTTGAGCAAAAGATACGATATATGGGCCATAAGATCATTATTGTTGGTTTAAGATGGTACTATGTATTTTTTAATCAATTTTAATGAACCAACAAACAAACATGCTTCACATCTAAAAATCCATTTTACTGACCTCTTTTCTCGTCTCTAGTTCAGCAAGTTTAATATATGTTTCCACCATTTGCCTCATCTACGACATTAAAAAACAACCATCACTATAGGCACATTAAATAAAGATAATTCACTGTCACAGAGTGCACGTGCTTTTGAGGATTATCATAAAATGCATAACAAAAAGAAGAAAATTACCTGTGTTATCCTAGATCCATGATATGAGGATAACTCATTTAGCATATTTTCGGCTGCATATTTTTTGTCCATGTCCACGACAAATGAATTTCTACTTCGCTGCTTGTCCTTGACTCGATCTCCATTTGCTAAAGCAAGCAGCTGCCAACCAAAAGCAGCATGCATCAGCCTACAAATGTTAGGTGAATACATCAAATAGTCCATTTTATTATGTCTTTCAGTACCTGAAATATAGTATGATATGGGTGGTCAATGGCCATTTTCTTCACAAGGGAAACCAATGCATACTACAAGGACAGAATCATGTTCTATCAAATTCTTGAATTTATTCTTGTAGATAAGAGAATATCTCAAGATATTTAAAACCTGAAAGCTTTGCGACCCATTTCCATCTTTTGAGCTACCAATTCTAGATGCTATTTGATAGACGAGTGATAAGAATTTGTATGATTGAACCTGCAAAATGCAAAAATCCTTTTTAGTACTGTTAGCATCTAGAACAAGAACTACAAGAGACACTGTTATAACCAAAAGAATAGTAGTACGGCTTGGAGAAGGTTGGAAGACTTGGGCTCGAAGACCTTCTGTCAAGCACCTTGTGAGCAAGTCCAAGGGGAATGAAAGAGGGTAAAACAAGACAAAGAGGAGAGACTGAGACAGAAGATAGATCTTTCATTAACCCTAATGAGAGGGCAGTATGTCTTACATAGCTTGGCCTAGTTGGGCCAGCTAAGCAACATAAACAACTAATCATAATCATAATCATAATCATAATCATAATCAAGTAGCGCCTTTCCCAACTATTTGGGGTCGGCGACATGGATCTTACTCCTCCATTCAGGCCTGTTTTGGGCTACCTCTTTTGTAAAATTTTTAAATAACCTATTTCAGATAGAAACCATTTACCATTGTTTTCAGCTTACATGCACTAATTGACACAAGGCTTTGTCAGTCCATATGGAATTCACCTAGATAGCATGGCATGCAGCACATAGAATAAGGTATCACAACTTACCTCCTTAACAGCACCGAGTATGCTGTTTACTACATTTGTTCTTGAAGAGAGACTGAACCACAAGGAAACCAGACGAAATACCTGAAAATAAGAAGCAGAAAACAGACATCACTACAAATTGAAATTTACTTTTTCTATCCAAAAGACTAAAGCCTCTCCTCATCTATCTTAGAAGGAGATTGTTGACTTTTCTCATTGGTGTGCGTCACTGTGTAATGTAGTATTTCAAAATTACAATAGTTAACAGAAATTGGCATAACAAATGATGAAGACTAGAATCAATCTTGCATCTTGGGCTCCATTTAGGTTAGAAATATGTACAGCAGGCAATGTTCAAGTGCAGAACAAAACCATAACCATTTCGATCAACTTGCATTTCAATATAAGGAATCGGCTTTTGTAACTTGTACATATATAAACTTGTGCCATGAGTGTTTTAGGAGTTTGGAGGAGACCTAGAGAGGGTTTTCAACTAAAAAAAATAAAACAGCAGAGATTTTTATGCAAGGGCAGTAAGGCGTTTGGTTGAGATGAATCAGGAACAAGTAATTGCACTGCACAAGCCAAAAAGACCTTTTGTAGTTATTTTATTCTTGAAAATTTTTCTCTGCTCTTTTAGTCAAAATTTCAGCTGTATAAAATAAAAATCACCACTCACTTTATATTCTAGTACTCCCTCTGGTCTTTTGTAATAGATGCAATGGACTTTCAAAATGAACTAAGAGTATTGAATAACGTGGAACTGATTTTTTTTCTTATCTGCTTCTTTGCAATTCTAATGTGAAGAATGGAACAAAAAATATTGAAAAAGCATCTCTATTTTGTTCAAATCTTTAGAATGTGAACTTAACTACCGGGTGAAAATCAATACAAGCTCCTTTAATAATTGATAACTCAAGTTCATACCACTCTCAGATCATATTTCTCCCCTACAACTAAACATTGCTGATATCCCGCCAATGCAACATCAAGAAAATGATCCCTATCATCCTGTGAAGTCAAGAAGAATAATCAATTACCAGCTGCATAAAATATAAAATAGGAGAATATAATAAACAAGTTGCTTTCAAACATTATTCACAAACACAATCATCAGTTCATCACTTGCCATTATTTTAGAGCACTGACGTCAAAAGCGTTTGAAGAATAATGATATACTTAAAGTGCCTCCAAGAGGGGTACCACAGTCAAGAAAGGTAAATCAAGGGGAGGATAATCGACAACAAAAACACTCACTTTCATCAAGTACAAAAGTACAAAGGACACCAGGTTTGGCCAGTTCAGACTGAGCCAACGAGTGATTTTTTTTGCACGTCAAAAATTCACACATGATTAACACAGGAAAAGAAGTTGTTGCATTTCTTTGCGCACTCGTGAGGGATTATTTCTCCATCGGAAAATTTGTTTTATGCAAGAAACCCTAACAAATCCTCAAAAAACACAGGGGCTTGGTGAATTTTTCCCTGCTCAAGGTGTAGAAATAAAATCCATCACGACTAGCCCCCCCTTAATAGGATTTTTCCACCAGGATTTTTACTTGATGAAAGAACAACAATTCAAACATGAGCTCTCATCAAGTACGTATCAATTGAAAGGAAACAAATAGATAGAGAAACTATAAAAAGTTAAAAGTACAACTTGAAGAAAAGGGTTAGGAAGAATGAAAACCATAGTGAGATGAACTAAGATCATGTCTGTAAAAAAAACACAGCTGTTCCTAGTACCAAGTAAGAAGCAGTAGTCTCTACCAACAATTAGTATGGTAAAACATGTGCCTCCATCCCATATTAAGTGCACACTTATACGGGACAAAGGGAGTAGATTGCAAAGTAGTAAAGCTTTATGGGGAGATACGAATAATTTTTGTGGACTTGGTATGGGTACATTCACGGTATTTGTCCATAAGAATTGATGAGCATGTCGTCTCAACAGTGGGATATGCCTTGTTATGGAGGTCGTTGGACTGTATTTGGGCTTGTTCAATGAACTGCAATAGAAATACAACATTATCTTATAAGTATACCTGCAATCTTTCTGCTTCCTCTTTGTCCATTGTTAGTTGTTTTTGCAGCTCTTGTATTTTTACAGAATAGTCGTTTTTTTCACCCTATGGAACACCAGAAAAGCAACTCAAACCCCAAAAATGAAAGTGCATGCCTCATAAATGATATGGCCTCAAAATGTTTTTATTAACAAGACATACCTTTGCTGAACTTTTTAGCCTTCTTATTAGCGCTTCCAACTCTTTAGTCTACATAATTGCCAAATTAACCAGCAAGCAAAAATTGAAGTATAATGTACCTGGTATTTCAACTTTACAAAACATACCTTGTGTCTTCTTAGTCTCATGGCTGCTTGCCACTCGTTTGAGGAAAGTCTTTCCTCATAACTCCTGAAGAGAGCGTCGGCATAATGTGCAAGGTGGAAATAGGCTTGACATTTTCTATCACCGCTTTTCTTGTCCTTGCCCTTGTTTTTCTTCACAAGTTCCACAGCTTGTTTCATGTACTGTTCCAAAATTGTTCTGGAACTGTACGGGCATTAAATACGAAACAAGTCAAGATTTACCAAAAAAAATCCCGTTGATTATCAAAAGCAAGTCCATAACAGTGAATAGCATAGGTTACTTGCTAGATCGTGTCTCTGCCAACCACTTCCCAACCAGACGATATACATTGGAGATTTCATCTTTCATTACGTAATGATCTAAAATATACTTTGCAAGATTGATTGCCATCTCTTGCTGACCTTGAGCACGCAACAGCTTCGCCTCCTCAAGCTGTGACAATGGTAAGTCTAGAAAGGTCATTACTAAGACTTCAGCAGAATGAAACTAACAAAGTTCGAATTTCAGATGCCTAGTTATTATAACGAATTATATTCTGTTCAACAATTGGCAGCTATTAGATATAATAGATTAAAAAGAAAACTTTTCTACTAGCAACAAGATCAACTGCATTCGCTTTGTTGTGAAACAAAAAGCAGAAGGATTAAGAAACCACTTGCTGGATAGATCCTCATTTTTTAAGCTTAATGATTCAATGATAAACATGAAAACTACATAATTGTCAAAATAAAAATAATGCACAGCTATCCCCATGGCGGTGGAGTGAAAAAAGGAAGGTAAAGCCCCAAGAATAAACACTTGTCGGTATTTTAAGGTCGGCAACATGGACCTTACGCCTCCATTCTAGCCTGTTTTGTAGCAAGAATGTGTGGTGTAGGATCCACAGAATTGTTCGAGTTTTTACGGCCAGCTCTCAACCTGCCACCAACTCTCCTCCTTTAGTCTGGGCTTGGGACTGGCATTGTGAGATACAATGGAGGAGTTTAATCAACCAGTTATGCAATCATGTTTAACTTTAAGCTGTCTGTGGATATATAAAACATAATTTATTGTTTGTTCTTTATTACTCATTAAAGGGCTTTATACGAATCTTTACAATTACTTTATTTAGATATGTGGATCTGCAAGGCAATGAATTAAACTTAATTAATCTTAGAGTAGTGGGGTTTTTTAACTGATTTTAAATTGACACTTGAAACACCTCGCTCATAAAGTCAAGATCAGGCTTGCAGCAATTCCAAAATGACAGGAAGCTCAATCTAGCTCAACTTAGCTTGGATAATCATAGCTCAACCAGCTCCAAAATAAGACTGTCACTATTGTTATCGCTATTTTAACATAAAAAAAGTATTTTGCCAACAGCTTTCCCTAACTTTCACCTTTTGATGCAGCTCAGAAGCTCACTCTGATGTGTCACTCAAGATGTGGACTAGCCAACTATTACTCACAGCTGTAAAAATCCTTGCTTTCCAGTACAAATAGTACAAGGTATTGATGGCTATAAGAGACTCTTCATGTAATATATCAACATATATATATCATGCAACTTACAACACAAAAACCTGTATATGACACAATTGCAGGAGATGACCATGCAAGAAATTTTGGTTATTCACTGTTGTAAACATCTTTTGGATTAGCCCCCTAAACTCCTAATCAGACCCTTTTATCCAGTTGATGGCCCTATGAAGATGAAAAAAAGACCAAAGAAGGTACGAGAACAAGTTCGAAAAAATCCAGACGCATTAAAATGATACATAATTAGCTAGATGCCATAATAATAAGACCAGAATATACAACATGTACCCTCCCAAGTGCGCAAACAAATGATCCCATTTGCTGTCTCTCTGTCCCAAAACTAAGAGACTTAAGCTCATGCAAAGCTGCTAATGCCTGAGATAGCCTGGATCCCTGCAAAAATAACAGTAACTAAAGGTAAGCCAAATAGTCTAGGAGAAAGATCAACAGTGCAAATTTCTTTTCTTAAAGTTAGCCAAAAAGCATTTGAGTGTGTGTAGAAGTCTATTAATGTAAAACAACAAACTAGTAATGTCATCATCAGCTTTGTGTAGAGAGAGTAGTTATTTTGCTTCCAGCTATATGCTGGAAAATGAGTGTAATAACGTTTTCCCAGCAACCATCAGATGATGACAACCCATACGCTTGAAAAGGCATATCACGATGATGATGTTGGTGACATATCACAATGGCATATTGTAATGATAATGGTGATGATGTTGGAGCTGCTTCTCACCAGCAGGTCAACCACACCCTTATCTAAATTCTGTGGGAACTGGCGACATAGATTCTGGTCCATTGTCCAACTCCATTCTAGACAATATCCACCCTCAACACCTAGGTCTATAAGTTGTTTCTTACTAACTCCCACCGAAGTCCTTCGCCTTACACTCTCTCTTCCAAGGGTGGGGCATATTAAAGCCAAAAGCTTAGGCCTAGAGCTATTTTCAAATATGAACCTCAAGAGGTAATTGCATTGCCCGAAGTGTCATCTTTTGTATTTTAGGTAATTTGAAGTATCAAGTCTCCAAATTACTTTCATAATCTTGCTTGAGTCAGTAATTCACCATGCAGCTTAGAGGTGCAGAGAAGAGGAGCTAAAGCAGTTTCTCCTTCTGTCATTCCACATCCTTACGCAGTTATAAGTTATGAGGCAAATACATTCTTTGCAAATGCAGTCACCTTGCGAAGAGTTGAAGCAGACTGCAAAAGATGTTGCATTGTGCAGTCCTTGCAGTTCAAAGCTTGAAGAAGAACTCGCCTAAATGCAATAAATGGTTCCAACAAATTCAAATGAAACTGTGTACGCTCCAAAATGAAGTCCCAGTGTTCATTCAGCCACACCAACTATAAAACAATAAAAAGTGTCAGTACCCTAGATTGCTCATACATGATTAAATCAATTGCAGAAGAGTAAAAATTTAGCCTTTATAAAAAGTGACCTAGCAATCAATCAGATACAGCACGGATTTGTTTGAAACAACCATTTGGTTATACTTGAATTTGCACAAGGGACAAAGCAAGGTATTCTGTTTTACTTGAGCCTTCCACAAGGTACGAAGCCAGGTATTATGTTTTTGACACCATAATCAAAAGGAATATGAACAAGCCAATACCTGAGACATGCTGGGAGTGTCAGGCTCAAAAAGGATCTTTTTAGAAGTTGCATCGGATTTTTCACTATCAAGTGCTCTTTGCCGCCAACGCAAGTCCCAAGCCATTCCAAGATGGTCCAAAATCTGGACGAGGAAAGCATATCAAGAAAAATCATCATCAACATCATCCGCCTTATCCTAGCTATCTGAGGTTGGTGACATGGATTCTATACCATCTTTGACTCTTATCAAGAAAAATACTAATTGCAAAAACTTTCACAAATCTGGATGATAGAAAGCCATATCAAGAAAATATTAATTGCAAAACTTTCTCCAAAATATTTATACCTAAATGGCTAAATAACAGTTCATATACCTGAAGCTTAATTATTGCTGTATATATGTTTTCTGTGCTTTCTTTGCTTGCATGGCAGATCGACAACACCAGCTCCTAGACATAATACACACAACCATTATCAATGCAAGACACATTAAAAAACCTACCCTTGAATCGATTGCTTAGTAGAATATCAAAATTCCTTAGTTTACCTGCTTTGAATCTGTCAACTTCGCAGAAAACTCCTTCAAATCCCCGTCCTGTAAAGCCCTTAGACAACTGATTACAACATCAAGGCACATACAGCATCATTGTGAGGCAGCCTTCAACGATTACACCATTGTAATGAAATGTAGTAGAACTTCGTTTGTTGATTGCAAAGTCAGATCACTAATTAGAGGGTGAGCGATATTTTTTTGCAATTTGTTACATGATATGAAACTGAATTGTAATCAAATGTCCTATTAGGCTTCTAACAACAACTTAGAGACACATATTCATTGAGCCCCTAAAGCCGAACTGGTAGGAGAACGAAATTCCACACCAGGCTCCATTGAACTCTCCAAAGGACAAAAAGCAGAGGGAATATTCCCCTGTTTGGACTAGAACCGAGGACCTCTTGGGATCTTCTTCTCAAGTGTTGCCATATATAAATGTCAAACTCTAATAGGCAACTGCTTAACAAAATAAATCAACATCTCTTAAGAACCCTATCAGGGACTAAACTCCTCAAGTGGAATATTGTACATCTGGGTGAAGCAAAAATTTGAAAACCATGGTTTTGCTTAAAACTACATGCACTTCCTGATGCTGATATTTCTGCTACCTTATTTGATGGAAAGGCAAATATTGAGCAAATATGTTAAATAAATAAAGAACCCACAGGAAAAGGAACTGTTTACTACTTTTAGACAGTTGTTCAAACTAATGAAAGACTACTACGCAGCCTTTTTTTTTGTCAAGCACTAAGTATGTATGTGTCAAGACCCAAATGACCAACATAGGTAGGCTAGTGACATATCAAGTCAATTTAATTTGTGGGCCCTTCTTCCCACCTTTTTACCTTAGGCACTTAACAGAAAACGTGATGTTCATGCACCCTCTTAGCAGTAAATTTTTCTATCTGCACATTATTTCCATACAATTTCAGACAATTCTTTCTTCCCTTCATCATTTACAAAGGCCTCTCTATTTCTTCAGCACGCACTATTTTTCAATTTAGCCTTCTCATATATACACTCAGATCTTTATATAGTTCACTTTCTCCGCCAAAAGATCAGCATCATCCCTAGTAAGGAAAAGAATCTCCCAACCTCATTCCGCCTATTTTCCCACTCTTTTATCAAGGAATTCTACCCCCCTATTTGAAATTTGAACCATACAACTCTTCATGTTAGCACACCATTCTAGACTATAAATGCTGTACACTTTAATCCTCAACTCCCAACTTTTCTGGGAACATCTATGTCTCGCTTGAACTATAAAAGCACCCAAGCATTATCATCCAACTAAAGATGCAGATACTCATGTCGTTCATTGATCACTCTGTATCACTTGTTACCTATGCTACCTCTTTTATTACCTTTACTGAACCCTCATCTCCAAGTACATGTTAAATAAAGTACCTTCCTAGCATAAGATCACGAATCATAATAGCTCTCTTGAAAGACATAATTATTTGTCATGATTGCTTGTTCATCAAAAAGTCACGATATCTTCACAAAACGGGTTGTACTAGTTCCAAACTCCCATATCTATCCAATAAAATAACATGCACATGTATACTATAAACTATTTTGCCAACGCATAACATTTCATCATCAGCTACCTTAATATCAAGATGAAAGAACAAAAACAAAAACCTGTGCAAGTTTTCATGGAAGTGACTAGTTTGAAAAAGTTGTCCATCAACTGGAGAATTAGCTGACGAGAAGTCCCAGTTCCCAGCCCGCCAAGCTGCTTCATACTGCAAACAACACATGCCATTTTTTAAAGAAAGTTATGTCAACCAGCTAATTAAAAAAAATTGATACCTATTTGCAAGTCATGTACGTGAAAAACTCATAAAAACCTGTAATTCAACAAATTCAGGATCATGCTGAAAGTTATCCTTGTGTGAAGTTAAACCTTGACAATACACATCAAGAATGTGAGTGCAACCATTTTGCTGCAAACACCTCATCAGCCCTTTATAAGAATTCTGGTTGTCCATCAATTTTTGCAATATAGGCGCCATTGCTTTTGGTTCACAGGCTTCTTGAGCACGCAACTCTGATCCTGTGCCAGACAATTCACGCGCTTGCGATAGATGACTAACTTGCTCAACAGATGTAGCCCTTACTAGTAAATCATGGCACTCAATTGCTTTGCTCCAATTTCCCTCGTGTTCATAGGTGATACTTTGAGATGACAACTGCATAAGATCACTTTTCTTTGTAGATAGAAAAAGGAAAATTGTGCAATAACATATAGAAAAAACAACAGTCAGAAAATAATAAAAAGACAAACCTTGTGCGACTGGATAATTCCATAAATGCCATCAGGTTCATTGATCTGTTTGACTGCAGTAACTAAAAGCTCAACATGTGGAGGAAGCTGGCGAAATTATCAACAGCAATTTTCAGATACGGAAGATGTAGAAAGTTATGAAAGCCGGTACCATATTTAAGAACAGATGCAGTGAAACAGATTCAATTGCACTAACCATTTCATGAATAGAAAAATCTGGGTCCCCTATGGTTAGGCCATTAAAATTATCTTCACACCAATGCTCCAGATACATTACAGCCGTAAAGTATGATCCACAATGCTGCCAGGTGCAGATATGATGTGTGAAACAAACTCACCTCCAAACAACTAGTACAAGCTAAAAAAGGCAAGTTGCAATAAAATATGACAAAAACCACCTCATACTGGTCTGTAAATAAACTACAGTTCTTGTGCTTTCCAGTCATAATGACACAATGAACATGACAAAATAAAGAGAACTAATATATATGACACGTGCTAATATCATCATCATCATCATCATCATCATCATACGCCTTATCCCAGCTATCTGGGGTCGGCGGCATGGATTATATACCACATTTGACTCTTATCGGAATCAAAATGGTACAAAATCCATACAAAGAAACATAGTGGCAAGTTTTTTTGTCGGATGCCCTTCCTGACGCAACCCTCCGAGGAGGGGACAATGATAAGAAAGATTCAACATCATCATATGACACGTGCTAATATGATACTCACAATTGCTGCTTTTGCTGCCACAAGATAATCAATGGAAAGCCAGTAAACCTGGTAATCAACCGATAAACAATCAAATGCTGAACTCAGTTTACAACACACACTATAGCAGATTACAATTCCAGCTTTCTTTTCTCAATTTTCAAATTTGAAAAAAATGTACTGCAACAACAGGAAACTATTGTAAGCATCATATCCTTATTTGGTATAGAAGACAGAAGAGTAAGAAAATTCACCTTTTCTGATGTTCTTGACAAGTTTCCTGTATTTGACGAAGGTAAAGTACCTTTTGATCTTTCCACCGTAAAGTGAGATTTTGAGCTACAAGTTGAAGGCTTACTAAGCTGTAAAAGATACTACATTCATTAGATACAGGTACAATTAGAACATATATTCTCAGACTAAAACGTTAAACAACATAAAGATATGGTGGACATATCACTATGATGAACACATAGAAACACATTATCCAAGAAATATATAATAATTAGCAGCAAAAATAGAGCAAAGCCACTTGGAACTAGGGATACTTAGGAAATTATCAAAAAGAGAACTAGAGACACTTAGTTCTTTCCATATTACACAACAAATGTTACAAGGAAAATCTTAATTACCATACAATATAATTTTAGAAAAGAAAAATAAATAGCTACCTTTGGACCTTCTCGCTTGGTTTGAACAGTTGTATTGAGTTTTTCTGTTATATTGCATATTCGAAGTACATTAAGTGCATTTAATATCAATTGAATTGATTTGAGCAGTTGATTGGATTCTGTAAAGATGTAGTCCTGCACCTGTGAGTAATAAGAATAAATTTGGTAAGCCTTCACGGGAATACATTTCCCCAAGTTTTAGTTCAACATATTGTTATCCGTAAATCAACATTCCAATTTAGAAAAAAATTCCAAAACATGAACACTATCAATCATCAAAATGCATATGCCGATACACTAGCTTTTTTCAAAAAAATTAACCGGAATTTTTTGGGAGTGAAAAAAAGTTAATAACATAAGATGCTATTCAACGTCTTTAAAGGTTAAAAAGCTTCCTGATCTGATTATGACTCAACCACAACAATTCAACTCAGTGACAATATTAATTAAATATGCTACCAGGCAACTTCTTCATTTATTGCTCAGCATTTGATAAATTGACAAAAAAGAAATAGTTTGACAAGAACACAATTAATAGAAAAGAAGAAAGTAATAACAAGACATAATAAATTTGTAGAGTTCGATACTAGTGAACAAACAATAACAATGCCGTTAAAGAACTCCCAAACAACCAACGGACATTGGAGTCCATATGCCACCTAAGTAATCCACTTTATGCATCAGCTTAATTCTTCTGCACTCTCCCTTAATTTCCAAGTGTGAATTCAATGTAAACAAAGCTTGAAACGTAAAACATCATCCTGTGCTTCTGGAAGAGACTTGGAAAAATATTAGTAGTCAGAGTAGACAACTCAGAAAGCATTGCTTCCATTTCAATATTTCATTCGCAAGACTTTTTCTCTAACAAAATAAGTCTATTTATGTTTTGTTCTCTCATGGAAGACCGGGTAATTGGAGATGTGCATAGCGAGATAACCATCAAAATATTAGCTATTCAGGTTTTGTTCTCTCATGGAAAACAGGATTTTGGAGACGTCAATAGCGGCATGACCATCACAATATACATGTAGGTTAGCTATTCAGGTACTTAATCCCAAAGCCACAATCACAGTGGGGGAAGCAATCTGTACAACAGCGGATGTCAGAAAGGGGCTAAGAGCCAACTTTGATTTAATAGGTCTAAGAGCCGTCTTTGAACTTGGCCTACTCATTTAGGCTCATGATAAGTAAAATTGTGTGCTCAATCTCTTCCCGCTTTGTACACATATTTTTGTATATCAAAGTTCTCATCGCAGCAAAAACTATACTAGTAAAGTTTATCAGGCCTTAATATCTAATTTAATTGCACAAGAAAAAGATACATACAAAACAAGCTGAGCCGAGCCACTCTGTTTAGGTTGGCCCAATATAGGCACTTCTTAAAACAAAACCAAGAGGCTTAGAGCCAGCCAAAGCTCATCTTCACTTGGCTCGCTATTTGACAGAATCAGGGCTGTTTGGAGAAAGGAAGGAAGGGTCGACCAGCCTCCAAATAGGCTTACGGCCGCCAAAAGGAACAAAAAACTCTTTTGCCCACCACTTAAGTGAGGGCTGACCAACTACAAAATAAGACTAAACATAATCTGCTGTATTAGTTGAAAACAATATGACAAGATCATTTGTGCGCCTAAGGTTTGGACTCCACCTAATATATAGCACTACTAGGGCTTCGGCAGACAACCAAGTAACAAGAAAGTCATTTAAGTAAATGTCATATGATTCAGTGTAAATGAACTATCCAATGAATCAAATCAAACGAAACATAAACAGGGAGCAATAACTATCTTAATTGCAGTAAAATATAAAGAAAGTGGTTCAGTAACCTGCGACGAGATTAATTGCCGAATGTTTAAACCCAATTCCTTTCTTATTGCCAGGTTAGCAAGTACAACTGGGAACAGTAGCTCCGCCACTTCTGCCTTCATGAGCACAATATCTTGACACAATCTAAATATGTGATCAAAACCAAAAATAAAAATTCAAGCAAAAAAATGAGATTCTGTTAAAAAAACATTTTTATTAGAAATACAGATAATTTACATGATCAGTTGAAATTTAATACTCCGATCCCAAAAGAGAAATCAATAAGGAGATGCATCCACAAATAAAAACTAACTTCAAGGTTGTTTTCAAAATAACAGGGGGAACTTGACTGCCTCCAATTGATGGCTCAAGGCAGACGGAACTAAATATTGAAATAACTGAACACGCCCAAAATGAAGGAAGAAAGTAATGCATATCTCTCTGAGATCTCTGCGAGATCTCTTCCCTTTGGGCAAACGAGATGAGACCGAGAACCAAGATTACAAACCATGAACCCTTCTGTTATTGCACCTCGTTCATTCCGAGCAAGCAGCTAACAATTTTATTCTCCAGTCTTTTACCACTTGGATGCGGCTTGATAATGCCCCCTTCTATCTCAAAAATGATGATGATGAACACACTTCAGTAGCCTAGAAGTGGTTGAGGCATTTCATCGAATAGTTGTCTCTATAATAAGAAGGCAGTAGTCTGATGCAGTCATCACATGGAAGATTGTTAATTTTAGAAGTTTCCCAGTTTAGTTATGAATTTTATATGACAGATGCTTTTGTAGAGTATTCCAGTTAGAATAGGATTTTATTCCCGTTTTTTATTTTAGGAAAAATATAAGTTATTTTATATTTCCTTCTTGAAGTAGAACTCTCTGTAATAAGCCTATTAAGGGCCTTAACATCAAGAAAAATGGAGGATGATGATTTGAAGAAACAAAAATAGCTACATTCTTTTTTGTTGATGGAGAGACTCCTCGTTTAGTGATGATTCTATATAGCCATGGTGTCAATGTCAGGGTCCACCGTCCGGTGTTGATTCCGGCGGTAATCTCAAGTGATGATTCCAGGGAACTTTATCCCTTTTATCTCTCTTTCCCCTCCATTTTTCCTCCACGCATTGTCCTCTATCAGTTCGGTGGCCCATGCAAAAACCTTCCACTTGAGAACATGGATCCATGGATGCGCTCTCTTGGTCAATGCAGATCTGAAGTTAATCGATTCAAAGCCGATCTCGGTGATATTAGATCCCAACTCGAGGAAGTTATACAACTGGTACATCAGATGATCGAGACCAAACGTGCACAGGCAACCATGGAAGAATCACCACAGTCAAACACTCAATTGTCCATGATGACCACCACTGACCAAGCATAATCTGGACAAGACGATGCGGCTCTGTCTCTTGTAACTCTGTCATTAGATGTTGTGCGGGTCAGTCAGCCATATGCAGAAGATTAACCGACTACAATGGAACAAGTGTTTGTGCCACAATGGGAGATTCTTTCCCAAACGGAAGTCCTGCATTGAGTCCCAAAACCTAGACGTGTCTTATGAATCGCCCCTCATGCCCTGCAACAAAAGTACAATGCTCATTATTGGTATTTGTGTTTCTTTTCTTTTCGATGCCCACAACTTACCGGCAAGAAAGATCGCGCCTTTCCTCTTCCTGTTGCCTCCACCGCACACAACCGCCACACCACCAAAGATTGGATGGTCCCGAAGACTGCCGTTGAAGATCTACTTCATATTCTACCACCTCCACCCGATCTACCACTGGACAACAATTTGTTGCAACTTGCTAGAGCATTCATATTCAGACATACTTGCTTGAGCATTCATGCAATTCCGCGAGCCAAACTCGACGAGATCAAGTTTCTCCCACCCTGGGAGAATGATGCAATCAATCAGTCATCACATGGAAGACTGTTAATTTTAGAAGTTTCCTAGTTTAGTTATGAGTTTTATATGGCAATTGCTTTTGTAGAGTATTCTAGTTAGAATAGGATTTTATTCCCATTTTTTATGTTAGGAAAAATATAAGTTGGTTTTATATTTCCTTCTTGAAGTAAAACTCTCTTTGTAATAAGCCTATTTAAAGACTTTAACATCAAGAAAAATGGAGGACAATGATTTGAAGAAACAAATATAGCTATGTTCTTTGTTGATGGAGAGACTCCTCGTTCAGTGATGATTCTATATAGCCATGGTATCAATGTCTTCGGTGTTGATTCTGACGGTAATCTCTAGTGGTGATTCCAGGGAACTTTATCCCTTTTTCCCCTCCGTTTCTCCTCCTTCATGCCCTGTCTGCTATCATAGTCAGTGCTATAATTGGAAATATAGTCATTTCTAGTTGGATAAGTCAGTAGGGGTAAAAGAGGAAATATAGTCATTTATAGTTGGATAAATCAATCAGGGGTAAAATAGGAAATATACTTGTTCCCAATTGGATAAGTCAGTGAGCTGGCAGAGTTAGTTAAAAAGGAACCTACAATTCAGCCTCATTGTGTTTTCAATTTGAATGATCCAGAAGCTTTGAAGGAGAAGATAAATAGGAAGATCATTCTCATTTTAGTCAGTTTTGAATTCTGCATTTAGATGTTTCCATTTTGGAGCTCCAGCTTTTATTGACTCGTGGATTTGAGTTGTGCTGTGGATTCAGCATGCTTATGTAATTTCCTGTGGATTCAGGATTGTCTCTTGTTTTCAGCTTGTAGTCTTCTTGTTTTGTTTGAAGAATCAAAGAAGTTTCAGTTTTTTATTCTTTCTTCTTCTTTTCCATTTCTGCTGGTTTCACATCAAATGAGGATGCCATCCACGATGTGTTATTTAAAGTTGCATGCATTAATGATGTGGAACTCCCTACTCTTGGAGGCCATTGGCGTAAGCTGTGAGTAGGTAGAAATGGAGATCAAAACTTCAATATCTGAATGAGAATATGTGCCTCGTTAGAATATATTTTCTTGTCATGTTTGTTTTTCTAGTCTCTTTCTTTATAGAGGGTAGTTTAGTCAAGCATTAGTTATTTCTCTTTGTATTAAAAGTAATTTTCTTACTTAATGCTTGCTTCACATATGGAGATCATTCCGCCTCTTTAATAATTCGGACATTTCTATTCATGAATGCAGATTTTTCTTCCTCTCTGATTACCCTAATTAAGGTAGTCTATCATTGTACTGAGAGCTCAGGTTTTCTGATCTTGTGCATCTGTTCATCGCGATAATCTTTCTCGCAGCACTTTCAATTGTGGTACTGTTCATCCCTTCTGTGCACACCCTGCTGCCTGCAACCTCTGTGAGGCCCTCTGATTTGTTGCCTGCTGTCGTTGCCTGTTTCTGCCACGGCACCTGTTTCTGTCCCTTTGCAGCCGTGATTCATCATTGCCACAATTCACTGCTCTCCGATTGCCATCTGCTTTCACCTGTTTTCCTTTCGCTTGCTTCTTATTTTCTGGTTGCAATGTGCAAATTGCTCCTCACTATCATTGGATTTTACCATGCCTGACTTTGACTCTAGGTCAGACCAGGCCATTAGTGCTAGAATGAATGGTCATTAATCACTCGTGCTAGAGTTTTTTATGTGCAGTATCATCACTGGAAAAGCTTTATGGCACCATATTTATGGAACTGCGGTTGAATCTCGTTTAAAGAGGGTACTACGCCGAAGATTTTACTAAGCAGTGCAGATTGGCGAATTGCTAATCCCAAATTTAAAGATTAGTAATTCCGTTGATCTTTCTATCGGTCTTCAACTGGCTGACTTTGAAACTGCTAAAGCCACCTGGGACCGTCATTTGGTATCAGCTTGCTCTCATGGAGCCTCTTGAGTTGTCTTCTCATCAGCCTTGGATTTCTTTTCGCTAGGAACAACATCTGATTCAGCTGCTTATGGCTCTTCATGATGAGTATCAGCTTCTTCATGGCACTATTCTTCACGTAGACCAATACCACCTCCAGCTCCTTCATCGTAGTGCCAAACATAGGGTTTCAATGGGAAAGAAAAAGAGTGTCCTCCCAAACCTACTGGCGAGAAAACCCGTCAAGGGAACTAGGCAAACCCACTCCAGTTCTGATTATATAATTTTACAGAAAATATACAATCATTTGATGAAATTCCAGTCCTTATTTTGACACTCAGTTTGGTTTTGGTTGTGATCTGTCCTGGTTCTGCTCTGATAGGCCGGTTCCAATCTTGAATCTAGTTCATTCTTGGTATGTCAGTTCCTATTTCTGCTTGGTTCGGAGCCAACCCAACCCAAACTGAGAAGCAGCCCTAGATGTATCCACTGCTGATGAGGACAGACGATCCGGAAACGGTGACAAATGGGTTGACAAGTGGCCACAAGCAGCAGTTTTGGTTGGCAAACCTAAGAACTGAGCATATAAACTTTGTTGTGGGCACAAAGTATTTTATCCTCCTCGAAGGGTACTTCCTCTTCCTCCTTCCACAACATTGCTTGGAGAAAGGTTTGTAGGCTCACAAGTGGGGTGGCTTGGTTCCCTCCCGTTTTGAGTTGATATATTTTTAATCACCTAAAAAAACTTCATTGTGGGCACCATCGGGGGGTGAAGACCATCACAGGAAAAGGCCTTGGCAGGAGACCTGGCATTAGCGAAAGGCACCTAACTGAACACAAATATAATCAGTTTTTGAACTCCAGTAACTTGTATCGTTACAAAATTGGAAACCCAATCCAAACACATCACAGTTTTGGTCGGTTCAGGTTTGTTATGCAGCTGTAGCTTCGATTTATCCAGCCATGAGCCAACTCCATTAATACGTGCAACACGGTCATTATGCCTTGCTTTACAATGTCATTTTACAATTTCGTTACTTGCTTTGCTCTAAAACTTGCACCCTATTGTATCTCGTTCCAGTGATTTTCAACTCTTCAAACTTTAATGTTTTATTATTCAACTCCCTTCAACCCTTCAATATGCTTATCTATCAACGTTTGTGAAAAGAATACTCCATAGGATCTCCTACTAATGTGTATACACATCATCTATCACTAGCTGCAAAGAGATATCAAGTGTTGAGGGTGAAATACGATAAATGTTTCTTTCCTCAAGCAATAGAAACAGAACTTTTACCGGCAGAACCAATTAGTTGAAGAAAGAGACTGGATACCTTAGGAACATATCATCAGTATGACTGATAAACGAGTGAACAAGTGGGCAAAGCCACCTCTCATAGGTTTTTCCATTTGTCCTCCACAGAGAGCAATCCTCCAAAGAAATGACTGTTTCTGTTGAATGAGAGATAAAAAGTAAGCAAGAGACCATATATTGTTTTCTACATTTACAACAGACGAGGGAAATCATAAACATAATCATAATCATAGTCAAGTAGCGCCTTTTCCCAACTATTTGGAGTCGGCGACGTGGATCTTACTCCTCCATTTAGGCCTTTTGTGCATCACTTCTAATCTTCTCAAAGGGATCTATTGGTCTTCTTTGCATATGCCCGTACCAACACAACCTACATTCCCTCAACTTCTCCCTTAAAAGAGCTACCCCTAAACTCTCACGAATATATTCATTTCTAACCCTCTTTCCTAGTTATCTCACTCATCCCAATCATCCACCTTAGCATTCTCATTTCGGCTACATTCAACTTATCTATATGACTTCTCTTTGGTGCACACCACACCGCTCCATAGAGTATTATAGGCCTAATGGTTGTCCTATAGAACTTGCCTTTAAGCCTTTTTGGAATACGACTATCACACAATACTCCCGAGGCTGCCCTCCACTTTACCCATCCCGCATTTATCCTATGCACCACATCACTATCAATATCTCATTCTTTATGGATAATAGATTCTAAGTAACGGAATTGATCACATCTTAGTACTTCTTGCTCATCTATTTTAACTAAGGCTCTACATATAGTACTACCTTCCTTAGAATTAAATTCCATGCTCTCTGTCTTAGTCCTACTTATTTTAAACCTTTTAATTCTAGAGCCTCCCTCCATAATTCATAATTCTAATTTCACATTCAAGCCTACTTTACTCTCATCAATTAAAACTACATCTTTTGCAAAAAGCATATGTTGTGTCCCGATTGGAACACAAACGGTACCGAACTTCAAGTAAGGGAAAGGGAGGAGAATTGACGAAGGAAGGAAGAAGTTGTTCTCTAATTGCATAACCATCAAAAGAAGGAGCCTCCCTTATAAGAGAGACGCAGCTCCCTAGGGAGTCGTGCTAGCTAATGGGCCAGTTGGTCCGTTACATACAAATCCCAGATCCCTCCCCAATTTACAGCTTATTAAATCATAAAAGGAAAATACTTAAAAGTAAAATAAACCCTAACATAGTAAGTTCTAGAAATGGGAAAGCAATGTAACGCGGAATAGACCCCACCCTTGAGTGACGTACACAACACTCCACCACGCTCCGCTTTCGCCTTGTCCTCAAGGCGACCAAGTAGGAAAATGCTCCAGAAACTCATCTTCTAGCATCCAAGTGGCATCCTCCAGAGACTGACCCTGCCAAGCCACGAGTATCTCAGTGACAATACGGCCAGAACGACACACCCATCGCTTATCAATCACAGAGGCAGGCATGAGTACTTCGACCTCCTATGGGCCCATCAGTGGCAGAGGTAGGGCGCTATTGACAAGGGTCAGATCCCCAACAAAGCGACGAAGGCGAGAGACATGAAAGACCGGGTGCACCAATGAGCCAGCAGACAACGCCAAGCGATAAGCCACGAGTCCAATGTGTTCGACAATAGAATAGGGGTCGTGGTAACGGGGAGCTAACTTAGTATGATCAGCCTGGAACAAAGTTGTCTGGCGCTGAGGGATCACTGAAACATAAACAAGGTCACCCACTTGAAACTCCCGATCGGAACGCTTCTTGTCATACACTTGCTTCATGCGATTTTGAGCAGAGGCCAAGTTGAGTTTGAGCTGCCGGATAACCTCATCCCGAGTCTGTAACATATAATCAACCTCGGCTACGGAAGAGCGGTGGGGCACATATGATAACACGGTAGGAGGACGGCCATATACCACTTCAAACGGAGTGAACCCAGCCCGAGTATGATAGTCCATATTATATGACCATTCCGCCCATAGAAGAAGCTAAAGCCACCGACGAGGCCAATCCACTACAAAGCATCGCAAGTACTATTCCAAGCAGCAATTAACCACCTCAGTTTGACCGTCAGACTGTGGGTGATACCCGGTGCTCATGTGAAGCTCAGTGCCTTGGAGTGCGAAGAACTCACCCTAAAACTGAGGAAGATCCGACCCCTATCGGAGACAATGGTGCGAGGCATGCCACGCAACTTGGCTATCTCCCGGATAAAATGCTCGGCTACAGTTTTGGCGGTGAACGGATGTCCTAAAGCACAGAAATGCGCATACTTGGACAAGCGATCCACCACCACCAATATCACCGATTTGCCCTGCACCACTGGCAAGGCCTCCACAAAATCCAAAGATACATCTTCCCAAACCTGATCTGGAATAGGAAGGGGCTGAAGAAACCCTGCGGGAAACTTAGTGGCTGCCTTGGCACGCTGACAGACGTCACAAGCAGCAACGTAGTCCTGAACCGCCCGCTGCCATAAGAAGCTCTGACTGACCTGCTTATATGTCTGGAAGGAACCCTCGTGACCAGCAAATGGTGTATCGTGGAAGTGAGAAAGAATGCGTCATCGGAGGTCGAATCACGCACTCAAAGTCGCCCTTTCCAGAAAAGAAGTTCATCTTGCCACACGAAGAAGGGTTTGGCCGCGGAATCCGAGTGCGGACAAGCAACCAAGTCACGGGTGTATGAATTCTCTAAATACGCTCGCCGCAGATCTGGGATGAATGGGCAAGATGGTATAAAGAGCACTAAACAGGAACCCTCAGAAGTGCACCGAGAGAGTGCATCCGCCACAATGTTTTCTGCTCCTTGTACACCACCTCATAATCATATCCCAAGAGCTTGCTGACCCACCAATGTTGAGCCGGAGTGGAAACCCACTACTCGAGAAAATATTTCAAAGGTTTATGGTCTGTGAGGGTTTCCGACCGAGCAAGTAAGGGCGCCATTTGGTGACAGCGTGCACTATGGCAAGCATCTCCTTCTCATAGGCTGACAGAGTTAAGGAGCGTCCAGAAAGTGGCTTGCTGAAGAAGGCAATAGGTCACTCCCTCTGTAGTAAGACGGCACCAAGATTGGCATCCGACACATCCGCTCAACTACAAAGGAGAGACCAAAATCTGGAAGCACCAACACTTGAGCGGTAGCCATGGCCCGCTTCAACTTCCCGAATGCTTCGTGGGCCGCCTCCGTCCATGTAAAGGCCCCTTTCTTGAGAAGTGCAGTGAGGGGACTAGCAATCAAACCATGCTGACTAATGAAGCGCCAATAATACCCTGTGAGTCCCAGAAATCTGCGAAGTGCCCGTACACAAGTGGTGGTCGGCCATGAAAGCATAACAGTCACCTTCGATGGGTCAGTAGCAACCCCCTTGCGAGAGATAATATGGCCAAGGTACTCCACTTGTTCTCAGCCAAAGGAGCACTTCGAGCGCTTAAGGAATAATGAGTTAGCTCGCAAAATAGAAAAAACGGACTTGAGATGCTCCAAGTGGTCCGCCCATGATGTGTTGTAGATCAAAATGTCGTCAAAGAAGACCAAGACGAATCGGCAGAGGAAAGGGCGGAACAGATCATTCATGAGGCTATGGAAAGTGGCGGGTGCGTTGGTCAACCCAAACGGCATGACCAAGAACTCAAAATGCCCATCATGAGTGTGAAAGGCTGTCTTATGAATGTCGGTGGGCTGCATTCGGATTTGATGATAACCAGAACGAAGATCGAGCTTGCTGAAGACGGTAGCTCCGGCCAACTCGTCAAGTAACTCCTCAATCACCGGAATAGGATACTTATCCTTGACGGTGATGGTATTAAATACCCTGTAGTCCACACAAAATCTCCAAGTCTTGTCCTTCTTTTGGACAAGTAATACAGGAGAAAAGAAAGAACTAGTGCCTGGTTAGATAATTCCTATGTGAAGCATATCTCACGCCAAGCGCTCAATCTCAGCCTTCTATATGAAGATAACGGTAACGATGGACATTAGCGGGCGAAGCACCTAGAATGATCGGAATCTGATGGTCATGCCGTCGCACCGGCGGAAGCCCCTTAGGCTCAGCAAAGATGTCCTCATGCTCTGCCAAGAGGGTAAGCATGTCCTCCGGAAGACTATCCCGATTCACGTCCACTGTTGCACGTTGTTGGAGGAAAAATCCTTGAGGTGTAAATCGAAAGAGTGAGCTCACCGACTGGGCAGATTGCAAGGAGCCCGGCGTTGAACCCTAGACGCGCACCTGCTGCCCGAGCACCTCAAAATCCATGATCATGTCGCGAAAGTTCCACACCATGTCGCCCAGTTCCTGTAGCCATTGAACTCCCAATGTTTGCCCTTTCATGGATAGCAAGAATAAGTATGTGGTGAAGGTATAGCCCTGAATAGATAATATAGCCTACGCGCACATCCCATAGCTCCGAAGATGCTTACCATTGCCAATCAAGACGTCGAACGGCTTGGAATTCGATACATAACATCCCAGTCATTGTGCCACTTTATCATTGATGAAATTATGGGTTGATCCACTGTCAATTAGGATGGCTGAGATAACCTTGAACGCGCATGGTACAAGGGTTAAAGACTCCAGAAAAAGCGTGCACCGAAATCTCCGGTAGCACGTTGTCATAAGGGGTGGTGCTTCCAGGGAAGAGGAAAGATCCTCCTCGTCGGCCTCCTAGACGAGCAAGCTACCCCAGACGGAGCAACGATGGACGGGCACGAACTTCTCGTCACATTTAAAGCACAAGCCCTTGAAGTGCCTCTCATCCATTTGGGCAGGAGTGAGGCGACAGACTAGAGGGGTAGCAAGGGCAGACAGCTGGCTGGTTCGGCTGGTTGGAAGGCCTGGCGCTAAGAGAGAGGATGGCGCCGGGCTGGTTGGAGGCCGTGGAGAAGGCCCGAATCAGCCTCCCCGTCACTGCCGGGCAAGCATTTCCTCTTCGATTCGTGCATGACGCACTACTTCTTGCATCGAAGTGCAATGGAAGTGGCGCATCTCATCCGAAATTTCAGGTTTGAGCCCCCCTTGAAGGTCCGCACTAAGGCCGCCATCGGCCAATCGGGAAGACGGCTGGCGATCTTCATGAATTCAGAATAGTAGGCTCGCACTGTGGTAGTCTGGCACAAGGTGGAGAGCATCTCGTTAAAATCCTGAACTCGTTGGGACCAAACTGGATGCAAAGTTCGTCGGCGAAAGAGGTCCACATCGGGAAGCGAACCTCCTTCTCAAAGCTCTTGAACCATACAAAGGCATCGCGATCTAAGTGAAATGCGGCTATGCGCAATCTTTCAGCCTCTTAGTGTGCTCTTTGGTAGACGGAGAACTTCTCAGCCTTGTATAGCCATTCCACCGGATTGTCATCCCCATTATAGCGTGGGAATTGAAGGCGAGCCAAACGTGGCTCAGCCCCACTATGCGGTTCTCCGCGAGGCCCGGAGTACTCCCAATCTTCCTCGAACTCTTGGGACAGATTTCTGTGAGTCTGTCATTGATGCATTTAACCGAACACCTGGGGGGCTCGCATGTCTAGGCCTGCACGGCCCTCCTCCTTGGACTGATTGAAGGTACCAAAGCGGACAAAATGAGGAGACAGCATTCTCGAACGACGCTTGAAGGTCGGGAACGCGAGAGCCAAGGGGTTAGGAAGGCACGCCCACCTCCGCATGGGCTGTCTACGGGCGCTGCAGGGGCTGCCTGAAGCTGGGCGACCGCAATGGTGAGTTGCTGAATTTGGGCGATCATTGTTTCGAACACGAAGATCATAGCAGCATTAGCCAAGTCGGCCGCTAGTTTGGGGTTGTCCTCCACATTCTCCTTTTCATTCTCGGGCGGCATCTCTGAGGCCGTGGCCTGTTGCTTGCCTTGCTGCTTGCCTTGCACCAGGGCAGATCATTGTGGCTCTGATACCAATGTTGTGTCCCGATTGGAACACAAACGGTACCGAACTTCAAGTAAGGGAAAGGCAGGAGAATTGACGAAGGAAGGAAAAAGAAGAAGTTGTTCTCTAATTGCATAACCATCAAAAGAAGGGGCCTCCCTTATAAGAGAGGCGCGGCTCCCTAGGGAGTCATGCTAGCTAATGGACCAGCTGGTGGGCCACGTGCCATGGCCTGGCCAACAGCTGGTCCATTACATACGAATACCAGATCCCTCCCCAATTCACAGCTTATTAAATCATAAAAGGAAAATACTTAAAAGTAAAGTAAACACTAACATAGTAAGTTCTAGAAATGGAAAGCAATGTAACGGGGAATAGACCCCGCCCTTGAGTGACGTACACAATAACATACACCAAGGTACACCATCTTGTAAATATCTAGTAAGCTCAGCCGTAAATTTTTTACATATTTCTAATTCACCTGACAACCTAAGTGATCTTTTAAGTCACATATTTGCCGCAAACATAAAACATGAAAAATCATAGTAACGGATACAAGTCTACATACAAAGTAGAAGCCCAAATAAATTTACTGCTGTAAATGAGCACAAGGTAAATATGCCCCATTGGCCATATGGCTATGAGCTGCATCACCTAGATATAGTTGTCACAAGATGATATAGTGATGATAATAAACAACCAGGAAAAGATACCTTTAGATTTCATGCCAGCATCTACTATTAATCTCTCCACTATCTCTAGGTTAACACCCTTCGAATGGACCTGTAACAAGAATAACATTAACTTTATGAGAAACCTTTACACAGGACCCGTTTTCTATTACCCGAAAAATGAAAAATGTCATGCAGTGTTCCTTATGCCTCACATATCCATAACAGTAAAGTTGCCAATTCTTGTGTTTTGCTTAAACTGGTGATTAGTTTCTCTACTACACAAGGAACTTCATTCAAATTTTCACAAGAAAACTGTGTATAACCTGCTCGAATTAAAACCACTAGACATTTATTTTATCTTCTATCCCTGCTGAGAATTTCCAACTTGGAAAAAAATTACTTTATGGATAGACTACAGAGACATTCCTGGCAGATGCAGAAAGAATTTGCCTAATTGGACTTTCCCACTGTCCTCCAAAAAGAGTGTTATGAACTGCCACTGCAATAGTATTATTGGGCTTGGCCCAATTAGCTGGCCCATTTGTTGCTTTAGTTGCTTCTTATGTTGGTTCGTTATATCTTATTTGGATCGCTAAATTCCATGCAAGATAAAACTAAGCAACTAATGGGCCTACTAATTGTACAAAACCCGATAACACTATAGCAATGGCAGCATCTGAACCTTCGGCAGCACCTGACTCTTTTTTATTAAAGAAGGGGGCTTCTCTTGTAATTATGCTATGTTATACTCAGGGATATATACGAACTGTACAGTATGGTACATATGAACTGTATCTCATTTTGGACCTTTAAAAAAATATTTTTTGGGCCCTAACCTTATTGATTAACCTAATGGGCTTCATAATAGTGCAATCGAACTTTAGATCCATGATGATTGCTAATGTTATTGATTAATTAATATTCGTTGGCCCTTGTTTGACAAGGCAACCACTTACCAATGACTAATAAACCTAAATACTCCCTGCAATTGATCATTCTTTTGAAGATTCTAAAATGATAGTATTGGGGGCTGGGATGGCTTTAGATTGGGAAGCACCTAATCAGGATAAAGAGTCCCTTATTGAGATTAGAAGCCGGTTCACAGGGTCAACAAGGTTCTTGGTCTGTCGACTTACTTGGCTATTGAGCTGAGGATGGCCTTTTGGGTTTACCCAAGTCTCAGAGATATTATTAAGGTTCATAATAGGTACTCTGGAATCTGGAACCTTGATCGTATGATGAGCATTCTGATTTGACCATGTGGTTCTACCTCCCCTATGAGTGGGAGCTCTACGTGAGCCGGGCTGACAACCGATCACAGGATCATGTAGTGTACACACAGATTGGGGTTCGCTACATCCTGATAGGTTGGTGTCTCCCAACAAATCATGCTCAGGAAAAGATGTGAGGCCTAACCATTCCACTCTAGGTTGGGTGATGGCACTTCCTGGTGGATATCAAAGCTTTGCCATGAATTACTTCCTCAAGTGAAGTGTCCATGGTGACTCTTGTTGTTTGTCACGTAAGCTAACATTCAGAGTATTTTTCTAGCATTGGAGACATTAACTTGGGAAATAATTAATGATCGTGCTTGAGAGGTCAACTTTAAAATTACACAAGTGAAAACAACTTTCTGGACTGCATAATATGTTAATGCTCATTTTATGGTTTTGTTTTTGTTCTTGCTCTGTCATCCTAGTGGGTATTTGAATACTCAGCGTCCTTGTGATGCAGGTTCTTCTGCCGGAGACTTGCATTTCTTTGGACCAACCGACTTGAGTGAGAAAACGACTTCGCAGAGTGTAGGACCTTAGCTCTTTTGTTGCAACATTGAATTAGTGTAACAAGGTGTAACTGCCAACTTTGTTAGTTGTTCATTTTTAGATTGAGGACTTGTACTTAGATGTTTTGTTCTGTTATTTCTGGATTTTTGACATTATCACTATGTAGTATGTATACATGTTTTGTTATCAATATTTGTGAACCCGGTTCTCATGGCCCGGATATTTAACAGTTGGATTTGATTTGTTTTGTTGGGAAAAGGCGCTACTTGATTATGATTATGATTCTGAATATGATTTGATTGGTTTTAAAGAAAAATCTTTCTACGCATTTTACTGCTCACACTCCTATTTATAAGTTGTTTGAAAATCTAGGTTGTAATAGTGTTAGTTGAAAATTCGACATTACAAATAAATAAATAAATTATTAAAGAGGACTTCTAGCTTTATTATTATTAAAGATTAAATATATATATATATATATATAAATTGCATTCTCTATTTCGAATCTATGCATAATTTTCCCAGTTTAGCCCTCGGCTCAGGAGGCTTGTCCCTAAGCGTCACCCAACTCACAAGAATTTCATTGAACTCTGTATCGATATACAACTGGTAGTCAATGCCCAAAAATATAAATCCTAGATATTTAGTAGGTGTTCCAGAATGTTAATAACATAAAAACTCCAACACTATCAAGGTTAACATTATGTTGATGACAATTGAAGAGAATAAAAAAGATCAAGGTCAATATGCTGAAGACAATTGAAGAGAATCAATAAGCACTTGAGAGGGCAACTAAAGCATAAAATCCAGAAATTACATTTTGTTTACCTCAAGAAGAGATCTTTCAAAACAATCAAATGACCGAAGAGCACACTGACCCCTCTCAGTAGATAGGATCCCCTGGAAGTAGCAAACAATTTGATAAAAGAACATTCTTCTTGGTATTGATAAAATAACATTCTCCATGGAATGTTATGAAGTACTAGGGAAAAAAATTGGAATGCTCATACAGATTAACCCCCATGTGAACTTTCTATGTGACTGCAAAGGGGGCTCATGGTGACAGCTCTATGTGAGGTCTAAAGATGATCATCTGAATAGGACTCCACGGGTCAAAATAAACAAGTTATGTGGGCCTACTAATCAGAAATGCCCACAAGGAAATCCCCGTAAATCCCATATTCAAAGAGTTCACATTAAAATTTACAAGAGCATTTCCAGTAGATGACATTCCAAGTACGCTTTAGGTGGCTACTACGTGGGTTAGAAAAAGCAATTGAACAATACGCACAAGAAAATAAACAGCCTGCTGCTTGCAACATTTCAATTTTTAGAAATTTACGTAATGTTATAAATTAGTTGACACTTACAATCATTTGAAGAGTAAAGGTGCAAATCGAACACATCCACCCTAAGCAACTTCTATCTTAAGATAGCCATATATCCTCTTTAATTAAACAAAAACAATAATCTTTACAAGAAAAACATTATTTAAAAAAAAAAGTCTCCCACATAGGAAGGTAGATTTACCTGAAGAGCACGTGAAGTCATGTCAATTATCTTTACAGAGTCATCCATTAAATAACTTTTCAACAACAACAAAAGGTCAATCAACACCTTATCTGAAAAGCCAACACCAGCCTCATCCTCAAAAATCTGAAGAGAACACTTTTGACTGGAATCATCAGGCAAACGGAATACAACATCATGAGGATCCCCAATGCCAATCTGCATTATAGGCAGAGATTAAATTTTGAACAAAAAGTCAGCAAAACAGTGCAAAATGTAAAACGTATTAAAATGGAAAAAGAAGTAGCAGCGACTACAAAAATCACCCTAGATACAAAGTTGGCCACTAAATCTCTAATATCTTCGGAGTCATATCTACCACACATGCCAACCAACATCCAAACAGCAGAAACTATTTCTGGCTCGGAACACCAACTATTAAACACCTTCCCATCCTTCTTTAGCTGAATAAATTCCCCTTCCCGTAATTTCTTGTGCAGTGTTTGTAGACTGGAGGAAAGAAAGTTTACCCGAAAAATCAGAAGTGTCAAAGAAAACTTATACAGATGGGAAACATGTTGAAGGGAAAAAAATTTAGTACCTCCACAGGAGAAACTTGTGTGATAAAGAACCAGTGTTGCAGACAAACTGGAAATGCAGAACAAAGGCATTTAAACTTTAAAACAACAAAAATTGTAACCTCGAAAGTTAGAAAATAGATTTCACCTTCTGAAGGTGATTCTTCGGACTATAATTTTTGCAAATCTGCTGATGAAAGACTCGAATCCTTTCAAAGCAAACAAGTTCGGGAAAGGGTTCCAGTTCCTGACAAAGATTCACATGCAACCAGCATATAGAGAGGGAAGAAAATAAGCACTTAGAACACATGTAATGATCAGAAATACCAATAACTTGAAACAGTACCTTTATGTAATCATATAGAGAGGGATCAGCATCAACAGTCAGCTGGTGAAGCAGCATAACAACTCCAGAAGATTGAATGGCGGGCACTTCTTTACTATCTTTGGAAGGTATACAACAAGCAACCAGCTTTGAAACCAAAAACTGGATTTGATACATCAAAATTTAGAATAGCGAAGGCAATGAGGAAGCCATTAGGTAAACAAAATTCAAATCACAAAAATAAAAACCTGAAGTTGCTTGCCAAGTGTATTGAATGTTTCTTTTGTGGTCATACTTTTGACCACGCCAAGCAGTGTGGATAAGATAAGACAGCATTGACCTTGTAATGCTTTAGTCCCAATGAACTGTCCTACTAAGTTTAAAAGGTAACTGAAAACAAAATTTAAAAAAAAACTGTAAAATATCAACCATGCAAAGATGATTCTAAAGAGAGCATAAATGAAATTTGCATGTCAAAAAATTAAGTGAAGCCAAAAGAGCAGTGCACCAAACCCGATTGTTGCAAACAAGAGATGGTAAAATAGCAGCAACTTATGAAGGTGTAATAGAATCGTCATGCGTAACCTCTTAATGTAAAAACACAAGGTTTGCAATCTCGATCTCGGTCTCAGTCGGGTGGCATAAGAAATTTTGGAGAGAACTCGAAGAGATACGGAAAATGATCTTGATGATAGTAAATACTAACGCCAAATACATAAGTGATGCGCATGGTTTGCAATCTCTCCAAGATCTCTCTCTCTCCCCTTATCTAAAACCGAGGCACAAGAATATGTAAAGAACTTCTAACACGTTTTTGGCAATATTTTGCTAGATCACTGCAATCTCTGCGAGAACATCAATATCTCTCTAATGGAAATAACTTTTTGAATAAAAAGAATATGCATATGACATTGAAAGAGGACTATTTGACTTACATATTGAAAGAGTCTTGCGAGATCTCATTGAGGCAAGAGACAATCTAATCAGGTCGTAGAGATATCAGCAGGATCTCATTAAGCTCGGTGAGATCTTGCTAATCTCGGTCACATCTTGCTAACCTCTTTGAGATCTCAATTGTCTCGCCCTAACTTTAAAAAAATCATTAAAAAATTCATTATGTTCAGGAAGATGTAGCTGCCTCATCTCACTCTAGCTACTACTGATGTAATGTTTCCACTTACATAATTTATTTCCGTGTCTCTTCTCGGGCTTTCTACTTAATTTATTTGTGATCTCTATTTACGTGGTATTATATTTGTTTGAGAGTGATGTTACAGTTTGTATATGAAAATATATCATTAGGTTGTCAAAATTATTTGTGAAAAACCTTTCTCATGATAACCGAGATCGCAAGATCACATTTTGATTCTCCGGGATCTCTTCTCTTTGCGCAACCAAGACAAGACCGAGAACCGAGATTGCGAACCATGGTAATGTGTATGCATTTTTTAAAATTTGTGAACACTAAGAGCATCTCAATAGGGTATGCCAAATCCTAGTTGGCAACCTCAACGGAAACCAATGGTAGACCCCTGCCATTTCTGCCATCTCCAATAGGGTATGCAGTGCCATTACCTACGTTGAATGGCAGGCCCCCAAACTTCTGTTATAAATGGAAAAAGAAAAAGGATCTGCCATTTACCTTTTTATACAATTTTTATTTGTTTCCACTCACCTACAAACCTAATGAAAGATAAAAGATCCCACTTTAGCAGATTCAAATCTTAATTAAAATCAATTTCAAGTGGCCCATTGGACTTCACTCAACTCTTCAAAAAGCCACCACATGTATGGGCTTGTGTCAAAAAGCCACCACACAGTTCTATAAAAAGAGTCTTTTCCAATCCAAAGAACCACATTAATAAAAAAAACTATCTTGTTATCTCTTCATATTTCTATCAAAATAGTCTTTTTCCAATCCAAATAACTATGTTAAAAAATAAAACTTTGTTATCTCTTCATAGGTCTATAAAAAAGATCCTTTTTGCAATTCAAAAAACGAAGTTAACAAAAAAAACAACCTTGTTATCTCTTTATAGTTCATTAAAAAGAGTCTTCTATGATATGAAATTTTCAGGGGGTAGTAGTGTATGATATTTATGATGTGTATTTCAATTTCACTTTTATTTGTATTATGCATTTATCATAGTTTATATATATTTATTTAGTAAGTACATTTTTTTTATTTTAGGAACTTAGTAAACGGCATGCCACTTTATTGTATTTTTATTGTTAATTATGTGATTACCTATTCTATTCTTGCTTTTATTTGTTGTTAGTTAATTTGGTGTAAGCTTGAAATAATAATAAAAAGGGGAATTTATTAAATAATACTTGGAAAAAAAATTACCGATCGGGAAAACTATTCAAAATATTTCCCGATCTGGGTATCTGACTGTGTGGCACCGGCGTGGCTTTTTTTTTTAAAACTGAACCGAAAGGCGTCAATTCTTTCTACTTAAAAGAGAAAGGCGTCGGTTGAGAACGCCATTTAAGAGCCTTAAACTGTTTTTTTACTATTTTAGTGGGACAAACTTCAACGATGCATATCTCTCTCATTTCTGATCCGTTTTCGCCCTTTTTTATTCATTTTTCCTCATGTTTAGTGCTCTTTCTTACGATGATATCACAAAAATGTTGAGCCACCGCATGCTACTTATTGTAATTTTTGTTGTATTTTTTTCGATAGGATATTAAGATCATGATATCATAATAATTAGAAAGAGCATTAAAAATAAAGAACAAAAAAAATGGGTAAAAATGGACTAAAAATAAGAGAGATATTCATCGTTGAAGTTTGTCCCACTAAAATAGCTAAAAACAACAGGAAGCTTCGTAGGCCTATCTCAAAAGTTTTAAAATTTGTCCCATTTTAAAGGGGCGATTAAATTTCATCGAATCATATCTCCTTCATTTTTTGTCCGTTTTTACCCATTCTTTTTTGGAGAATTTATATAATAAATCACAAAAAAAAAATTCCAATTTGACGCACTGTTCAAATTAATTCCCATTCCAATTTGACGACCTGCGTGGCTTTTTTTTTAAACCGAACCGTTTGACATCCATATATGTTTTCTCTCATTTTAAACGGGCAATCACTTCAACAATGCATATCTCTCTCATTCTTTATCCGTTTTCATCTATTTTTCAACCGATGCCTCTCGGTTGAGCGTCGGTTCAACCGACGCCTTTGACATCCATATATGTTTTTCTCTCATTTTAAAGGGGTGATCACTTCAACAATGCATATCTCTCATTTTTTATTCATTTTCATCCATTTTTTTCATTCTTCCTTATTTTTAGTGCTTTTTCTAGTCATCATGATATCACGGAGATGTTGAGCCATCGCATGCGATTTATCGAAAAAAATACCACAAAAACCACGATAAATAGTATGCGATGGCTCAACATCTTTATGATATCATGATGACTAGAAAGAACACTAAAAATAAGAAAGAACGAAAAAATATGGGCGAAAACGGATAAAAATTGAGAGAGAGATGCATCGTTGAAGTGATTGCCCCTTTAAAATGGGACAAATTTTTAAAGAGAAAACCGACACCATAAAACTCCTTGTTTTGAGCTATTTTAGTGGGATAAATTTCAACGATGCATTTCTCATTTATGATCCGTTTTCACCCTTTTTTTTTTATTCTTCCTTATTTTTAGTGCTCTTTCTAGTCATCATGATATCACAAAGATGTTGAGCCATCACATACTATTTATCGTGGTTTTTATGGTATTTTTTTCGATAAATAGCATGCGATGGCTCAACATCTTTGTGATATCATGATGACTAGAAAGAGAGTAAAAAATAAGGAATGAAAAAAAAGGGCAAAAACGGATAAAAAATGAGAGATATGCATCGTTAAAGTGATCGCCCTTTTAAAATTGGACAAAAACATATAAGGATGTCACACGCTGGCGCCTACGTGGCTTGTCAGATACCCCATTTGGGAATTAATTTAAACAGTGCATCAAATTAGAAAAAAAAATTTCTTTTGTGATTTATTATATAAATTCCCCTTCTTTTTTTGTTCTTCCTTATTTTTAGTGCTCTTTTCTTATAATGGGCGAAAACGGATCAGAAATGAGAAAGATATGCATCATTAAAGTTTGTCCCACTAAAATAGTAAAAAAACAGCTTAAGGTTGTTAAAGGCGTCGTTTCAACCGACATCTTTCTCATTGAGTAGAAAGTAGAAAGGCGTCGGTTCAACCAACGCCTTTTGGGTCAGTTTAAAAAAAAAAAAAAGCCATGCTGGCGCCTGCGTGCCTCATTAGAGACCCAGATCGGGAAATATTATGAATAGTGTTCCTGATTGGTAAATTTTTTTCGAGTATTATTTAATAAATTCCCCTAATAAAAAACTAAAATTTAGAAGACCCTATTGGAGTTCATCCATTCTTCAAATATCCACCTGTGCACTGCATTAAGTCAAATTTCCATATAAGCATCTCCAACGGGCATAAAAGTAACATACCCTATTGGAGATGCTCTAATACCACTGTAACTAATAACCAAATTGTGTACTTTTCAAAAATTATTCTAAATAAATGGGGAATATATTTCTCTGTATGTAATCCTAAGCGTATTCACTTTTGCAGAATATATTCTCTTTAAAGTGGTAGTGCATGTGAATTTCAAAGGAAGCTCAAGAGAGATACTATGTAGTAATTCTGATAGGAATACGTTCTCAGTTCTCCCAAGATTCATATCCATATATATATATATATGCTAGTAATCTTTATTAAGAGTCTAATTATAATGTGAAAAGTATGGTGGAAAAAAGACTTTAATCATCTTTTTTTATTGAAACATAACCAACAATTGGTGAGATATATCGAGATCTCTCCAAGAAATGAAAATTTAATAGAGGCAGACAACTTTTACCTTGTTCTCACCAAGATAAGCCAAGAACTCTGCTAGCTTTGGAAATTTATAGAAACAAGAAGAAAGAGATGCCCTATTTTCTCGGGTCATCACAGAGATTGCAAACCATGCTCCTCAGTCCAATTTTTAGTAGTTTGCAATACTTTGTTTTATAAAATATTATAAATCTCTCAGATTATGACCTCTGCATGATTTAATATAACATATTAAAAGTATTAAAATTATGATATTGCTGATTTGTGTATCATATGTTAAAACCAAAACAGATATCTTACGAAAGAGTTGGCATAAAACAGGCTAGAATGCAGGGGAAAATCCATGTCGCCAACCTCAAATTGTTGGGAAAAGGCGCAACTTGATTATGATTATGATCTATTAAAACCAAGTAGCCTTAAAAAGCTCAAGTTGATAAGTGACTAACCAACATTAGATATCAGCCAAACCAAACCGATGTACCAAACTAACAATCTCCCACATGTGCAAGTATGCTCGCGTAGTAACATGCAATACGAGAGCAAGAACAAAACCAAATACCTCTCAGCACTAATATCATATTGATCTATACATGAAATATGCATTTTATTATCTCCTAAACTTATGTTTATGCTAGTGTTTGATCAGAATAACTACTACTTTAATATAGTTTTTGGTTTTTGTAGGAAACAAGAGTAATACACAGAAATGAGGTGAAAAGCAACTCGAATGGTTAAATTATCATAACTTCGTGTACAAATGTCGGATTGGACTGATTCAAGCTTCATGTTAAAGTTCAAGAAGTCAGCTTTCCAACGCCACCAACCACGCGGAATTCGGAGTTCGGGACACAAAGTTATAGCCATTTGAAGTTCATGAACAGTAACTACGATCGATCGGGAATCATTGCGATCGATCGCCAGAGCCGTAAAAGCAGTGTATTAAAGGAAACGATCGATCGGCATAAAAACGATCGATCGTTTCTACTGGAATTTTTCAATCGCCGAAGACAGTAACTACGATCGATCGGTATCTTACGGCGTCGATCGGAAAGCGATCGATCGGAGGAAAATAACGAAGGAATTGCGATCGATCGGACAGCGAACGATCGTCAATACGGACGATCGATCGCCGTATGCGGCAAACCGGAATTAAGACCTATTTCGACTTGGATTTGGAAGGGGACTTCGTGGTTTCTCTTCACTATTATAAATAGGCCTTATGGGAGAACGTATTGGGCACCACATATTCAACCTAGAGAGCAATTTGAGACCTTGGAGGCTAGAGCAAAGGAAGAAGAAGATGATGAAGATGAAGATGATGGATTCTCTTCCCATGCTTGGCTAAACTCCTATCCAAGGCGTAGATGAAGCCCATTAATCTGGTTGTATAGTTTCTTTTCTCTCATCTTATGTTTTTACTCTAGTTGGTGTATGAAACTTTGTTATGCAATTAAAGTTAATTCATTGAGTTTATTCTTTGTGCTTGAGAGAGACAAGAGTGGATTTTATGAATTTCAATATGAAAGATTACTTGCATGTCTGAGAGGAATGTGAGTGTTTTGATTTGTCATATGTTAATAAAGTTTCATTGATTTATGCTTGAGAGAGATAGATCACAATTCCATATGCTTAATCGATTTATGTGTTACGTCTGAGAGGAGAGCACTATAATTTGAATTGACAGGTGTATGTCTGAGAGGAATACACCAGCCAATTGAAAATCTTTATTTAAAAGAGAGAGAGAGACGATACACTAGTTATTGTGGTGGATTCGAAGCCTTGGTCTTCTCCATATTGATTAAAACTCAGCTTAGTAGTTAAAGTTCATAGCTTTATTTAGATTAAACAAAAACTGCACCTTTCTTCTCTTGAATTTGGTAAAAGATTAATCCGTCCCTGAAGTTCGACAACCCTTTAATACTCGCCGTAGTACAATTGCCTTGTGCACTTGCAAGGGTTTAATTTTAAACGATCACATATTAGGATGAAGTTGACTTAAAAAATTAAAACCGCTAAGTGGGCAGACCGACAATAGATAACAGCCAAACCAAAGTGCCAAACTAACAATATCCATTTACTACTCAAAAGACTTGCAAACTGGAATACTGGATACAGTTTGATAGTCGAAAAGTTAGAGCCCTTACCGCAATATTCCCAAGCGTCCTTGATCCTTCCCCATATGAAGCCTTATTTGATGAGAAAAGTGGTAAGGGGGGAGACAAACGAGAAATGAAGACACATAATGGCAATCTTAGAGGGAACTCCGCTTGCAGCCGAAAAAAATGATCTAAGAGAGTTCTGGGGACAATTGGGAATCTCTCAAGATTTCAGACACTACATACTCTAATCCTATATGATGCGTACAGATTCTATTGGCCCCAGTTGATGCAGACGCCACAAATAGAGCCAGGCTGTCTTGGGATTTCTTTTACTGGGAATTTTACCTTTATTATCTTGTGTCTCACCAGTAATAACAAAATACAAATTACAATAATACTTGTTTTAAAGGAATTGCTGACAATATATCAAACTCCACAAAATTAAAATAAAATCATCATATGGCGTTGAGAAAGCCATGTCAAGAATTATATTAAACCACAAAAAGGTAAACATCTGAAACTGTGAAACAAAATGCACAATTGCACTTACCAAAATGTGCTTGGAATTGTTGCCCTCTCCCCAAGGACATTGATCAGCACCTCGATTGCAGCTAATTTGTGACATCTGTGCCTAGAATGAACTGCCCCTGTGATTTGGTAATGGATATCCAGTAGAAACTGGGTAAATGCAGCAATCAGTATGCATAAAAAATACCAGCAATACCATGAACAAGACAGATAAAAGAAAAAGTACGTTATGAGAAGCATTATCAATACATAAACTAAACAATGAATTTTGTTAGTTAAAATAAGAGATATCACAGACAAGGAATAGAGAAAGGAGAGAGTAAGCTAAAGAAAAAACTATAACAATCGTAAAAAATTATGCATTACCATAAATACTCTATCCCAGCGAAACATGTTGATCTTGTCCACAACGGTATTGCCACCAGGAAGATCATCTCTACAGCCAACATCAAATAAAAAAATTATGGCATTACCGAGCCAAAAAAACCTAACAACATTGAAAACAAAAAAGGGACGACAACAACAACAATGAGGATGATGATTTTTGGATAATTTGTCTGTTTGGGCTGGTCTGGGCTTGATATACATTGTTGAGCCATTCTTTAATAGCTCGAGCTTTTGAGGCAACTTGGTTTCTAACATGGTATCAGAGCCACAAGGTCCCAGTTTCAATTTTGCCCCTGCTTCTTCATATTATGTGCACATGCAAGCACCTGCATCTGTTAAATTGTACTTGCCCATGCAGAGGAGGGGTGTTGAATAATCTGTCTGTTTGGGTTGGTCTGGGCTTGATATATATTTTTGGGTCAAACCTTAATACTCAGCTTTTGAGGCAACTTTGTCTCTTAACAATGATGATGAGGAGGACAAACTATGATAGGCAACATACATCTCCAAAAATCCATCCACTATCGTTCGTATTCCAAGGACAATTGTCTGCACTGGGAAGAATGGCATGAGAGTGTCTGAAGCAGATGAACAAAGTGACAGAAGGTAACAAATGATTGACACCTGAAATAGAACAAATGATCAAATCTAACTGTATGACAAAAAAGCAGGAATAATTTATACATATATACATATACTCTCTCCGTTCAAAAATCCTGGCTGCATTAGAAAATGAGTTGAAGTTATTGGCTTGTAGGGCCCATAGCATTCAAGCCTCCGCTTACCCCTGCACATGCACGTTCATGAGGATCTATTGGCCTGTAAGGCAAATCCAGCAACCTAATAGTAGATCTGTAATTTTTCATATGCAGCCAGGTTTTTTGGACAGCGGGAGTATATGTTAAACTTACCATATGCTTCTTAATGAGGCCATCTCGCTCATCCTCAGAAATTTCAGCAATTTGCAAAATTGAGCTCCGAAGCACAGCAGTTGCGTCATCCTTGTTTGATTTTTTGCTGCAGTGCAAAGCCATACACACTGCAAAAATAGGGACGAAATGTTTTCTGGCTATGACTGCCACAGGTTCACAAGCAACCTGCAAATAACAAATTGAATTAAATAGGAGATCTAAGTGAACTTACAGATGAAGCAATCAGCAGTGAGTGGAGAGAATCATAGAAGTAGAAACAAGGATCAATATGTATGTAACTTAATGCTTCTGACCGTAGAAAGCCAATGAAGATCAGTGGTTCTCCCATTCAAGATCAATGGCGGAAGAAGCCAACGGCAGCAGTGCTGCAGAAAGGAACTTGGTTCTGATTTAACGACAAAAAGTTCCCTCACCTGAAACAAAAG
Organism: Houttuynia cordata; assembly: GCA_039654745.1. Taxonomy (NCBI): domain Eukaryota; kingdom Viridiplantae; phylum Streptophyta; class Magnoliopsida; order Piperales; family Saururaceae; genus Houttuynia; species Houttuynia cordata. The sequence continues at coordinate 1,447,093 of CM077515.1, read as the reverse complement.
CAACTTCTAACAAGAGTGCCTTAAAAAAATATAATAAAAGCAAAGCTGATGCTCGGATGACAAACATAGGGGAAAAAAGATTAAAGATCCATCACTAGAAAAATGAAGGGTTTGCATTACAAGTAAGCAGATGATACTTTCCACCTAAGAATTGGTGGTGCAAATATACGCATAATGGAATATATCACTCCTGATACAAATTCTATACTATGATATGAAATTCAAAAATAATATATTTATCATTTAAAACTTTCACCACTTCACATAAGAACAGTCTTTTCCAACTTCAATGTATTACCTCTACAAAGGCAGCTAAGCTTACACCAGACGCAATCCAACAAAAAATAATTGACCCCATAAGTTCATCCAGATACTGAAAAAGTCAAGAATACAACAAGAGCTAGTGTTAAAAGAAATGTCATAAAAAAAGTGTTAAAAGAAACAATTTGAAAAAAATATAAAAAGGCTGGCTTTCAATAGAATATAAGATGAAGACACAATCCAGAAGCCAAAGAAGGAAAAAGCACACCACAGTTATAATTAAAGTAACACTTAAGAGAAAACATCTATGCCTTTTCTCTAAATCATAGGATGCACTGGATTACAGTCCTCTATTCAAGCCAATGTTAGCAAGACAAAATACTAACATGATAGCAACACTTGAACCATAGAGCCAACTGCAAGTAATTTAGCAGTCAGGACCCTTCACATTTGGCCAACATTTATACTAGGAGAACCAAAACAGACCTCCCACTTGATATCTAGCAGACACTTCCAACACCAAAATGCATAACGCTTCAGATATATATGTCCTAGAGATTCTACTACCTTTAGTGCCATAACATACAGAAGGTTGGTGGAGAAAGTCAAGTACTTCCAAGTTTTGCTCGTTACAGAGAAAAAAAATCAGCTGTCAATGTTGAAAATCCTTGTCATTATTAATTGCATTTAGGTTTTACATATTGGCCGTTGCAGCTGATGTAAAATGAAGCCTCTATAACACAGTGAGGCAGCATGGTCAAGTAGAATGGTATATCAAAATATTCTCATCCTCGCTGTTGGAGGCCAGCAAGCAGATTTCTTATCAGCATCTCATTTTGTTATATCCAAAAATAATGAAATAACATCTCTAGACAAAGTGACAAAGTGGATGCCCTCCTTCTAAGGTAGGGAAAAAGATGAAACCATTACAGCCACTACCACTATCATCATAAGCCTTTCTCATGTTACCTTCAGGAGATGACATTTCCCAGAGAAAACTTAATATGTCATCTTAAAAAAGAAACCACATCAAAGTCTACTTTCTGAAACATAACTTGCATGACATACACTAGTGTACTAAATCACCAAATATATATCTCTGTCTAGAATGTATGACCAAATGTATATAGCACGTCACAAAGAAATTAAGCATATACTTAGGAGGCCCTTCCCACGAAATCCCCAGCTCAAAACTTTAGCAAATAGCAAGTGCAAATTGCCATACGCAAAATGCTGTTAAAAATAAAAAAAAATGGACATCTATAATACCTTAGCCCTACTATCATAATTAAGCCGCTTCGAAAGATTATCAAGTAGAGCATATATCAATTCCCTGGACAAGAAGTAACAGTCAGTATCTGTTGAGGTAACTAACGAGAAAAAAGTGTGCAAGGTTGGACCTCAGAGGAGGATCAGTTGCTGCCACAGTACACATCATGAAAATAGCCTGTGCTTCAGTGGAATACAAAAGAACGGACTCAAATTAGTTTATCAAAATCCCCACAGAACATAAAACAGAAAACAAAAATTGATGTCATTTCTCTTAATGTAGTTTTCTTTCCCAACAACATTGCAAAAAAGACTCCAAACTGTCTTAATCTGCAATTACGCATTTATAGTTTTTCCATGTACAACTCATAACTTTTATGCACCAAACACAATTTCGAATTGTCGTTATCATTTCAGCAAGGATGTTTCTTAGTAGGATGCAGAAAAGGTACAACCAGAGTTTTGTGCGATCAGCTTAATAGTTGAAAATTAATTCCAAAAAGAACCACATTCTCCTCTTAAGTCTTTGAAATTATATGAAGGCCTTAAACATGCAACTGACAGTACCTCCAGCTCTACTTTCTCACTGATAAATGCTACATGCCCCAGAGTGAGGATAGCAGTTTCCATAGCCAAACAAGATTGAGTACCAGCAGCCAAAACCTCACTGGCGTTAACAAGCTTTTCTTTTGAAGCCATGATGATTTTAACACCAAAATTTGAACTGGTGAGATACACAAGAAACAGCAATCAGAGCACAAGTTTTGAGATTAATAAACAGAAAATTCCCAAAAAAACACATTTTTGTCATAGAGATCTCATTATTGTCGAGATGATTTGTTCTTGTTTTAAAGACCCAACTTATTTTCTTCTTGTTGTTCCTCTTTGGCGTGAGATTAACTTCATTTGAAGTATATTGCAACTATATTCCCTGTTTCTTTGTTGTTTATCATTTAGTCAAAGTAACTGTTCATAAGAATAAAATATTGGCAATCATCTCTTGTAGCTGAGAAAACCGTGAGTCAATTACCTACAACAAATTTCAAGCAGATCAGGTGATTGCATCATGTTGTGTGCTTTTTTTATTTGTATTTAAAACATGTTCCAACAACTTAAAACTAGAAACCATCCGAAACATCAGCTAAAACAAAGATACAGAATGGAAAGCAAATGTCAACTCTGAAGAGTTTTGGGCACTAACTTGAGATGTACACTTTTATCACATCCCTATACAAATGGATCAAGGTGGTGTCAGGTATGTTGTCCATTTACATAGCATAGTATCGGAAATGACTTCAAAGATCTACAAGAACACTAATGGCTGCCCAAAACATGTGAAGATACATGGGTGTGTGATCTGAAGGACAGAGGAATACCATTTATTCACTAAGTAGACCAAAAAAAAATATTCCAACAAGGATAAGCCAAGTTTTCTACACCAATTTAATCTCTTACTGAACTTATGAATATTAGTTAACACAAAGTTATAGAACAGGAAAGAAAGAGAAGCCAAAATTGTGTTACAAGCACCCAATCATTGTTCAAATTATTCAAATAGGTATTTTAAGTTTCTAGACACATACCATATATCTTGGAATAGCTCATGATGGCCATCCCACGTCTGAAAAAGCACCCCTATTCGTCTTGCTAGGAATACTCTAACTCGATAATCAGCATCTTGAATCATTGCAAGTAACGTTTGGATCATTCCCTGAAATTAGGGTTAGGACAGTGTACCACTTGAAAATGAACTACACACAAGAAACAGTGTTGATTTTTTTGTGTGTGCATGTGTGTGTGAAGTGACATTTTTTCCATTCATAATTAAGTGAAGTTAACCAAATATATTTATGCACTGAGTTCCTTTATACCTAATGTTGGATAAGTTAGGTATTTGTATGCCTTGAGAGTTGAGATCATGGTTTGCAATATCTAAGATATATATTAGAAATATCTGTATCTGTCACTTGACCAATAAAAGATATAGGGAAAAGTTGTATCTTCCCCAGTATCTCGGATATCTTGAATATATCTAAAATATCCCAGATATATCTGAAATATTAGACGATATCTTGAACCCACCCCCACCTTCCAGTGCCGTTCCACGCACCAGGATACAACACTTGGACACTATGACCCCCTTTCCCAAATCTTCTCCGGCCCGATGACCGGTACACTATCATGTTCTTCATGCTATTTCTTGTTTTGACTTTTCAACATGTGTTACCAATTATTATGTTCTCCGCTTAATTATGGGAAATTTATTAAATAATACACAAAAAAAATTGCCATTCGGGAATACTGTTCAAATTAATTCCCGAACAGGGGGTCTGACGAGCCGCTGGCGCCTACATGGCTTTTTTTTTAAACTGACCCGCCTTTCAGTCAAAGAGAAATGACAGCCTTAGGCTGTTTTTGTCCCATTTTAAAGGGGCGATCACTTCAAGGATGCATATCTCTCTCATTTATGATCCGTTTTTGCCTATTTTTTTCATTCTTCCTTATTTTTAGTGCTCTTTCTTATAATGATGATATCACAAAGATGTTGGGCCATCGTATACTATTTATCGTGATTTTTGTGGTATTTTTTTTATAGGATATCAAAATCATTATGATATCATGATGACTAGAAAGAGCACTAAAAATAAGGAAGAATGAAAAAAAAATGGGTGAAAACGGATCAAAAATGAAAGAGATATACATCTTTGAAGTTTGTCCCACTAAAATAGCTAGAAAAACAAAACAATAGGAGTTTCTTAGGCGTCGGTTGAGTTTCATGGCTGAACCGACGCCTTTCTCTTTAAAAATTTGTCCCATTTTAAAAGGGCGATCACTTCAACGATGCATATCTCTCTCATTTCTGGTCTGTTTTCGTCTTATTTTTCATTCTTCCTTATTTTTAGTGCTCTTTCTAGTCATCATGATATCATAATGATTTTGATATCCTATCCAAAAAAATACCACAAAAACCACCATAAATATCATGCGATGGCTCAACATCTTTGTGATATCATCATTATAAGAAAGAGCACTAAAAATATGGAAGAATGAAAAAAATGGGCAAAAACAGATCATAAATGAGAGAGATATGCATCGTTGAAGTGATCGCCCCTTTAAAATGGGACAAAAATAGCCTAAGGTTGAACCCACGCCTTTCTCTTTAACTGAAAGGCATCAGTTCGGGTCAGTTTTAAAATAAAAAAAAAGCCACGCAGGTACCCTGTTTGAGAATTAATTTGAACAGTGTTCCCGAATGGCAATTTTTTTTGTGTATTATTTAATAAATTCCCCCTTAATCATTGATACAACTTTCAAATTTTGTTCTTCTTTATCACTGATCATGTTTTTCACTTGTAGATGTAATTTATATCAAAATAAGTGTATTCACATGGTGTTATATGTGTCTGAGATTTGGTATAAAGGCTCTTTTTTTATATACAAAAGATGTTAATACATGCTTAAAACACCAAGATACATGTTAAAACATTTTAAGATCACCGATAAGCTTTTTCCCAATATCTGTGATATATCTACATTATATTTCTGATATATCTTATCTTTAGGTCACCGACGTATCTCAGATAAAAAATATTGCGAACCATGGTTGAGATACAGGAGCAGGGTATGAAAAAAATCTTAAAACCAAATGATCTAACCTAATTATTCATACAGATGAAGTATTTCTTATTGTATTGACCAAATGCAAGCTTTAGAATATGGCCTCAAAGGAAAATTTCAGCAAAGATGGTGAAAATATGAGCTCTATACATATTTACAAGATAAGAAAAATCGAAGTCAATTTATTTATAATCACCTGACCAATTTGAGGTACCAGCATAATGAAACAACAAATGCAGTCAACTAGAGTAACACGTGCAGCCCAATCAAGGCGGCCAGTATCAGCTAAATTGGTCAAGACGTCTCCAAGGATGGCAAAGTTCTGTTTCATTCAAAGATCCAGCTGAACAACATGTAATACTTGAATTTCTATACCATGCAGGCTATAATAAAGCATGCACCAACAGGTAAACAGGCGCATAAACATTTTAAGAGGGAGCATCAAGTTTTATGATAAGCACATGGCAGACAATTGCACAATATTTAGAGAAAATCAACTGAAATGAGACAAAAGGGATTTTCAATTGAAGCAAAAACAAAAATTGGCCGAAGAACTGTAAGATGTAAACAAGCAGCAAAATTGGTTTTAGCTAAAACTGTATTAGCAGATTTCACAGTGCAGATCCTACAATAGTACTGCTGTACAGAGGGTAGTTAATGAAAAGTTAACGAATGTCTCCCCACTTTTGTTAGAGTATTTTCTCGTATTTTTGTCCAAGTATTAATATGTATCATTCTAGAACTTTGTAGTCTTTTTAGTTGGCCCTCCTTTAAGTGAAGGGCATTTCAGTTTTTTGGTTGTAAGAGAGGATTGCAGCCTACTAGAGACCAGTCGACTCTCCTCTTTGTATTATGTTCTTCTTCTTTGTTATTCAATAAAATACCTCCTTTTCCAAAAAAATATACGAGCAAATACTCCTCTAACAACTTTGAGTGAATGTATGGTCTTTCTCCATGTGTAAAACTTCTGTTAGGGCTCTAATCACTTTAAACGCTTCAATGACACACTTATTCTCCACCCATGGCCAACCCTAATGTTTAAAGTTTATGCATTCGCATGGTTTTAAATTCTGTAATATTATTGGATTTACATTGGTCAAGCAACTGTACATATATTAATTGAGAGAAACTCCACCTAAATTAAGAATCATAGAAAGATAAAGAACACATACAATTACGTATTTGTAAGAAAATTGCCCCAGTCCGAAAGCTTATGTTGATAATAGGCATACTAATGATGCCTATCAACAGCAGCAATTTGAGATATTTGGTATAATCCTAATACAAATATAATCTATATTAGGCGATTTAGATTATGGAAAACAGAAGCAGCCACATAGTTTAAGAGCTAAGACCCCACTGCATTCTTAGTGAGGAAGTATATGGGTGGTGTTGGCTTATCAAGATTTGACTAGGCTGAATCAAAGACAATGCCAGAGGAGTGGAGAATAAGTACCTTATACCTCTATATAAAAGCAAAGGAAAAATTAAAGACCTACAAACTAGAGGAGTTCATACCATAAAGTTATAGGAGAGAAAATTAGGACGACAAATCATCTACATCACCTACTCGTCATAACAATTAGGTTTCATGTCAAGGAGGTCAACGATTAAGGCTATCTAATTGTGATAACAATTAGCAGAGAAGAGCAGGAATAGATGACAAATCATCAATATCACCTTTGTAAATTTGGAGAAAACCTATGATAGAAAACTTAGAGGGCTTATTAGAAGTGCCCTTAAAAGAGAAATGAGTCATAAGAGGATATATGGACAATTTACAAGCTATGCATGAGAGTAGTTACTAGCATAGGAACTATTGGGAAAAAAATCCAAGGAGTGACTAATGACAGTATATCTTCACCAAGGGTCAGCCCTGAGCTCTTATCTTTCTGCATTCGTTATGGACTGGATAACGACACATATCTAACATTGGATCCCATGATACGGTGCTTTTTGCAGATGATGGAATCATACTTGACAAGACTAAAGTAGGGTTAAATGTCAAGGAAAGACTTAGAACCAAAATGTTTCAAAAAAAAGAACTAAACAAAATATATGAAATTAAAAGGAAGGGATGGAGAACTTTAGGTGGACTCCTAGCTGTGATAGACGGGCAAGAAATGCCAAGGTGTGAGCAATTCCTCTATTTAGGCTCCATTATCCACAAGGGAGGAAAAATAGATAGTGACGTCGTAGATAGGATAAATGTGGCTTGGGCAACATGGAGAGCAGCTTTAAGTGCATTGCGCAATATGTACATCCCAATTAGGCTTAAAGGAAAATTCTATAGGGCAGATGGAAAGCATATAGTCTCTGGAGAAAGGGCTCAAAAAAGTCATTTAGATTAATGTAGCTGAGATGAGGATATTATGGTGGATGTATTATAGGAAAGACCAGATTATAAATGAGTACCATTAGAGAAAAATCAGGGGTAGAACAGTTACGGAAGAAGCATGGGGACTGTAGGTTGCAATAGTACATGCGTATAGAAAGAAGACCAACCCTGAATAAGAAGGTTGGAAGAGATGCAAGTTATAGAAGGCATACGAGGGAGAGGAAAGCTAGATGGGACTTGGGAGGTGCAAGTGTCCCCCACCCCAAATTGTCGAAAAAGACACTTCCTGATTGTGTTTGTGATTGACTCGTAGGAAGTAAACCAAGTACCTCTTGGCACCTCGCCCTCTATGTTAGAAAACCAATTTCCACCCAAAAGCTTAAATGAAAATGTGCACCATTTAACAATGAAATTGAGTCATGAGTATAATAAAATGCTACAATGATCAGAAACCTATATTAGGAAACGATTCACAAGCTGCATCTTTCAAATGACAAACTCAACTTTCTAATTAAATAAAATGAGTCACTAATACCATTATACCATATATAAACCAATAATTCAAAGCTTTATTAATCAACATCTATCAAATACACATAAATTTACTTCAAAAACTCACACTATTGAGACAGGTAGGTAACAAAGATCGTAATAAATGTGACATTTTCAAAACAAGGAAGCATGTAAGTTTGAGAGAAACCCGATTAACACACATAAGAGCGTCCAAAACTTCCACAGCTCCTAATAAAAATTGCTGACAACGTTAAAATGCTTTAAACAGGGACGGAGCCAGGAAATAAAGTCTAGTGGGGCACTCAAGTTTGTAAACAACCTTAAAAGGGGACCGAGAGAAAAACCAACTGAAACGAGGGCATGTGGTCCCATTCCCACCTAAATGGAAAAATCATAGGGCAGCATGGTCCCACTTGAAAGACAATGATGAAGACCATTGGCCAGGGGGCCATTGGCCCTTCTAGTTCCATGGCTCCGTCACTGGCTTTTAACCTTCATGCAAGCATCGCAAATCCAATTCAGTACAAATAACAACAAATTGTGGACGATGTCATGCTTACCTGTTCCCCAAGTGTGTAAACTGCATTTTCATTTTGTTGATTGCTATCAGATGCCACTAAGATTTCAAGCAAACAGTGGATACATGTCAACACCTCACTGGAACTGTATTTTCTATTGAGACTAGCTTTAACCAACAGAGAGATTGATTCAACCTGCAACAGAGTAGCATGATCCTCCAATAAATAACTTATAAAATGCATCTCTATAACATTCATAAACTAAAACATTAAAGCTACTTCAACAAATCTTATACCAGTTCTGGAAGTCTCTCAATAGATGAGCAGGCACAATTTTCACAGAGACAGCGAATAATACACTTGCGCACCTGAAGGACACAAATACAATATGAATTTAACATCAGCGAGAACATACAGTAGGAGGAAGCTCATAATTTGAAAGCAAGAAAACATCAAGGAAGCACCTCAGGATCATGCTCTTTCCCCATAAGTTCAAACAAGATACTAGTTGCAACAACAGGTACAATATTGGAAAATTTTGTGATTGCCAAAACTATGTCCACCTTCAGCCGCGCACTAACAAATGGAATCCCAGACAATCTCCTTCCTCTAACAGGTAATATCTTATCCTTGGAATCAACAGCCGCGTCTAAGTCAACATCAACAACAGATGCTTTGCCAACATGGACAGGCTGAGAATCATCATTACCAACCAAGGATGAAAAGAATTCTTCCAACTGGATATTCTCCGCAAAATGGGAAATCTTCTCAAACAGTTTAGTCAGGGACATCAAAATCCTCTCAATCACTTGAATGATATCACTAGGAAGCAATTCGTGATCCGTTTTCCACAAACTGAAAAGTGGACAGTCCGCGAATAATTGAAGAGAGGAGGCAATGGAAGTCATCGTATCAAGCACATGCATCAAACCCCCACACATACTGATTTCAAGCTGACTGTGATAGTCATTAATAACGGAGACGGTCCTTTCCAGAAATTTTACTAAATGATTATATATTTTAGTGAAACATACAGATGTTCCTTGTTGCCTGCAAGAAAATTAAACAAATATATCAATGCCAAAGAAAAAAGTTACCATCAAAGGCATAAAAGCATCAAAAGAATAACAACTTTCCATTCTATGAAGTTAGTAAGGAGGAAATAACTTTTGCATTAGTAAACAATATGAGTCATTGAGTATGCATTAGTAAACAACATTTGTTACCTTATCAATATTAGACAGTGAATACTTGTAGACAAGAAGGCAGAGAACAGGAGCAGATCTCGTAAAGGCAGATTATCAATCTCCAGGTCGAAATTTACAAGGAGCCAATCTTCCACTTCACTCATCAGTTGATGTCTTATAAGCCTTGGAAGACGTAAGCCATGGTTGCATAAAGGTTCAGAGGCCTAAACATAATATAGCATTAGAACCATCGTAGGCCAAGTATAAGCATATATATTTCAATATCAAAACACCAGCAGGAGGCATAATTCCACACCGCAACTTGAAGTCTTGGATAAATTTCAGAAAGAACTTCAGTAGAACAATCAAAAAGTTCATCAGCAAGTCTTTGTTCATGTTCGTCCACCTGTAAGAATGAGTTAAGTCCATAAATCAAATAAACAGAAAGCAGCATGAAAATTAAGAAGGGAAGCCACAAGTATACCACAACCCAATCATCCCTGAATTCAGGAAGATTTATATGTGTGCGAAGTATTGATGAACCATGCAGCCTGGGTGGAAGTATGGCATGACCAGCAGAAAGAGAAAATATAGCAGCTGGCAACGCCATGACTACGTCACCATTACATGCTTCCTGCATAACAAGAGATAGAAGTGATATCACAAGGCATTATGGCTTACAGTATAAAATCTCAAATAAGGAGCTAAGCTTCCCCGGAAAAAAAAAAGACATGCAAAAGAGTTAGTAAATTCTCACTCAGAAGAAAAGTAAGTCTTTGATAAGAACAGGATTTTACTTGTGTAATATGATAGTCCTAATTATATATGGATTAGTTACTACTGAAAGAAGTTGATTTTCAGCATAAGCAAATCACTGTGTGGCAAAAATCTGTACCTTAGACAGAAGCTAAAGCAAAAAATAGGGTCAGTGAATAACATTGCGTAGCCCTTTCTGCCTCTATCTTTGCTTTATACTTCTCTTCATAAGTAAGCAAAGTAAATATATAAGAAAATGCAGTGTTCTGATGATGGCTTAATAGTGTACTATTGTGTTCTGCTGATGGTTTTGCAGTGCCCTATTGATGGTTTTGTTCGATAGGGGCCACAGTCATAACGTGTGGACATTTTGGCTCCATTATCCAGTTACAGGACAAAATACACTACGGTTATTGAATTCAAAATCTCACAATTCCATGCCTAAAGACATTACTCATCATCGCATATATCAACAAAAGGGTCATCACCACCAAACCTTGAAGTTAAATGATCCCAAAACTGATTTGAGTAAACTCTGTCTGAGATGTAAAATATCTCGAAGGTCACCCTGCAGAATGACAAGATATAAAAAATATATAGGAAAGAAGGATATGTATCACAATCAACTTGATATATGTTACTACGTGTCCACATCTCTGTGTGAGAGGTCATTAATTTAACAAGATTGTGTATTAGCTTACAGTGTGGTCATTGATGTCTTTTATAAAATTGATCAATGTGTTTGAAGTATGAACATGAAGATAAATACTGCAGTGGTCCAACCTGCCAGATTTCTAAGGAATTTTTCCTTGGCTAGCTAGTAAGTACATTGTACTCGAGATGAAGTCCACAGTCAGCAGTTTATAAGATATCAAAATTATAATTAGGCTAAATAATGCAACTAGCATCTTTAGATTAAATCATGGACTTAACAACCTACCATGTCATTTATTGTTAGCTCTCTAGCACCCCAGTGCAAAAGGGCCATTGTGTCAGATCGTCACATGGTAGAAGGATAACATATTTTCACATTTTACACCATTTTATCGGCACGGCGCCCAAAGGCTAAATTTGACCTTGTTCTCTCAAAACCGAGCACTTCAAGTAAATTACAACACAAATCAAGCAAATCATTTCAGCCGATCTCTATTCTACTCCGACATTATGGTTATTACTATAGAAACAACAAGAACAAATTGGGCGTTATGTTATCCAAATTATGTGGATATCCTTGTAAATTATGTATGTAAAATTTTAGATAACAGAAGTTTGAACATTTCTGACTGCCATACCCCCTAACAGTATGCAAAGAGATGATAAAGAGAAATGAAAAAAAAAGTAATACTGGCATAATTGGAAGCCAGAAAATAAATAATAAAAAACCAAGTACAAGAAAGAGAAGAAGGCCTCCATTCACATACCTGAATACCTTCTTTTATGAAATACTGGGCTATGAAGTATGAAGCACCTCTGGTGTCATTCAAGTCATGAAAGAAACAAGAATAAGCAGTGAAATTCATCATTCAACCATGAAGAACATCAAAGCATGTAACTACGATAAGAATGTCCCCGCTTAAAAACTCATCAAATTCTATAACAAAGATCAATCAGGAACCATACAGAAATTTAAATACATACAGTGATGGAGTACGCTTAAAAGTTTGAAGGTCCCAAACATCTTGAGGCACGATAGGTAATTTAATCAAATCCTGAAAGAAGAAAACAGGTAAATATTGACATGGACCCATTAGCTGATACTACAGTAATATGAACAATGAGCACAAAGGAGCACCAACATTTAACATAATATTGCTGAGCACCAGGAATGCAGCATCTGCCTGCACGACATCAAACGAAGCACCACAGAAAAAACAAGTTACTTAAAGTAGGAGAGTACTAAGGGAAGGGAAGAAATGAAAAGAAGAAAACAACAGAGTAAGTTTTCTGTTATATTTGTATATTGCCCATGTTTTTTTTTGCTACGTGTATATGCCCATATAAGAAGATACATTCGATAATTTCCAGGAAGAAAGTACACCATGGAAGCAAAAACTTAACTTTTACTTATAGCATCAATTAAATACCCTTAATCAGATAATAAAGGCAAAATTTTATCCAGAATATGTGAACTATACATTTTTCTTCCACACCCATTAGCAGCCAGTTCAGAGCATAAAAGCTCTCTAAAACATAAGTGAGAAGTTTACGACAATGCTAAACACATACTCCCTCTGTCCAACAATTATTATCACCATAAGGTTTTTCAAAATGAACTAATTTTAGGTCATTTTAAAAAACCTTATGGTGATAACAAATCCAGACGGAAGGAGTATACGGCAACTTACATTGTTCAACCATGTACACTTGTAGGAAGTGTAGTGGTGATACAGCAAAAAAACATCAGTCATACATGAAAACTGACAAAAGACATGTACAATACCAATGAAGCCACATTGCCAAACACAGGTAACCAATGCATTAAACAGCTCCATATTACATGCCAACCACTTCCAACCTGCATGACAATCCTATTCAATAAGTACTGCCAACCAGGTAGCAACAATAAGATTAAATATGTGGAACTGACACATAAGTAATGAGCGTCATCAAGAGTACAATTTTCCCTTGGTACATGAAGCCAAAAAATATAAAAATGAACACTTGCATCTCAAAAAAATTAGATGCACACCAGGATCTAAAGACTGATTTTTCAGAACAAAAAACACAGTAAGAGATGACTTTCACATATTTAAAAATTTAACAGCTAGAATTTCCCAAATTGTAACTCCATATCATAATATAGAACATACAACAATTCTCTGCGGCTCTCGAGAAACATATTAATTGCGAACTTGGGAGTGAAAGAAATGAGTGAAAGCTGGCAAATTGGACAATGGAATGAATAAGGAGTTTGAGCAAAATCTTCTATTTAGTATCATGACATCTTTGTGAAATGACAATGTCTTGTTGCAACAACATCCTGTTACGTCACTGCATTGTACCAGTCTCAGTTCAATTTTTTTCTTGGATAACGCAGTCTCGGTTCACTTTGAAATAGACTATTTTTTGCATTGCAGTTAAGAGCATGAATAACAAGTCCTTCTTCGGCCTATTTGATCTCGTTATTGTATGATAACATATTCTTCCCTTCCTATTGGAATGGTCATGCACTCATGCTGCCTCAATATATAGAGGTCCTTCCAAAACTATGGGTTCTAATGTAACATTGCTCACTACAAATCTAACCATGACCTAGAATGTTTTTTCCCATCGTAATCTAAAATTCATGTAAATTAGAAGGAAGGTTTTATACAGAACTCCGTCTCCAACACAGCCTATCAATGAGTAATAAAGCTATTGTATTAGATGACTATTGCATAACCAATATGCCGTCCTCTTCTGACACAAACAAAATCCAAATAAAATGTTTTGACCGACAGGAAATAACTGCTTGATAAAGTTGAATACTTGAAGCAAAACGTTATACCTCTTGTGAGCTCATACATTTGAAGAGTTCTCCATTTAAAGAAGAAAGTCCTTGTAGGGCCCTTCAAGATATAACACATGGACGTGTTGTTAAGCATTACAGAAACGTGTATCAAGCATACAAAGAACTAAGGGTGGGGCAATGTTTACAGCATAAGAAGAGCGATAACAGAATACAAAAGAAACAGTAAGTTCAAATTCAATAGAAACTTCTAAACAGAAAAACAAAAAAAATATGAATGGTTTAATGTAAAATTTACACCACAATTGATGGCAAATTTTTATCAAATTAACTCTGATATTTTCTCCAACAATTCTAAGGTGCAAAAGACAACCCCTTAGAGCTCTTAGAACATCTGCCCATTATAATCTCTGTTCTCCTCACTTTTTTACTTAGCAGTGAACTTCACATTTGTCCGCTCCACTTCAGCTCATTTCCAGACTTACAATTTTCCATTTTTTTGCTGCACTTGTGCCCACAAGTCAAGACTTAGTAAACCTATATTAAAACCTAACATTCCCTTTTAAAAGTTCTGCTTCTAAAGAAAGTACACCAACAATTATGCTTACAAATATCTGACTACTAGGTTGCAATTTTGGGCACTCAACCTGGAAGCCAGATGTAGAAGTTGCATATAGGCTAGACAATCAGCTATTGCCACACTCAATTTGAGTTGTCTTGGTTTATAGGCACTACTGTTGATTCCAATATGTACAAATAATGCAGCACTGAAACAAAACCTGCAGCTCGAAGAACATACCGCAAGACCCAGAGAAGCCCATCATAAGCATGTAAGTTGTATCCATCATTAAGGATCCTAAAGGAAAACCAACACAGTATTTGGAAATAAGCAGAGAGTAGGCAACCGGAGGAAATTGTAGTATCTAAGAGCTAGACTTTCAAGGATAATTAACGTGCATCAATCTATATACCTAATTGAAAGAAATTGCCAGTAAGTTTTAGATATACACAAACAGAGGTCAAAATTAAGAAGGTATTATGGCAAGTTAATGTAAAATTGACTATCATCCCTGCACACATGGTATATTAGTATATTGCCATTAATAATCCAATATCACGATACCTCTCAAAGTTTTCACAAATTCCGTCAAACCACAACAAGAGAAGAGGTTTACTAATACAGGATCCATACTTCTCAATGAGTGAATAGAAAGTACCATACCTGTAGTAAATGAACGACAGGAAAGACCATAAGTTCCAACACAATCTTGCACATTTGAGTCAACAAATGTCTAATGAAACTAAGTATCATATCAATAAAAGTATCACCAAGTAAGAGACTAATAACACATGGGATAAGAACACAATCTATTACAATGACATGATGAGCAGTAAAGGAATATTCCCAGCTTCGCCAAATTAGCATAACCATTGGACTTAAACTATATTTGCCATTAACACAAAAAGAAGCGACATCTTTCTCCAAATATAGACGAGGCATGCCTTTGACGCTTGCTACGGGGTCCAAACACTCTCAACTTGCCATGTATATATAATAATGGCAAAATTGAGCACAACAGCCAACGTGTATCATGCCGTACAGCTATGAAAGCAATAAATACCAGATGTACAAGTTTTAAACAAACCACAGCCATTTTCCTTTTCTTAGACCCTCCTTCACACAATCAGCAACATTCTCTCTTTTAGATCGTTTTTTGGCTGATGGTCCATGGTTTTCGCAAATACATGCCTGATAATTGGAAACAACTTGAAAGTTTCAATCATTTCATATGTATTATAAAGAATAACTGACTATACAATTTGGTACGTTTCTTTATAAGCAGACCTGATAAACAACAGAAGCTGCAAGCTCCATCAAACCTCGTTGCCAGCCTGCTAGGGTGCCACTCTTATCATCCCTTGAAACAACAAAAGTGATATTGTTTCAGCAGCAAGTATAGTTTAGAATTATGCAATTGAAGAAAAAACCATACGAGATTATAATAACGCACCGGGTGGCACCCACAACAGAAGTACTGGTTTGATCTAGTTCCTTGACAATTACATCAAAAAATTGCCGTACTAGAGGATCACCCTCATCATGGTTCTTGCTCAGCTTTAACTGTATTCTTGCATATAGAACAAAAGCACTCTGCAAAATTGGGATGTTTTGGAAGTAAATGACGGTTCTATTCTAAAAATAAATGTACCAACAACAATTAGAAAAGGCGTTCTGAAAATCCATGCTAAATTACTAGGAACTGAGGTTTGACTTCTTGGACCAGTGATCTGAAAGATCTCAGAGAGACCATGTAACAGAGATCAGTTATCCAAAGAATAGGTTTTCACATGTATTTTAAAAAATGAAGTATCTATTATCGTCTAAAAGCACTAATATCTCCTGTTAGAAATAAAGCACAACATCAATCTTAAATGACAAACTAATCCAGAAGCCCAAATGACACTAGGCACTTACATTAATCTCGTTATTTCTTTTAGTTTTATGAAATTTGACAACATTTGAAAGCCTTGCAAAAAGGGTGACCATGTAAGTCCTAACTGAGAAATGCTCTAATTGGTGGCCATTAAAGTAGCCAATATTGTTTAGATGTGATTTTGGGGGCACTTGGCTTGGTGGTTAATTTCAATTGAAAATGAATTTGGAGACACATTCGGCTTCTACTTGACAATCGTAAAGAGATCTCGTCCAGGTTGGATGAGATCTCGCTGAGATCATTTTACACCCACTTAATTTTAGATGAAAACGTTGAGACCCACATCTCGGCAATTGACAGTAGTAAACATTATTCTTCCACAATCCAATTCTTTGGTAATGGCAGCAAGATGTGTTCCTGTGTTCGGAGAAGATTTAACTTTCAACTTTTTCCAATGTTCACTGCTCCCTAACTTCCAGCACCACGTAAACCCTGCCTTCGCACAGGGGGAGTGGGAGGGAAGGTATGCGTGGGATGGTATGATTATCACAAAATAAAATGAAAACAAAAAAGATAAATAAAGGAAGAAAAGAAAGACAAAGAACAGGGAAACGTTGTTGGACAAAACCTTGAAGGCACCATGATGAATTGTGAGCCAATTGGAAAGTATAAAATCCTGCAACGCATAATGAATTCTCAAAGCTTTTGATCCCAGATTGGGACCATCTAAAAGCAAGAACGTATTAAGACAGTCAACAAGCTTGCGTGAAGTCTCTTCCTTTTTCCTGTATTAAGTTGCCAAAGCAAGCTATCAAGATCAATTCCTAATGCTAAAAATAACTAGATAATAAATGTACGATTGTTTGAAAATGACGACACTTACTTCACATGTGAAAAAATTGAAATGAATCCCTCTACAAGGCCATCTCTGAGAGTGTGTGGAAAATCACCAGCTGGATTTTCTAATAGGGAATGAAGGGTAAGAACCATACGGAAAATTTCATTTTTGGCGTTTGACATTATGCTGCCTTTCTCACTAATGGCTGCTTCGACCTTACTGATATGCGAAAGAACTAGACCTGAACACAAGAAGAATGACAAAATTTAATGGATAAAAGTCCTCAATACAGAGAAATAAATGTGTAACAATATAAACAAAATGTCTTAAAAACTCACTACAATATACTTGCTTCCCCATGTGAAACCGATATTCTTTTACTGTCAAAAGTTTTCTTACTATTGTTCCATATTCAGACTGAAAGCTTGGGACGTCCCTTATTACATCCCATATGTGATTAAATAGTGGCTTGATAACTGGTAAGAGAGGGCTTGATTTTTCTGCAAAAATTGAAATGGTGAACTCCATCAAGCAAAACATATTAGTTCATTGCAATGTTTCCATTCATAAATAATTTTCCACTCAGGCAAGCAGTGCAGATGCATCTCAAATCTGCAGTAGATCAGCAGTGACGAAATAATAGTTGAACTTAAACATAGGGAAAATATAATAAAGCTAAATGGATGGGAACAAGCGTCAAGTTTGAATCATACGGCTGTATGTTTTGAGTTTAACAAAATGCGTACTACCTTTCATTCTCAATTAAATTGCAAATCAATACAGCATCAAAGACCAATAATAAATCATGCCACCATTTGAGAGTGAGATTTTGCTCACAGTCGAAATATCACTATTATATACTCCCTCCGTCCAAAATTACATGTCCTCATTAGAAAACCAAAATGAAATGAACTGATTTTATTTCATTTTGGTGTTCATTTTGATTTTCTAATGAGGACAGGTAATTTTGGAGTGAGGAAGTAATTTGTTGCGGTACTACAAACCTGAACTTTTAAAGTCTTCAGCATGCTGAATGACAATTTTAAGCGTCTTGGCAAAGACCTTGTTGGGAAACTTTTTTTTACTCGATGAAATTTCCATTGCTACACATTTCGTCAGCAGCGTGACAAAAAAAGGCCATGTTTCAGCTGTGGCGTCAGAAAAAAATATATGTTATTAGCATGGTTCTACCTATTCCCGTCCACTATTCAGGAGGGACAAAACAAGGAAATGAACAGTCGGAGCCGAAAAATCAAGATGCTAACCATAAGGAATGTCGTCCTGTTTGAGCCTCTCAGTATTGCGTCCAAGAAGTCTGCAGAAGCCGATAGACCTATCTCCATCCAACCAGCTATTCAGCAGCCGAATACCTTCCTACAATACCAAACCAGCCATTTATGAATCAATCGGAACAACCGGGTCTGCTGGATAAAGCTAGAGAATGTGCAACTTCAAAGCACATAGAGTGTTATCAAAGCTTAGGGAAGCTAATATGAGGGGAGATGGAAACTTACTTCACGAGTTTTGGCTTTGTCAGAAGACAGCTTGGAGACGATGTCTTGGATATCCCCCGATGATGTCGCCATCTCCAAACTCTCTCCTACTTCAATTCTTCCCGAGACACATGTGAATGGGGGATTTACATATCCAGAGCGCCAAACGACGAGTACATCGTACGGTATCGGGGATAAAGCGTCGAGAAAGAGAAGGGTTTATGAGGAGGAAGCAGCACGAAGAGAGGCGAAGCGTGAGGGTTTAAGGGAAGGTTTTACGGAAGAAGGGGGAAAGGGAAAGCTGCCTGCCTGTTTGGCGCGAGAGGCAAGGAACACCAACACTGGTTCCCTTCGGTGGAGAATTGGTGGAAACTGGGTCCGAAACTGGGTCCCGCCGGTCGTGATGCGTCGTGGTGATGATGACGGACTGAGGTCCCGCTGGTCTGCAAGTCTTCCCATCTTCCACCGTTGGATGAGCCGACTTGGAAAAGGGCCCAAGTGGAACTCTACTCAATGGAGTAATAACGAGCCGAGCTGAGTGGAGTCTTGGCCTGGCTGGCTCGAGTTCGAATTTCGAACTGTTTAGCTCGACACTCAAATAAGGCTCAGCCATTTCGAATCGTAATCAAGTTTGGTTAACGAACTTTAAGGCTCGAACCAAACTCATCAATATCGATCTCGCCCGAAGGCCATGCCATCTAATGAATTTTCACAATGATATAATTGGGTAAAATAAGTTATATATAATTTTTAAAGGGATTTTATTAATATATATATTAAAATAAATAATGACTGATAAGAAAAGAGACAAACTTAATTTCCGATCCGGTTATCTGGCCTTTGGGCGGTCTTTTTTTTCATTTTGACCCGAAAATCGTCACTAGAAAAGACGCATTTCTCTAATAATAAGGAAAGCGTCTCTTCTACTGATGTTTTCTATTTTTATTACTTTTTTCAACTAAGGCGTAGTCGAAAGAGACCTAGAAGGACGACTTTGCTTTATGTTTGAGAGACGTCATTTGTAAGAACACTTTTGTTTTGAGTTTGTTTTAAAACCCTCGCTCCCCCTCTCGATCTCGGCTGAAAAGCATTTTTTGACCGACCGAGCGACCCGAGCCATCTTCCGCCGCGAGGAGCCCATTTCCACTACCTCTAACCTGCTTCCACTTCCACGCTCCCAAAAAACGATCCTCCCCCAAAGTTCCTCTTGTAGTATGTTGACTTCCCTCCCCCTCCTACTTACTTCTGGGCAGCAGAGTCGTCGCCGGTTGTCCAAATGCTCTTTGAACTACATCGAGGATTAGAAACTCACTATTTCCACCTTCACCAAAGTTGGAATGGTAAATTATTACTTGCAACCCCTCCCCTTTTCATTTGATTTCTCGTTTCAAAAAATCAATTTGGGTTGTGGAAGCCTGATCATTTGTTTTGATTTATCTATTTTTTGGAATTGATGATTCGGAGAAAATAAAGGGGATAAAAATGTCAAATTTTAGGTGATTCTCCCTTTGTCCCATATTGATTTGTCTCGATTGGGAATCAAGAGTGGAATAATTTTACTTCATGTTGGAATTCCTAATCCATATAATTAATGTGGGTCAAATGGAGTATCTATTAGTAGCTTTGAATTTTAAGCAAAGCATGTGTCTTCCTCAATGTTGTGATGAAATATTATTTACATTGCAATAATAGTTCATTTAGTTTACTTTATCCATTTCCACCTTCATTAAGTAGTATTTTGTGTGACCACGGGAAAAAATCATAGTAATGCATTGTTAGTGTTTATTAAAGGTTTTGTGAGTATGATGGTAGGAGAAATGGTTTCATTTGTGCTAAACCATACTGGGCGAATTGCAATCAATAGATATAAATATGAAGGTGGTGAAATCGATAGTGATAGTGATGTGGTGCATAGAATTAATGCGGGGTGGGTAAAGTGGAGGACAGCATCGGGAGTGTTGTGTGATAGGCGTTTGCCAAAAAGGCTTAAAGGCAAGTTCTATAGGACAGCCATTAGGCTGGCAATACTTTATGGAGTGGAGTGTTGGGCACCAAAGAAGAGTCATATAGATAAGTTGAATGTAGCCGAAATGAGAATGTTAAGGTAGATGAGTGGGATAACTAGGAGAGATGATTAAAAATAAATATATTCGTGAGAGTCTATGAGTAGCTCCTTTAGGGGAAAGCTGAGAGAGTGTAGGTTGCGTTGGTATGCCATATGCAAAAAAGACCTTTAGATGCCCCTGTGCGAAGATTAGAAGGGATACACACAACCAATGTTAAAAGAAGGAGAGGGAGACCTAAGAGAACTTGGATAGAGTTAATAAAAAATGATTCGACTTTACTATCTCTTACAAAAGAGGTAGCCCAAAACATACTTGAATGGAGGAGTAAGATCCGTGCCACCGACCCCATATAGTTGGGAAAAAGGCACTACTTGATTATGATTATGAAGGTGGTGAAATCGTATGATCATTTATTAGCAAGTCAAACACTTATGAGGATTTAGATATGTAAGTGGCAGAGAAAATGAGATTGGACTAAAGAATTTTGAAAATTCAAATAAAATATAACAACTCTTGCAATAAATGTCTATCTTGCGCCACATATGTATACATTCGATCTATTTTTAGAAAAAAGAGGATCGGATGCTTAGTTTTGCAAATGACGGCGAAGGCGTAAGTAGAAGTTCTCGAAGAAATATGTAAAGTGAAAAGTTGAAGGAAATGCTTGTGGTCGATAATGAATAAGATGATTTGTCCGTCACACTTGCGTCCAACGACCCCAACTTTCACCTACTTTGAGGTAAGTTTATTATGATAATGTAATTTAACCATTCAGCTTATATTTTGTTTGATGACTTCTTATTAATATTGTTAGTTCTCTTTTGAATAAATTAGGCACACATCTAATGCTCATTAAGCAATGAAATTTGGCATTACACAAGGTGGTGAATGATTTAGTACGCAAACCTCATTTCATAATCTCTATCCCTATACTAGTTCAAGTGGTTAGGAAGATGGTGAAATAAATGACGAGGAAGATACTGAGGTCAATGACGAAGAGATGCATAATAAAGCAGCTAATGATGTTGAAGGCATGCAAGGAGAATAGAGTCTACAAGAGATATAGTTGATAATGAGGGAGATGATATGGTGGACAACATAATTGCTACAAAATAACTTAGATGACTTTGAGGATCAGTTGTCATATGAGGTGGAGCTATCATATGTGCGAATCACAAATGAAGAAATAGATGAGGCAATTAATCTGACTTTGTATGATGAGGCATGTTATGATGATGGAATGTATGTGGGGCAAATATTCTCAAACAAATATGAATTTGTCCACGTAGTGAGATTGTTTTCAATTACACATGATGTTCGCTACAAAGTGTTACATACAAGTCCAACACATTACATAACAGGGTGCTAATACTCTAACTGCTTATGGAGAGTACATGCATCAATGAGGAAGAAGATTAATGATTTTAAAGTGAAGACATATGGTGGCGAATACACTTATAAAAATGTTCAACTGGACACTGGTCGGCATTTGTTTGTCGGCATATATTACCCTCAATTAGAGTAGAAGCAGACATCTCACCGGTCGTTATTTAATAGAGGATTAAATAGACCTTTCACATAGATATTTCATAGAAAAAATATTGATTGTTATCAATGTACTTTAAGATAATAGTTAATGAAAATCTAGGAACCATTTGTAAGCTGGCGATGAACCAAACAGAAGATGTCGGGTGTCGACAGCTTGACAAAGCATTTGGGGCATTTGGGATATATATTGAGAGATTTAAACATTCTCACTTAGTCATAAGTGTTGATGTTATTTTTCTATATGGCAAATATATTGGAACCCACATCGCCTTTACGGCTGGTTTGATTTTACTTGCATCTTGCCTTATTTTGGGTATGAATTACTATAATTGAAGATGGTTTGTATATGACCACGGAAAGAACAGCAAACGTCAGAGTTGTCGTTCTGTCACTGGACTGAAAGCCCGATTACTGAGGGATCACAGTTTTTCTTAGCCTGATGGAGCACCAAATTGGTCCCCCCAGCACATGGGAGCATCCACAAGCGACAAGTGGCTCCTCGTCCTATTTAAGCCGTCGGACCGTTCCTAATTTCCACGCGCTTCTTTCCTTTCCGCCTGCAAGCCGAAAGCTTCAGGAAAGGAAAGCGAGAGAATCGCCATTTGTTCCTCCTGCGAAGCTGGCTGTTTTCCATTCCATTCGAAGGTACACTCTCTGCTTTTCTTAATGCCTGCAGAAATGGGGACAAACTGGGTAATGGTTGGGATTGATAGTAGTGGGATGTGTAATGCTCGCATTCAAGCTGCAAGTGTTCTTGTGTGCCAGCGCACAACATAGCAGTCTCAAATTTTTTGAGTGCTTATGCGGCTTCCCATGGTCTTTCGGAGTCTGGCAAATTAAAATCTGAAAAAGTTGTGTTTTTTTTAGTAATGTGATGTTTCAATAGGCTAGAGATTTTTAGCTTGGTTTGTTTTAGCATTGAAGTTATTTTTATGTCTGCATGTCATATTTCAGTAGCCCTTTGCTGCTGCATAAGTGCGCCATAAAGTTGATCAGATCTGTATTCATGTTTGAAGGTTCCAAGATCGACAGAAAGTATTCCCAAGATCAAATAATAGATGATTTTTTCATACTGACATTTTGATTTTCGAACTGTCTATTAGAGGTCGGTTAGCAAAAACTTTGACTCCCTAGCTCGGAGATGATTTAAGAGACACGAGGTGGAGAATTTAGCGGCTTCATTCAAATGTTTTTGTAAGCATATTTTATGAGGCTGAAATTTTGTAATCCCTTCTGCAAATTGTTCCCTTTCAGCCTCCACTGGTTCCTTAGCAATAAGCCCAACCATTTACTGTTGTGCAATGTTTCCTGTTTCCCATATTCTCATGGCATACATATATGAGTTCCGTTTATATAGCCCGGCATCTGGCAGAGCATGCACGGGGCGCTGTATGGTCAACCGATTTCGATCCTGCAGCTGGATATAATACAGTGGAAATACATATTTGACTGCCACGACACAAGCAGGATTTTAGAGGTTCATTTGCCAACATTAACATGTGATGTTAACAGAAACAAGTGATGCCCACAATTTAAAAACATTAGAATACATTAACCTGTAATCAAGATCCTTGACTTGTGGACTAAACATAGCTACGAATTGAGGGAACATTCTGCTTGATCCTTATTGTGAGGACAGTGGACATTCTCCCTAAACATGTTTTGCAGAATCCTATTCCATGTGAATGCGTAGTTGCATAACTTTGTAACTTGTAGTCTGTGATTTTTGGATAAGACAGTTCTGACGTTTTTATCTCAGAATCTATTTGATTAGATTGGTTTATTTTCACGATGAAAGTTGTAAGTTATAATAATGGCAGCAGACAACAGCTTACATATGTGGAATTACCTTGATAATATTGTCTATCAGATTGTAAACTTTCTTTTTTCTATTGATACAGTTTGTCTTGGCACCTGCTTGTTTGTCAGTTTCTGCCTTTGGAGGCCTAAGTTGCCATGGCTGCTGCCTCAACTGCCCGTTCCACTGGCCCAAGATATGCACCGCCCGATCCAACACTTCCCAAGCCATGGAAAGGCCTTGTTGATGGGAGCACAGGCAATTTATATTTTTGGAACCCAGAGACAAATGTTACACAGTATCAGAAACCCAGTGCTGTGCTTCCAGACTCACCTCCGTTGCTAGAGTCTGTGCCCATAAGTTCTTCCGGTGACACTCAGCAGTTGATGGGTTCTTCAAGCCGAGGACAGAAGGATTGCAATTCCAATGAAGATAATAATCAGCAGTTGATTGCATATTCAAGCCAAGGACAGAAGGAATGCAATTCCAATGAAGACAATAATCAATGCAAGAGCAATTGCAGCGGGGAAGCAGAGGTTATTATAGATCTTGCTTGCGTAGTTAATGCGAAACTTTTAGACTTTTAAATGCCATTTTTGTATCAGACCACATTGTTAATTTGAAACTCCAAGAGGGTTTGCGTATATTTTGATTGTATGTGGAATTGTCTGGATGTTTTGTACACATCATATATCATGCTTCAAAATGATTATCACTTTGATGGGTGCATAGCTGCAAAATATTATTTGCTTGTATAAGGCTCCAACTGTCCCGCTTTACTAGTTCCATTTGGTTTCAGAATAATGCATAGGGAGAATACACTCTGCCAGATGGAGCTACTAAGCCTAAGTTGTAAGTTAATGTAGCAGAATGGAAAAGCAGAATCCTTGTCAGTTGTCACTCATTTGGATGCTGTGGTGATACTGAGAATGCACATGGAGAAATTTCTAAGGAACTCGAAGGCTAGAATGAGAAAAACATTAGATTTAGTTTTTGTTTCAAAGCTTTGGAACCAAATTATGTATAGATTTAGGATATGTCTATTAATGTCTGGATTTTTTGTCCCAAAAAGTAGTTTTAACATGCTCTATTTGAAGTGGATTGAAACCTACTTAAGGAGCTCAGACAATTTCACATGAAATATTCTCATTTACGGTGTGTAGGTCAGACCAAATGCACCACCTTCTGAATAAATTTTGTTAAGTCAGAATGCATAGGGCTAGCCTAGTTGTTGCCTAGGCTAATTCAAACTATTGTGGTAGGATCTTTACCAACATTTATTTTCTTGTATTAGACCCTGCGTAATTATATTAATTTCTGGTCCATATCACTGGGATTTTCTTCATAGCTTTAAAATGCTTGATATTTAAGAAGATACAAGGGGTGATGTACCACTTTTGCATTTTGCAAAATGGTCATTTTCGTTCAAGTTTGGTTTGTTTTTGTAGATAGACTCCTAGGGTGTAAACTTTCATATGATAGAGCTGGATTATGAAGGAGGACTTGTCATTTTGTTGGTGGGGAACGTTAAAAAGCAACTGTTTGATGTTATTACAATTTTTTTTTGCATGTCAAATGATGTGCTAAAATTATGTTAGGTCAATCACATTTTATGATATTTGATGTGATTTATGTGTTAGATAAGAGAATTATACTGTATATGTCTGTTTTTTGTTTAGCTTATAGACATCTAATTGTAAATATCACTGATGTCAGGGACCTGAAGGGAATTCCACTGCAGTAGAATTACCTGATGCCACAACAAAACGTTGTTGCAGCGATGGTAGCACTTACAACTCTGGGCCTACCCCCCAGCCTTCGGGAATTTCTGCTGAGTTATACCGCCATAAACATGAAATAAGTGTCCTAGTGAGTATCAATTTTTCCGTGAGATCTGGCGTCTATTTTGTCTAGGAAAAAAATGGTTGAATAGCTTTATGTTTGTGTCGATGCTTACATGTGATATGCTGCAGATGGTAAGTTATTTGACTACTCATATGTATATTGTGCATATGTTGCTGGAAACTAAGTTGTATATGCTTTTTAATCACTTCTTTAATTGCTAGTACGACCAATTTCATATCCAGTAGAGTAGCTACATGCTCACATTTTTACTTTCATTTATTTGTTTATCCTTTTAGGAGATTAATCTTCTTCCTACCAGTACTTAACTATTTGTCGAGAACTATTACTACCTCTTGAAGCATTGGTGCTTGAATCCTTTTCTTTGAGTGGTAAAGTTTGGGAAAAAGAGAGAAACTGAAACGAACAAGTTAGTCACCTGCATTGGAAGGGTAAAAAGAAGTAGCCACCTGGGTAGAAGGGTAAAAAGAAGTCAAAATCAAACCATCGCAATACATTCATGAATTTATCTCCTTGCTCTCATTTCTTTCATTAGTTAAGACATCTACTCTTAATGTTATTCTGCTTTATTGCGGTGATGTTTTCTGTGGAATATGACTCTGATTTAGTGCAAATCTACGTGCACTAAGTTATCATATTGATTGCTTGACTAAAGAAGCAAAACCCATTGCATTTTTACTACTTCAGGCACCTTGATCAAGTCTTATAATCTGCATGTATTCTTCAAGAAGTAATTGTTCAGTTTCTGTGTCACTATTAACTTTTTGTGGTTATCTCATTCAATTTTGAACATTTTGTTGTTTATGTTTCTGTTTATCTTTTTATGGGGTTTTACATGTCAGGGGGGTGATGTGCCAATGCCGTTCATGACATTTGAGTCCACAGGGTTCCCTGCGCCTCTTCTTAGAGAGGTAATGACGTAAATTGCAGTTTTCTGGAATTGATTGCTTATGTGCATTTTCTCCACTATGTAGCCTTTCCCTTGACAAGTTACTGCTGCTAGAAAGCTCCATAATTAAGACTTAAAAAGTTTACAAATTCATGGCTAGTTGTTCCTCCCGTTACTTTTTGTCTCAGGTGTGATATTTGCACCGTGGACTTTCCTTACTGGGGAATCTTGTATGTGGTTTGACTATTCTTCGTAAAATGGCATTGATAGGCAAGAATTTGTGGCCAGGCTGCCCTCTGGTGATGACATGGTTTAGTATGCTACTCGTTTTAACAGAAGGGGGCCCTTTCGTCCTGTTCTTGCTTGCATCTGCAAGCGACCATTAATGCCTAGGAGAACTGTCTAGCGTTTAGACATTCTTCCTGCCTTTACTACTAAAGAGAATACATCGCGTGATAGGTTTTGAGGCAGGTTATCCTTATGGTTCTTGCTTTCTATAGGTACAACGTGCTGGATTTTCTGCACCCACCCCTATTCAGGCTCAGACATGGCCTATTGCTTTACAAAATCGAGACATAGTTGCTGTTGCGAAGACTGGTTCAGGGAAAACGTTGGGATATCTTTTCCCTGGGTTCATTCATCTCAAGCGCCTTCAGAAGAATAACCAAATGGGTCCAACGATGTTGGTTTTATCCCCTACAAGAGAGCTAGCAACCCAAATCCAGGACGAGGCTGTAAAGTTTGGATCTGCTGGCAGTATTTCCTGCACTGTAGGTTATCTCAAATCTAAAATCCTGTAGTTATTACTGGTTTTGTTTAGCTGTCAGAATGTTATTGGTGCTTTTCTTGCAATGATCTTGATAATATCTGGGACTACTTGATTCAGTTAAGTTGAATTGTTTGCTTCTTTATGGAATGACTTGTAATATCTGTAGCGATCTAGGTCACTTTTTTTTTTTTACGGAAATTTGTGTAGGTCACTTGATTCTAGATATACATGATGTGTCTTGCTACGAATAAGCCTTGATTAAGAAGCAGGTATTATATGAAATATTTTCTCTTGTTCTAAACTTGGCTTGTTCAGTCTATACATTGCATAATTTTTTTACTTGCTTTTCTTTTCCCCTCAACTGTCTAACGAAAATAGGTAACTGATGAGTGTTTAAAATTTTTAATAGATATTTGATGATTGCGTAATTTTTTTTAGTTGCTTTTTTTAAGCTAAATGGAAGTCCCGGCTGATTTTAATGAAATAGAGATGCATATGCTCCAGTCCCATTTAATTGGAGTAAAGATGATAATTCTGATGTTCAAATAATTCCACTTGATACAACTCCAATTTTTTCTGCTGCTTCCACTACATGTTGAATATTGTACATAACTTTTATCCATTTGCCCTGTGTGTGTATCAAACTTTTGCTCCTAGATTTCTGTATTACTGATATTTCGTGTACCTATTGTTTCTTTACTTCCTGTAACTTCCTATGCTAGATTTTTGTTCCTGATTTTTAACATAATACTAATACAATACTTTACCTAAATTACATTTTTCACTTATTGTAAGATCTTCGGGTGCAAGAGTATGGGATACACACAATCTCTTTTCTTTCATTTCCTGCATGTCTAATTTTGAGTGCTTGGGGAGTGGTGCCATCCATGTTCTTGAATTGGCTTGCTTGACTGGCTGCCATGTGTGCACTGGGAGGTGATCGTTATCATCCAGTGGGTGCTAAATTGCTAATGCATCAAACAGTCAAACTTGCAATTTTTTTACCATTTGTCAATCTTTGTCTTGCAAGATTTTCTTTCTTTGAATATTGGGTCATGTCATCAACTCTGCAGGTTGCTAAAGCGAGTTTGTTTCTCAGCATAAACATTTTGAGTCCTGATATAAATTGCTGGCTAGTGTTTTGGAATCACTGCCACCATCTCTTCCGCCCATCCAAACAGAGGCCAGACCAGGGTGACTCAACCTGAAGACTCCATGTTTTCAGGGTGTTCATAACTGTAGCACCAACCTAAAGCGAGTTTGTTTATCAGCATAAACATTTTGAGTCCTGATATAAATTGCTGGCTAGTGTTTTGGGATCACTGCCACCATCTCTTCCGCCCATCCAAACAGAGGCCAGACCAGGGTTACTCAACCTGAAGACTCCATGTTTTCAGGGTGTTCATAACTGTAGCACCATAGGAGGTCTCTTTTACTCTATCCTCCAATTTATGGTGCTACAACCATGGGTGCCCTGAAACATGGAGTTTTCAGGGCATTCAAAACTTGGGTTGAGTCGCCCTGGCCAGGGGCACTCAACCCTGGTCTCCGTTTGGATCGCTGATGCTGGAGTTGGTACTGGCAATCCTAAAAGGCTGGCCTATGCTCAATGCTCTATATCAGTACTCTTATCGTTTTTACTCCTTCTGGTTGCCATCGGTGGCATCATTTTTCTTAATTTAGATACTATGTAATACAAGTGGTACACTTTCAAATATGTGATTTTCTTGAGTCAAACTGTTAACATTTAAATAAGTACGCTGTTTAGCTCTAATTGCATTTCTTGTCTTGTTCAAGTGTTTGTATGGTGGAGCCCCGAAAGGCCCTCAGTTACGTGACTTAGACCGAGGAACGGATGTTGTGGTTGCGACGCCAGGACGCTTGAATGATATCCTTGAAATGAAACGAGTAAGCCTTCAACAAGTATCATATTTGGTTCTTGATGAGGCAGATCGCATGCTAGACATGGGTTTTGAGCCTCAGATAAGAAAGATTGTGAAAGAGATACCTGCACGCCGCCAAACTCTTATGTATACTGCAACATGGCCAAAGGAAGTGCGTAAAATTGCAGCTGATTTATTGGTTAAACCTGTTCAGGTTAACATTGGTAATATTGATGAGCTTGTTGCAAACAAGTCCATAACACAGGTGAATGTTAATTTTTTTTGTAGTCTATTGACACACACACACACATATAGGTACATAGATAGATTAGCGGTGACAATTTCTGGTTTTATGACAAATGCATATTTTTGACACTGAACTAAAGGGACTATTTGAATGGGGTCATGTTTCCCTTTCAAGTTCCCATGCTCAGATGTTTGGAAATTCTTTTAAACGTGGCAAGACCGCCAAATAGAGTGATGCTTCTCAAAGTAACATTTCTATGCATGTTTATATGTACGCACACAGCCACATGCACATTAGAACATACATGCATATAAATTATTGTAATTTATCTGCATAATTCCTTGTGCAGCATGTTGAAATGGTAAATTCTATGGAAAAACGACGGCGCTTAGAACAGATTTTGCAATCTCAACAGCCTGGTTCCAAAATTATAATTTTCTGTGCTACCAAAAGAATGTGTGATCAGCTTGCTCGAAATTTGGATCAGCAGTTTGGTGCAGCAGCAATCCATGGTGACAAGTCCCAGGGTGACCGAGATTTCGTATTAAGCCAGTTCAGGACGGGTAAAGCTCCCATTCTTGTAGCCACTGATGTTGCTGCTCGAGGACTTGACATAAAGGATATTAGGTAGGTCCTGGTAAGAATCTATATGATGGCCAAAGTCGATCACAATTCTACATGTATTCTTGTGCTCATCCAGTTCTTTTTTATGGTCCATTTCTCATCCTGTTAGCACATGCATACAATTTCCGCCTGCATGAAATTTCTCCTTTTCTATTTCTGTACGGATCTTAATTGCAGTCATTCTCCTTGCCCTTTGCTAGAATTATGATTAGTACTGCAATCTTAATTTGTTTCTAGGGTGGTTGTGAACTATGATTTTCCTACTGGAATTGAAGACTATGTCCATAGAATTGGAAGGACGGGGAGGGCTGGTGCCACTGGAGTGGCCTACACCTTTTTCTCTGACAAGGATGGTAAATATGCACCAGATCTTGTTAAAATTCTTGAAGGGGCAAGCCAAAAGGTTCCTCTGGAATTACGGAAAATTGCTGCATACGGTGGTGGATACGGTGGGGGAGTTCGATCCAGTCGCCAATGGGGTTCTGGATGCGGTGGTGGCAGAAGCGGATCGTATGGTGGTGGTGGTCGCAACAATTCCACCTTTGGAAGTTTGAGCAGCCAAACCTCTTCAGGTGGCTGGTCGGGTGGAGGGAATGATTCAGGGTTTCATGACTGGTACTTCCGCCTGCATTTTTTCACTCCTTCAGGATATGCATTTGTGTAAACTAAGAGCACATCCGTTTACTGGGAAAGATATTCCTAGGTATTCTCATGTGAAGAGCTAATGAGAGCTGCCACTTCAGGGAAAAATTGAGTGCTTACAATGTTACTTCCTTGAGGTGGTATATTTCAAATATCTTCTCAAACTTATGGAAAATGTTTTGGACACTTGGTAGAAATGTGATACTTCCTTCAGATGTTTCTGTTTAGCGTTATTCCAAAAAAGTAAGCTTCTTGTTATCTACTTCAAGAGCAGTTATCTTTCTATGCATCTTTCTGGTTCCACTTGCTTCTTGTGGGGTTCTAATAATTTCCAAACTTGGTTTTAATGTGCCGTATAGGCCACAATTTGTTTGTTTAACGCTATCAATTTGTTATGATTTCTAGAGCTTCCAAATAATTTAAAACGTGTAACTTATTTATTTATTTTGTTATTATAAAATGGGTAACTTATTTGGTTGGCAGGCAAAGGAGTAGGTTTGAGGTGGATGCTCATGGGGGGTATGGCAACAAGGAACAACATGTGGCAGATAACGGTTTTGCTGAAAATTGCATCAGGAATCGGAGTCGCAGCCCTGTAAATAGAGGGTGGGGAGGGAACAGTTGAAGTGGGTGCATGGTCCTGTCTAGGAAAGATGTCGCAGCCTATTTTGTAGGGGATGAGAATAACTTTTTGAGTATTTTTGAGCGATGAAATTGGTGTAACTGGTGGTTATCAAAGGTTTAGGCTATTTTAAAGGGGCTGTAACTTTTTGTAAAGTTAACTAGGTGTTTATTTTGGGGGAGGGGGGAGTAATGTTAATTATCTGATAATTTGGTTGTCCTGCCTCCTTGTTTAGTGAACAGTAAATATGGAGTATCATATTTTACAATAACCTAAGAATGTGTATACAGTGCAATTTCCCAACTTTTTGCTCAAATTGGTTGCTTTGTTGAGATTTAGGGGCCGTTTGGGGCGTGATTAAAAGCAAAACATCCACACTGGATGTTTCACTTTCACTATTCATTTCAAGCTTTTTTCACTTTCATTGAAACACTTAAAAAGACCTGAAATGAATAGTGAAGTGAAATGGATGTTTTGCTTTTAATCACGCCTCAAACGGCCCATTAGTGTCATTGGCGTGAGTTGTGACTCAATAGTTTGATTCTATTCACTTGCTGGACGAGTTTCGTTAGAGCTCGGAATTATGAAGCTAGAACTCTTGAGTTTTTTCCCTGGCGCCAACTTTCATATTCCCATATTACCTAGTTTTTCTCGTGAAATTTCATATGACCTGGAATCTGGACTTAAAGTACCTAAAATGCCCTTTTTTTTTTCTAATTTTTCGCGCTAATACTGTGCAAAGAGGCGTGTCGTGTACAACACGAAAAAATACAAGGGTTCTTCGGCGATTTTCATCGGCGACTTCATTGGCAACCGGCGAGTTCGAGCGGCGATTTAACTGGCGACCCCTGCGGATTCTGACGAGCTTATTTGCGTCCCCCATCTCGATTTGGAGTTGCCCCCTACTTGATTTTGACGACATGACTGAGGGAGAGTGCACAAAGGCGGTGATTTGAAGCGTATACGTCGGTATTTTGGATCTTCAACCTTCTGAGTTCCCCCACAGCTCCCTCCGCCTGTATGCAACCGGCGGATTGACCGATTGAGCTTCGGTTGACGCCGAGGAAAAGTGTGAAAGGCGCCTGCCAGGAAATACAGACATACACACCACTAAACCGCGGTAAGTTACAACAATCCTTACTGATTTCAGTTTCATAAGGTCCGACATTTGGATTTTAAATTTTTACTATGAACTATAAAGTCGTGTCTGACAGACATGACTTGCTATTTAGTCGTGTACGCGACAACACGACTTTTATATTTTCGTGTTTCACCGACACGACTTTTCTACTGACCACTTTACCTCTCTCCTTGCAGATGGATAAAAAAAGAGATGAGTCTATGGAGAAAATACCATCGGAAGAGGAGGAGGATCAGGATTTTGTCTTGGCACCTCGACAGCGAAATTAGAGGGGCAAGAAGAGGAAGGCTCCAATGGACTGACTAGTAAAGAGAACATACAAT
Organism: Houttuynia cordata; assembly: GCA_039654745.1. NCBI lineage: Eukaryota > Viridiplantae > Streptophyta > Magnoliopsida > Piperales > Saururaceae > Houttuynia > Houttuynia cordata. The sequence continues at coordinate 1,414,004 of CM077515.1, read as the reverse complement.
GCACGACTGGCGCTTCGGACGTTTTGTCAACCGGGAGCAATGAAAAAGTGTGCGGCCCTCCTACAGCGTCACCAAAGATGTGCCCAAGTGATCAAAGATGCTGGTTTCGCTGTTATTTTTGAAGGTGAGGATGTAGTTGTATCTCGGAACATCCTCGACCATTTGGTCAATTACTGGGATGAGTCAGCAAAGGTCTTCAATATCAAGGGTAGGACGCTACATTTCACAGAGCAAGAAGTTGCTCTTATCACCGGATTGCCTGTAAATGGCGAAATAGTTGAGGTCCTCCCTTCCTTAACACGCCGATCGGAAGGTCAATTCTTCATAAAGCACTTCGCCGTCAGGAGAGCGGATATTCCACACATTGAGGAAATCATAGACAAGCTTAGCGCAGGCGAACTGCAGATGGAAGAGGAGGACATGGCGAGGATAATCATCTGCCTCCTCTTTTGCACGGTGCTGTTTCCACAAAGCACTAGAGCGGTTCATCCCTATTTGTACCGTTACATTGACGACCTCCCAAGATTGAGGTTATACAATTGGGCTGGGGCTATGCATAACATGTTGGTTTCTGGTATAACCCACACCAGCAGACTAGTGGGTGCGAGATCGCAAGGAGGGTGCCTGGGCGGTGGATACCTAAATGGCGCCGCATATGTCCTTCAGGTATGTAGCATTCATAGTCTTCAAAAGAGAAACATGTCTTATGCAATACCACTATATTTATAGTCGTGTCTTATGCAACACGACTATATATATAGTCGTGTATGATGAAACAAGACTAGGTATATAGTCGTGTTGTATAAGACACGACCATAGTTCTATTCGTGTACTATTTAGTGTCGACTAAGGCAACCGCGCCTTGTAATAATGTTTTCATCTGTTTACTATGCAGATTTGTTTTTCGAGCACACGACAATCTTCCATCCTATCGTGGGCCCTACCAGTCCACGGCCCAATATAATGGATCTTTACATATGACCTGGCGCCAACTACGGATTTCTCATATTAACCAGAATCAGTTATTTCTTCCATATGACCCAAAAAGTACCAAAAATGCCCTTAGGTTTAGGTATAAGCACCCACTCTTCGTTTTTCCATATTACCCAGAATCGGAGCGGCTACCCAGAGAAGCTCGCGTTAGTCGGAGAAGAAGGAGTTCCGTCCAGCCTTTCCACCCATATCATCACCGGTGCTGGCACCGTCGAACTCCGAAAAGGTCATCTTCGGGCCAAAAATGAGAAAACGAGCGGGAAATACCGAATATTGGAAAACAACTTCAACGGACGCAGCGTACATCAAAAAACCCGTAGGTGAAGTTCAAATACGATGATTTTTAAGAAGAAAGTTGAAAACTTGGCAAGTTTTTAACTATTGTTATAGTCATGTGTTCGACAACACGACTGTAACAATAGTCGTGTTTGATGAAACACAACTCATAGACGTTGCTTTTCACTCATATACGGTTTTCAATATATCGTGTCTGATGGTTTTTTAACTTATTTCGCTATTTTAACGGCAGGTACGGATGAAGAAGATAGTTGTTTGCTTACACTACGATGGAGTTTTTACAAATTCTGATAAGTACGTGGGCGGGAAACGGAAGCTCCTGCCTATAGATACACGAGTAAAGTACCTGGAACTGTTGCAGCAAGTGGAAGAAAGATTACCGCTTAAGTCTACATCCGGTACATTAACTTTGTCATATCATGTTGACTATGAATCTACGTACCTCCTTGAAGACAATAAAGACCTGGAGTCAATATTTATACTTCACAAAAGCAAGCAAGGCACAAATGGACTACTCCGCCTGTACGTGGAGTGGACTTCTACGGGCAATAACATGGAGACTTCGACTCTCAATAAGGAAATGAATGCCAATGCAAATAAGGAGGAGAAGAGGCTACTAGAGGCAGAAGTGAGGCCGGCCAGTAAGACACCGCATCAGTAGTCGAAGGAGGAAGAGATGAAGATTATGCGAGGTGAGATTTCTAAGGCGCAGATACAGGCAAGTTGTGTGCTATTATAGTTAACTATAATTGTACACGACTATTGGATGGAGTGTTGTACAATCTCGAAGTATGGGACGAACTCGTCGACGTAATCAGCCCCATGGCCGGAGAGGCATCTCTCCTTGCTTCGTCAACCTCAGTGGCCCCTCCTCCACGACGACAGAGGCCGGAAATAAAGAGGACTCCCAGCCAACCTGCACTCCCTTCCTCGAGGATGGCTGCCTAGTCCACTGCAACTGCAATGGGGCGATTGGAGGGTGTGCTTTAAGGCATACAGTCACTAATTGAGATAGCTTTGTCTTCGTATGAGGAGATGGGAAGGAGTGTCGGACCTCTGCGAGAGGTTCTCCACTCTATGAAAGCATCTGCCGCCTCAGTGTCAATGCTGTTAGAGGGTCATATCTTTGAGCATCCGAAGGAGGAGAAGACTGAAGAGCCGACGAAGGAGCCAAAGAAGCGGCCCCACATGGAGCCAAAGAAGTCATCGGTGCATCAGATGGAGCCAAAGAAGCAGCCCCATGACAAGGAGCATATGAAAAAAACTCCGATTGGTATGCGGACAAAGGAGCTGGCAAGGAAGTCACATCTCGATTCATTGAAATGGGGTAAAGGTAAGTTGTAAATGATTATTTATTTTCTCGTGCCACATGGTACACGACTATTACATTTTTCGTGTTTCATGCTACACGACTATGTAGTTTATCGTGTTTCATGAAACACGACTATGTTCTTTATCGTGCTGCTACTGACACGAATAAGTAAAATGTCACTTTAGTTCCCATCAAACGCGCGGATGAGGAAGACAAGATTCAACGGGCTACAAAGAGATCCTCCGCCAAGTTGTTTTTGAAGAAGCTCCAACCAGAATTCAACAAACATATGGAGCGTGCAGAAGTCGAGTCCCGTCCGACGTACGGACGAGACCTATTCCCCCTGGTCTAGTGGTAAGGAATAGAATGAGGACTCTCTCCGAGAGGGAATTACAGAGGATTAGGGAACATGACCATATACGGAGAATGGCGGAGGAGCAGGAAAGAAGGAATAGGTCCCCTCAGCCGAAAGCCGACTCTGAAGAAACCATATCCGATCGACAAGCGACCTCTATCATCAATGAGGTCATCTCTTCCTTACAGCAGTCGGATATCCAAATCGTCAAGGAGGAGGTGAAGGAGGATATGAAGGATGAGGATGTCAAGGAGGAGGAGGTGAAGGATGATGAAGAGGAGAAGGAGGAGGAGGTGCCGGAGGCCACAGGCTTAACCGCATCCCAGCCTGTTGACGTCGATGTCCTCCGAACCCCTCAAAAGTGTAAGTCTATAATTACACTCCCCGAAAACTATGCCGGTTTGGAGTTATGCTTCGACATGGGGGTATTATTAGAGCAGGATAGAGTGGCAATAGATAGATGGATCGCTAATCCGAGGAAGGCTTATCCAATCCCAACGCTATGTGATGACAACTACGTATCCCTCCTACAAACAACAGAAATAAACACCAATGTAAGTAAACCTATGCTCCTCATATGTTTTCCTCTTATACTTTTTCAAATATGCGACTTTACGTTATGTCGTGTATTCGAAGACATGACTTTACGCATAGTCGTGTATTCGAAGACACGACTTTACGCATAGTCGTGTCTTCGCAAAACACGACTTTACGCATAGTCGTGTTTGTCGACGACACGACTATCATGAAAGTCGTATATACAATAATTGACTTTTAGTTAGAAGTTGTATATTGTCTTACTTCGACTGTTCTAACTCATGTTGCTGTTTTTCTATAGGTTATAGATGCGTTTTTAAGTCTTTTGAGGCAGCGCAATGACAGAGACCGGATGAAGTATCCGTGGGCATTTTTGGATGCCACGCATTCAAAGAGATATTCGACAACATAAGTGTTCCCTGCATAATGAGTGATAAGTAATTAAGTATGATGTTCCTAGCATTGTTGACTAACTCTCTTGCAGTTTTGCAGGAGCACAAAGAAGGAGAAAATAATGCGAAATTGATAAAAAAGCTCAGGAGGATGCTCGACGGCTTGAACAGGAACATGTTCTATGCATTTTTCTCAATCCGCACTGGCTCCCACTTCTGCCTCATCTATCTACACTTCCCACACTGTGTATGGCGCTTCTACAGCCCGCTGTCTGGCAGATCCTAGTTATATCCACATCACAGAAAAGCTGCTGACAAATTCACGCAGTTCATGAACGTTGTGATGGCAGGCAAGCTGGGGTGGTTGGGTTTGCTCGACTGGAAGATGACTCAGATCGCCAAAGCACCCTGGCAACAGAATTCAAAAGACTGTGGCATCTTCATCATGATGTACGTCGCGCACTTGGAGTCCAATGTCAACCCACCGGAGTTTGATCAGTCCACAATTACACGACTATGGTGCCCATTCATCACTGCAACTATGATTCGCATGGTTATTAACAGCGAGTTTGACGACGATTCCAGAAGAGTAAAAAAAGATGCCGTCATAGTTGCGGGTTTTATGCGGATTTCGGACAAAGACTAAATTCAAATTCATTTTATTCACATTCTTTTATTGTACGAAGATTCTTTGGTGTACATACAATCCTCTTTCAATTAATTCAAATTCATTTTTGACAAAATTTCGCAAGCATCACTTTGAATACAACCTTCATGCAACACGACTATGTATATACACGTCTCTCATGCAACACAACTTTATATATAGTCGCATACTTCCCGACACGACTTTGTAAATAGTTGTGTTTCACAATACACGATGGTATAGATAGTCGTGTACTATAATATTCGGCTATAAAGGAAATACACATATGATGCATTGAAAGATTGTTTTTTCATTTCTGATTTTCTTTTTCTTTATAGGTGTACATTTCGGTTTGAGCTAATATGCGTTATACAAGAATTTGACTACATCCTAAGTGAAGAATGGTGGGGGCTTAGGTAAGCCGGAGCGGCGTATATGCGATGTCTCGTTCGTAGTCAGTTTGCCTTGTTGTGGAAGTCTTCGATTCCTACGGTTCCTATTTTCTTTAGGAACCGGGCTGTTGGTGCACCTTTTACGGTTGTGACCGACTTGACGATAATTCCCACATTTCGAACTTGTCCTTGCAAGTGGCTCGGGCTGTGACTCAATTCTCTTTGTCTTTCTCCTGCCCTTCTTTGGAGCTTCAAGCATGGGCGGTTCGCATTTAAACAAAACCCCGTAATTCCCCCACTGACTTCTGTCTAAAGTAGGAAACACTACTTCTTCGTACGTGGTGCGGTACATACTTGCGTAGTACCACTTCTCACAATATTCTACCGGTTCCAAACTCCTCTCATCAATACATGTCATGGCGTGCTTGCATGGAAGTCCCATGCTCTGGAAGAAGCCACATGTGCAGGTTCTATTCATAAGGTCAACAAGATCCTGATGCGAAAACATGAACAACATCAGTGTCTTCCAGACTAGTCGTGTCTTCGACGACACGACTTTGTGTATAGTCGACGATTACAAAAAATGAATTTATGATTACCACATGATATAAAGATGTCACTTCAAACTGCCATAATGATAGCGATTGAACTCGAACTGTTCTAGAACTCTGATTCCTCATCTGATTGATATGATTATGTGCATACTTTGTTAACGAAGTCGGTAGCCCTTCTGCTTCCATTCGGCGTCTCTGAAAATGGACGCTTGTGGTCGCCCGCGTTTGCTCGATCAACTGAGTTATTGGCCAAAGCCTAGCCTTCAGAAGCATATTATTTACACTTTCAGACGCGTTTGACGTGAGAGTGCCGTACCTTTTACCCGGATATTCTACGTTAGCCCAATGTGTTTTCGGAATATTGTCAACATATTTCTAGGCCGCCTCATTGTGTTCCTTCATCTTCTCCATGGTTGCATCGAATTCTGGTCTCCTGAAGCATTTTGCAGCTCGGAATCGAAGTTCCTTCAGGTACTTTTCCTTCCAAGTATTGAGCATATTTGCGGCCATATGCCTTAGGCAAAACCCATGGTGAGCCTTGGAAAAGATATCGGCGACCACTCTCAAAAGGCCCTTCTGTCTATCAGAGACAATAGTGTCCAGAGAGGATGGGGGGTTCGTAAAGAGAAAACATTTTAGTAAGGTGAGGAACCATATCCTGTACAAGTGAGAGACAAAGCATATTAAACACAGAATGCTTCAGGTTGTTAGAAGGTCATGTATAAAAAAGACGACTGTATGAGTAGTCATGTTTTCGAAGACACGAATGTGTGCCTAGTCATGTCGTCGAAAACACGACTGTCAGAATAGTCGTGTTTTCTGCGTCTATACTTACCACATTTTGATATTCTCTTTATCGACAATTGTATATGCAAGACATATTAATTGTTGATTGCCGTCGACTGTTGTAGCAACCAATAATACAGGGTACTTTCCTTTTAGGAATGTTCCATCAAGCGTGAGCAACGGTCTCAGTGCTCTTCTTCTCCGGGTAGCCGCTCCAATTCCGGGTAATATAGAAAAACGGAGAGTGAGTGCTTATACCTAAACTTAAGGGCATTTTCGTTACTTTTTGGGTCATATGGAAGAAAGTAACTGATTCAGGGTAATATAAGAAACCCGTAGTTGGCGCTAGGTGATATGTAAAGACCTCGAACTATTCAGTTGTACTAATGCGAGGCAATACAAAAGCAGTGGGTAAAAAGGTGGTGTCTTTACAATCGTCCGAGAATGCTGGAAAGTTGACTGAAATGTCCCGCAACCGAATTCCGTAAAGGAGAGCAAGTGTTTGGATGATTTCGTTCTCACAAGTCCCTCCCGACAAAGCAATTGAACCTCGAAGACCTATAAGCAATCAGGTGTTTGGATGACACCAGGCAGACTATTTATCTATACCAGAGGTAGGGGAGCTAAGAGCATCATTCGCCCGATAACTAAAACTTCGTATAACTAAAGAGAGATTAGCATTGGAGATAGCAAACCGTTCAAAGGCAACAGAGGTAAAAAAAAAGGTCGGGCCAAAGGAGGAGGGTGGCACATTATAACAAGGTTGGTCAACAATGTGTCCGTTCCCTTCCCCCACGTTGTCGAAAAACTGGAGAGGGGAAGTATTTATCCACTCTTTGCTCACTCGCCTCCAAGTTGGCGAGAGGGGTGGTGTTTGTCTAATGGCGCTGGCGTATGTCTTGTTTCTTCAGTCAAATGGCTTTGAATTAGTTTTCGTTACACTCTCATCAGCATATTGACGCAATGATTGCTGCTCTAATCCCCCTCCTTCCTTACTCTCCTCCTCCCGCTCTACTCCGCCCATGGAAGAAGCTTAACAGTCATATTTACTCTTCTTTTCTAACCGTATTTATATGTCTGGTCTATTCCTCTCTGCTGTCTCTCCCACAATATCTCATGGAGTTTCATGAGAAGTTGCATGAACAATTCTTCATGCGTCAGCCGTTGCCCCTCTGTGGTTCTACATTACCCGGGCTTGAGAGTACTGGTATTAAGTCGCCAGAACCAATTTCGTCCAAAGTATGCAGGTAGAAGATCTCTTATTCCAATACTTTGATGATCACTTTCCACTGGATGCCTTTCTACAACGTGAAAATCCAAGTCCCAGAGGAAGAAGGCCTATTTCTGACCCACTTGAAGCCATCGTCAACAGCTCTCTGCCTGGTCGTCTCAGCGATGATCATCACGCCTCTAGTAAACCAGAGCGGTACTCTAAATACTACAGCGCTGCAGCTTCTAATCATCCAAACAAAAGCGTATCAGCGCCGACGATTGTCCATTTTGGTGGGTCCTTCCCTATCAAATTTGATAATGCTCGGGTCGTGCCACACGAAGTTTCTTGCGTAACAGGGAGTACTGGTGAATGTCATGCAGAAGTGAGTACGATTGCATTGAAGACTAACACGCCTAAGAAAATTACTAAGTTTTAAAGAAAGCTAGTGTGATCTTGGGGCAATGGACCATTGAAGAAGACAGGTAAATGTTTTTCCTTTTATTGCCAGGCCTCTCTATAATTTACCTTTTGAAGCATGTATGTTCTTTGTAATTCTTCCTTTTTATTCTCTCTCTCTCCTTATTGATTAGTCTCTAATTTGGTTGCATGCATGAAGAAGAATTTTTAGCGGGTTCTTCTGAAGAACTTTTTCTGGTCGCATGCAGAATGTAATTGTATGGTGCTTTCAACAAAAGTTAAAACCAGAGAATAATATGCAGCCTGTTCCGATCTCTTTAAAGTATGTAGTTACAAATTGGTATTCTAATTCTTAGTTTTGAGCGTATGTTTTCCCAATTTGTATGGAGATGTTGATAGTTGATAGTTGATCTACGTCGCCTTCCTAAGCGTTCTGTCAATTCCCGTTCAGGTTATTGGCGTGCCTGGTGGAGCAGTACGGCGTGAAAAAATGGTATCAAATTGCTCAAATGTTGAATGGTAGGGTTCATCATTCCTTGCATCTCTCTCTCTCCGTCCTTTTCGACGTTAGTACTTGCATTGCAAGCTTCTCCCCGAAAGTTGAATCTTGATCCCTTGCTGCTAAAAACCATATGGAGTATTTCTAGCTGCTCGGCCATGCAGTCAGTGGTTGCCATCTTGAGTTTCAAACAGAAACCTTGCCATCTTAATTCAAGTGCTAAAAAAAATTACCATCTTAGTCACAGCAAAGCATCCGAGGATAAATTTATTTGTTTGGCTTTTAGTGCATTTTTTTTTATAATACTATCTTTTAGTGCATTTTTTTTTATAATATATGAGAAGGGTTTACATAAGATCGTTCTCATATAAGGAGCATGAGGCTAATCTTTATAGCTGTTAGATTCCGATCGAAAGATGGATATAAAATCAATATGTAGGTGAGTATATCACATCAAAAGTTAAGTGAAATAATTATAACTATTTGTAACCGTCAGATCAAGATCTAATAGCTACGATTTAAAATGGCCTACTATCTTTTAATATTTTTTTGAATAATTACTCGGAGCTAGTAGAAGTAAGACCGAGGCATGCAATGAGTGGGAGTGGACAAGTGTAGATTCTCAGGCTTGACCATTCATTTGTGCTGGCAGAAGGACACATGGACAGATGAAGAAAACCTCATCCTAATCAAAGCACATTCTGAGATTGGCAACAAATAGGCGAAAATCGCAAGAGGCTGCCGGGAAGAGCCGCATCAAAAACCACTGGAACGCCACCAAGCGGCGCCAGTTGTCAGCAGAAAATGCAGGGGCTCCTCCATCTCCAAGCATCCCAAGTCCAGAGGAAGCAACAACCTGCTCCAGAAGAGTGACAAATAGATGAGAGGAAGACCGTCTTTAGAAATGGGGTTGGGAGGGGGAAGGAGCTCATGTGAAAGGGAAAAATAATCATATCCTAAAAATTTCTGTTGCACATTCACTTAAAAAATTTCACTATCCAAAAATATTTCACATTTATGGTAAAAGTCAATAAATTTTTTTGCCTGAATTTACTTTCACATTCGTTATTTTTTTACTATCCAAACAGCCCTTCACTCTCTATTTGCCCTGCCGCCCAAGAACTGTCCGAAAGGTCCTGCTGGTACTACTGCTGCCCACGGTCAGCGCCTGTCGGTCGACCAGCCACCCGTATTACCGCCTCTTGAGCCCACCATAATGCCGAAGAATTGAAACTCGGGTGCCGCTACGACTTCAGCCATGTCAATGTGATAGACAATATTATTATACCGATCGATCAGAGGATGCAGGAGGAGGAGCGATTTTGTGGAGCTGAGAATAATGCTATTGCCTTCTTCGATGACACCACGGTAATAATGCTCGCGTCCTCCTTCGGGTACGACTGTATGTGTATGGACATTGTACAGCAACGCCTGGATGGCGGTGCTCACCCTTCAGAGAGTACAAATGGTGACAGTCGTGTAAAGGAAGAGAAGAAGCGAAGAAGTTGGATATATATATAATGGAAAATTATATAATAAATCATAAAAAAAATGTTCAAAATGACGTACCGTAGTAAAATTTTCCCAAAATAGTGTTCTGACAAGCCATGCAGGCGCCCGTGGCACGGGTACTTGCATGGCTTTTTTTTAAAACCAAACCGAAAGAACCGACGCCTCTCAGTTAAAAGAGAAAGGCGTCGGTTCAACCGACGGGACGCCTTTTACTTCCTTATCAATTTTTGTCCCATTTTAAATAAACAGTCACTTCAATGATACATATCTCTCTCATTTCTAATTCGTTGTTGCCATTTTTTTTCATTTTTCCTTATTTTTAGTGCTCTTTCTAGTCATTATGATATCACAAAGATATTGAGCCAACACATACCATTTATCGTAGTTTTTGTAGTATTTTTTTCGATAAATAGCATGCGATAGATCAACATCTTTGCGATATCATTATGACCAGAAAGAACACTAAAAATAAGGAGGAATAAAAAAAATGGGCAAAAATGGATAAAGAATGAGAAAGATATGCATCATTGAAGTTATCACCCCTTTAAAATGGGACAAATTTATTTTAGTGGGACAAATTTCAACTATGCATATCCATCGCATGCTATTTATCGAAAAAAATACTACAAAAACTACGATAAATGGTACGTGATGACTCAACATCTTTGTGATATCATAATGACTATAAAGAACATTAAAAATAAGGGGAAAAAAAATTAGTGAAAACGGGTTAGAAATGAGAGATATGTGTCGTTGAAGTGACTGCATATTTAAAATAGGACGAAAAATGACAAGGCAGTAAAAGACCGATGCCTTAACAAATTTGATGCATTTCGGTTTGGTTTAAAAAAAAAACCATGCAAGTGTTTGCGCCATGCAGGCATCTGCGTGGCTTGTCATAACACCATTTTGGAAAAATTTTGCTACAATACGTAATTTTAGAATTTATTTTATAATTTATTAAATAATTTCCCCTGTATATAACTTCTGCACTGGGAGTCCATAGGATTTGCGAACAAGAAATAAAAGAGGACAATCTGCGTGGGGTAGACGTGCGAGACCTTATATAAGGAGAATATGCTGTACAAGATACTATCGAAGGGACAAAATGCCTGCCCCTGCCAACCTGCTGGGTGGTGGTCACTGATCTTGGCCCATCTGATTATTATTTTTTTTTCGAAATTTGACTAATCCGAATTTGGAACTGTAGTATTGTGTTTGGGAAAAAGACAAACCCCACGCTCTATAACCTGTATTTTTTTTCCCTGCTCAATGGTGATGGCCGGCAATCAGGTAATAGGGCACGGGATTTAGTAATTAATAACATTGAAAAGGGCCTAGCAGGACACGCGTCTTTTTTCACGTGCATCCTACTTGTAAAATGTTAGCGGGACTTCCAATGCCTCGACGTTTATGAATTTTAAATAAAAAATTTATTAAATAATACTCCCTCCGTTCCAAATTAATGTGTACATTTAAGAAAAATGATGTTTTTATTAGACTATGGGGCACATCAGCAGATTCTCTACGCTGCTAGTGTACAACCTCATTTTGCCTTCGCTGGGAAGCCACACACTTTGCTGGTCCTCGAGAGCTGCCGCATCACCGCCTACATCCTCGGGGTGGTCTTCCGAATCGTGCTCAAGGAAGGCAACCTTGTTGCCGACTTGTCCCTGCCTGCTCCTTGCTCACCTTCCTCGCCCTCCTGCACAACTGGGATGATCCTATGCTCTAATAGGGAATTTAGTGTTCGAGCATGTGGCGGAGGGAGGATTTGTGGCCTCGGTGTTGGATGGCAGTACCCGGACTATTCCTCCTTCATGACTTTCTTATTTTTCACCAAGCTTGCTTGCACCGTCAAGGTGGAGCACTAGATCATCTCCACCTCTACCGTCGTACGACTCCCGAACTCTCCCCCTAACATGCATTTTCATTTTTTGTAGATTTTTTGGTAAAAGGCTGAATCTTTAGCTTTTGCATTAGTTTCTTCTCCATGTTTTGGGTTGGGGGAGGAGGGGGTCGATCTTTCTTGAGACCAATTTCACGGCAGTCTATCAAGGCCTGTGCCTCCATCCAGATGAGATGGTCCATGCTCTTCAATCTGGCTTGGAGACTCCTGGATGGCTATCTAGTCCTGCATCTTCAAATACCCCATTAAATCCACTGCCATAGCCACTCCAATCGTCGAGAAATGCAAGAAAGATGGGAGAAGAAGTCTTCTTCTCAACTCTCAGTTCGGACAGAGGAGCCTTTTGTCTCCTTTGCTCAGTTCGCACAGAGGTTGTAGAATGGATGCTAATAGTGATCAGCCAGTATGACTTTCGGAAGAGACCGAAGGTAGTCTCGTGACTTAGGCCAAATATACACAGTATTTTGAAATGTGTCACTCGAAGTAACGCCTTCATTTTGAAATGAGAGGCGCGTTGTTTCAACTTACGCTTTATATTTTCTTAGCTTTTTTCAAAAGACGTCACTGGAAGCGACACTTTTCTCATGTAGTGAGGAAATACCTCGTTTCAACTGTCGCCTTATATTATGTTTATTGTTTGGAAAGACGTCCCATAAAGCAACACCGTCCTCTTGTAATGAAAAAAATGTCGTTTTAACTGATGCTTTATATTTCTTTTATTTTTTTAAAGGCGTAATCCAAAATTCCAGGGGGGTCAAAGGTGCAATCATGTAGCGATAGATTGAATTGGATGCGGACTGGGGAAAAGGTAAGTCGGATGGTGAGGGGCGACAAAGCTGGAGAAGAGAGAGGAGGTAGAGGAAGGGCTCAATCGATATTTTTAACTGAGATCGAGAGGGGGAGTGAGGGTTTTAAAATAAACTTAAAACGAATATATCATTCCGGATGACGTATTCAAAATAAAATGTAAGGCATTAGTTGAAACGACATATTTTCTGATTACAAAAGGAAGGGGTCGCTTTAAATAACACGTTTCTAAAAAAGTTAACAAAATATAAGGTGTCAGTTGAAATGACACATTTCCTCACTACAGGAGGAAAGCGTCGCTTCTAGTGATGCCTTTCAAAAAAAAATAAAAAAATATAAAACGTTAATTAAACGATGCCTTCTCTCATTACAAGAGGAAGACATTACTTGAGCTATGCATTTCGGGTTAGGATAAAAAAATAAAAGATCACGCAGGGCTAGCGCTTGCATGGCGCATTGAAGATAATGGGATCCTAAGTTTTCCACTTTTTAGTTTGGTAATTATCTATTTTAAAATATAATATATAATATTTTTAATTATTAATCTATAAAATAAAATAAAATAAGAAACCCTAACGCTAAATTTGTAACAAAAAAAGAAGAAAAAATTGACTAATGTAGAGATTAGGGAAGGAAAAAGAAAATTAATTTATTAATAGGAAACCAAATAAACTGATTGTCTTGTAATTGGGCAGCTCTGTGCCCGCGCGCCTAGGACCCCTCCCGTCTCTCGCCTCTTTGTCGGAAGTGGTAGGAAGCAGGAGCGGAGCAAAGATTTGCGAAAATGCAGAGCATCGCCTTCGCCTTTGCCCCCTCCAACCCTCTCCTCAGGGCCCCTGCCCCTCTTCGCCGATCCTCCGCCCCTCCCGTGGGTCTATACCGCCCGATCTCCTTCAAGTCTTCCCCCACCGTCGCATCCATCCTCCATGGACCCTCTCCTTCTTCCACCCCCGACCCTAAATCCTCGCTCTCCCCCGTCTCCTCTCGCTTCTCTTCCTGGATCTCGTCGCCTCCTCTTCTCTCCGATGGCAATTCCCGCGATGCCACCGTTTCCGCCAGCTCCGAGAGCGCCGGAGATACTTCCAAGGTGGCGAATCCCATGGGTCAGACGCTGCAGCTTGGGGCTCTCTTTGGCCTCTGGTATCTTTTTAACATCTACTTCAACATCTACAACAAACAAGTAATGTCTTGTTTCTTCTATATCTCTTTCTTCTTGTCTTGCCAGTTTCGCTTTATGAGTATGACGCGGGAGTATCTTCCTCTTTCATTTTGTAGTTTTTAAAGTTGATGTAGCAATCATCAGATCCGATCGTGCTAATGAATGAACGTTGCTTGTGAATGAGATCTTAGATTAAAAGTTTCGTACAGAAGCTATCGCCATGCTACAGACTCTTACATTTTAAACATTTTTATAATATGTTGTTTGAGAATTGAAAATATATCACTTCAATGTGCTTTAGTTTCGAGTCTTACATGCTCGAAAAGTCTAAGTTATGTGCTGCACAAATGCTGTCATTGAATTTTATTATTGGTTCAGTTCTTCAAATTAGTTTTAGTTTTGGGAACTTGCAATAAGGAAATAAACATGCACTTCAATTTGAGCTTAATGAGAAATAATAGGCACGCGTTGCAACTCCTGAAAAGACATAGGTTTGTCTAGTATCAAACCATGCTTATAAGGTGGATCCACATGATAACTAAATACAATGTTTGTTCCGAATGTTAAAATGTTTTAGTGAGAAAAATGAACTTTATCTTCTCCCTTTTCCTTATCTTTCTTGTTAGTGAAGATAAGCTGTGATTCTTATCTCTAGATTCAGTGCATTTTGGGAGCTAGAGAGTTGACATATATTTCAAGGTGATATAGTGGAAGCTGTTTTGCAATTGAATATACTAGCATGTTATACTCCAGCTGATGATGATATGTTTTTTCCATGATTTGGAATCAATTAATTTATGTTTTTCAAGTGGAAGCACCATGCTATCAAATGAATAACCTTTTTCACTATTCAAGAGCCGTGAATGTACTTTTTCTTTATTTGAATAACTTTTTTTATGATTCAAGTTTTTCAGTAGTGAATGTATATTTCTCTCATAAACATGTTATTATTCGCTTACATATCTTCCTTTTTTGGGAATGTATAATTTTTGTTGCATTGGATTCTAATTTTTTCTTTAAATTGCTTCAGGTTCTGAAGGTTTTTCCGTATCCTGTAACCATTACAACGTTCCAGTTTGTTGTTGGCACCGTGCTTATATTTTTTATGTGGACATTTAATATTCACAAGAAGCCTAAAATTACACCCGCGCAGGTATTTATACACTTTTTGAACTGGTATTATCCTCATTTCTTACTTGAAAACATGATCGATTTTTTCTCTATGCAATGAATATTTCATAATGGTTAATGGATATTTATGTTACAGCTTCTTGCAATTCTTCCCTTGGCTGTCGTGCACACATTGGGGAACCTCTTCACAAATATGAGTCTTGGAAAAGTTGCTGTTTCCTTCACACATACGATAAAAGCAATGGAGCCCTTTTTCTCTGTGATTCTTTCTGCCATGTTCCTTGGGGAGGTAAAGTTCCCTTACAATGGTGTCCTCATCTTATTTTATCTGTAGGTGTAAAGACTAATGATCTGGAAGCCCCTGTCGTTTATGTGTTTTTAGATTGTATTGTAGTTGATAGCATTCACAGAGTTCATAAGACTGATACTCCCTCTGTCCTGAATTATTATTAACGTAAGGTTCTTCCAAATGAATTAAAATTAGTTCATTTTGAAAAACCATGTGTTAATAATAATTCTGGACGTGGGGAGTATTTAAGAGCCTTTGCCTAAATGCGTATTCTTACTTGTATGACTGCTCTAATATAAGCTTACACACTGGTTTGAACATATACTATATGCAGATGCCTAGCATCTGGGTTGTTATGTCTCTTATGCCAATTGTTGGTGGAGTAGCGCTGGCATCGCTTACTGAAGCTTCTTTCAATTGGTTAGTAAAATACTTGTATTTTTTCCCATTATCAATTCCTTATAGGATTCTAGTATTTACTTAAATGAACGAAACATTAATAGACATCTATATACTGAATGGGCTTTCCATTATAGAATAGAAGAGCTCGTGACACAACAAGAAAATCATTGAATGGCGAGACTATATACGTTTTGTTCAACACATGAACGTTGTAATTACTAAAGCTGTCCCATTTTGAGTATCATTTATATGTTTCATGTTATGGAAAGTGAATCTGAGTTCACGAAATCTTGACACATGAAACTGCCTGATTCATGGAGTTTTACAAATTCTTTGGTGTTTTTTGTTAAACATGGCACAGGTATTAATTTTCTTTTACTTCTGAAGAATTTTATGAACTGAGCGAGGCTTGCGGATTTTATTAAATAAAGTTTTTTTCATTGCTGTAATGGTTTTTATGTTTCCTGATTGCTTAGAGATAGCTGTATTTAAACGTATGAGTCAACCATCTTCTTGTTTCATTCAAAACAGGGCTGGGTTTTGGAGTGCGATGGCCTCTAATGTGACCAATCAATCTCGTAATGTTCTTAGTAAAAAGCTTTTGATAAAGAAAGAGGTACCTTACTGCCCTGAACCGAAGGCAACACACATCTCCTACTATCTGTTTGTCACCTTTAATTGACATTGCTGTGAGATTTTCCTTTGTTTTTCTTCGTTTGATAACATTCAAACAAATTCAACTTGTTCATAAACGTGCTCATGTTAATATGCACCTTTTATAATTTGATAATTATCTGTAATATGCTTCATTAGTTACAGAAATATCCATTTTTTTAGGTCTTTTGTTTTGATTTGATCTATAAATTATCTCCCTTTCTTGGTTGAGGCTTGTTTTTATTAACCATGAAGGTGTTATTGAACAGGAATCTCTGGACAACATAAATCTCTTCTCAATAATAACCATTATGTCATTTTTCCTTCTATCCCCAGTAGCCCTCTTCATGGAAGGCGTAAAAGTTACCCCTTCATATTTGCTATCTGCTGTAAGTTTTATTGTGAAAAAGTACAATCCTTTTTAATTATCACATATAGTTATAACATTTCTTGAGAGTTCATTTTTTTTTTCTTGTTTGTTGTAGGGCTTAAACGTTAATGAGATATATGTGAGGTCTCTTCTCGCTGGGCTCTGTTTTCATGCTTATCAGCAGGTAAATTCCTTGTTTCTTTTCTCTGTTCAGTTGAGATAACTGTTTAATGACGTATATGCTAGGCTGCACTAGCATGTAATGATTTTAAGGAATTTTAATGAACAGGAGCTTTAGCTTTGTTTTGAGTTCTTTTGTTTCCTGCCATCGGCATTGATATTGTAGAATCTGCCAATGGGGACAAGTATGTCAAACATAGTCTCAGGAGAATATAATATATTTTTGTGAAGCCAAACAGTGTCTTTCTTTTTGTACATCTTACATTAGAGAGTGCTAAAAAATATTGTACAAGAGTGAGTATGTTCTGTATGTGAAGCATATTACCTCTTGTTTTGCATATTACCCCGTGTTCTTTGGTGCAAGGACTATGCTAATCCTTTTTGTGATCAAGGGACTATGCTAATCCTAGATGCACTGGCAGGTTTCATATATGATACTGGCTAGAGTATCTCCAGTTACACACTCTGTTGGGAACTGCGTGAAGCGGGTTGTGGTTATTGTCACATCTGTTCTATTCTTCCGTTCCCCTGTCACGCCCATCAATTCTCTTGGTATAAACATCTTCTTTCTCTTTGGAAGCTCACATATTATTGCTGTACAATTCTTATCGGTCCTTGAATTCATAACCCATTTGGACTTTTGGATTGAACTGTAGGGACTGGTGTTGCACTCGCCGGAGTTTTTCTTTACTCAAGGGTGAAGAGCATAAAGCCAAAGGCTGCGTAATAGAAATGGATGCTTGTAGGGATAATCCAAATGACTACTGGGCAACAAGATGCTGGTGCTTCATTTTTCCTTCATGATTTAGTGTGGGGTAGATGCATTTCACACAAACGTGAATCCTAGATAAAAAGACTATATTCAGTTTTCAATTTTTAGACAAGTTGGGGCCTTGTTAGCTATGCTTGCTAAACCATTATACATATATCATGTAGAATTAATATTAGGTGGAAGAAGTGAGTGGGCTTGCCTTGGTTAGCCATACTAGCGGCTAAGGTTTTGACGAAGTTTGGTCTTTCGGTATGAATTCAAACATTTGACAAGGCAAAAAAATGTAGTAAAACAAGCAAAAGACATGGCAAAAATGATATATGTTCGGCCAGTCAGAAAATAAAAGTCTCTTGTGAATTCAAGGGGCGTTAGTGTTTGTGGATTCAAGCCTGAGTTACCTGAGGATTCAAACAAATTTTCGTTCCTTTAGTCATTCTATTTTCCATTTTTACAAAAGACATTTTTCATCTCCATCAAGTCTTTCACGTCATAAAATGGAAGTAAATGAACTGAAATGTAATCTTCAGAAATCTGGGCCCAGTAATAGTTTTTGCTTTTGCTCCTCTTCTCTTACCAGGCTTCTTCTAGTCGGGTCTTGTTAAATTTGTCTTCCCGTCCCCCCCCCCCCACACCACTTCTCCGATGGTGTGTTGGGGAAGACCATAGAAAGCAAGGGGGTGGCATAATGCGTGATCCTGTCCTTGGCGGCCCACCACACGCCTCTGTCGCCTTTGCCCGACATGGCATGGAGTGCAAAATGTACTTCTACATTTTCCCAAAGAAAAAAAAATTAAAATCGAAATTGCCTTTTGTTGATCGAATTACATGTCAGCTTATTCAAACTAAACGAGCTGGTTGATTTTCCTGTTAACAAGCTTATTTTAATGGGGGATTCAATATGGATAGCATCATCATCTTCGAGTTCTTATTCTCTTCTGCCGAACAAACTGAGAAGGGATGATGGCCCAAGGATCAATCCATAACAAAGTAAGTCTTCTCCTAGATTTACTTAAGTATTCCTAATAACAAAATCCCGCACAGAGATTGGAGGTAGATTGAATGATACTATTGCCTCATCTTTCCATAATGGTGATTGGATAGTTGAAGGAACTACTCTCCGGAATCAAGAAATCCTTGAATTTCTTAAAGAGCACAAACCAGTTTTATCCTCAGGAAATGATTCATATGGCTGGATTACTCCTGATGGAAAATTTGCATTCAAGTCATCTTGGAATCATGTGCGAAATCACTTTCCAGCAATTATCTGGTATGGTCTGTTTTGGTATAAACATTGAGTGAACCGTTGCACATTCTTCTCACGGCTTGCACTCAATGAAGGTCTACTTACTACGGAAAATTTGGCTAAAAGAGGTTTCCAGATAACTAGTAGATGCTCCTTGTGTATATGTGAATCTGAAACAAACGATCACTTATGTTTCACTTGCCTCTACTCCAAGCAGATTTAGAAGTCTTTCCTCGCAAGGTGTACTATAAACAGAGTGGTCCTTAATTATCATAGTGAAATTCGGTGGATTATGTTCTTCAACAACTCAAATAAGTTTGCGTGTATCCTGCTCAAGCCTCTGTTCAATATTTTTGTCACTTATATTTGGCAGGAAAGAAACAAGCGCATTTTCGAGGATCGCAGAACTACCATTCCTGGACTGGTTTCTGCCATTACTTCTCAAGTGGAAATAATCATTAACAGTCACCTCTTGCGAGAAAAGCTCCTCTCTCACTGCAAAATTCTTCTCAGGCTTCAGGAGTTAATGTTGGAATTTTTTTCTAGCTCTGCTTAAATAATTGCTTTGATTCTTTTTTTTTGGGGTGTACTGATCACGTTGTATTCTTTCAATGCATTTAATTATAAAAAATATTACTTTAAATTTTCTAATACAGACGGGTAATATTGCACAGAGTGATTATTTCTTATGAAAAAACAAAAAAACCGTGAAATATGATGAGCGAGAGAGAGAGAGAGAACTATGCATGGACCTCCAGGTGAAGAAGTTGTCAAGGCGATTGCAACTTTCATTTGGTCTCATTTGTAACAGGCGACAGGTTTAACGTTGTGCCTAATAGTGGAAGGTCCAAGCCCAAATTCCACAACGCAATGAAGGTGTGAAGCCAGTTCACTTTTGGTGAGTGGGACCAAAAGTGAAGAAGCAAGGTAAATTGGGAAGTGGCTCGGGTTGAGTCCACGAAGGCACATTTTTGTCCAGTCTTCTCTGACTCTCTTATCTCCACAACAGGATGAGGTGAATCCATCCCTTTGATTTCTATGCACTTTTGGCCCTCCGCTTAGATACCTATGGATAACCAAGCGCACATTGCTCTCTTCCCTCCCTATAAAAATGCCTCTAAAATATCTTCTCCATCTCTCTCTCTCTCTCTCCAATATTCTCTACACTTTTAGTTTCTTTTGTTTCTTCTCGCCTTCCCCTCCTTGTCTTCTGCCCTTCTATATAATATCTTGCTTTTGTCTGCTTCATACGAGAAGATAAAATGAATCACATCCATCGCCTTCCTTGTTTGCATTGCCATCCTCATACCTACATCAGAATGGTAAAGCTCCATACTGCCGAGAATAGAAATGAATTAAGAAAGTTTATTATTAGTTTATGCACAACGTAGGTACGCTACTTACTATGTATCTATGGAGTTTTTTAGGTTCAGTGTATGATTGAGAGGTGCTTGCTCCTTAAAATGACTCAAGACGATTGCATCCAAGCGCTTGCAAAGCATGCTAGCATTCAGCCGCTTGTTACCCTTACAGGTCTCTCTCTCTCTCTGTGTGGAGTGTGGACAAGACACCATGCGACTGCCCTTTCTCATCCTCTTCAATAATCATTTATATTTTGCAGTGTGGAGAGAGCTTCACAAGGAGAACAGAAGCTTTTTTAAAGCTTATTTCAGGTCTATCTCACCAAGGCCTATCACCTGTACGTAAAGGATCTTTCTCTGCATGTTCTCACAGTTATACCCCCTTTTTCCAAGAAAGAAAAAAAAGTTCTTCTGATGATAGCTAGTTTTCCTATGAAAGTATGCGGTTTGCATCTAATTTCTGCCGGCTGTCAGCATGCGAGTCAATCATTCTGATCACTTAATTTTAATGCCAAATTAAAACCTTCTTTTCGTAGCTGAATATTGCCAGATCATTTATGATACAGTTTTTTTTCCCAATCTAAACTGTAATGGCTATATTTAAAGAATAATGAATAATTGATGATTTAAATTCCTATACTCGAAAATAACAATGAATCTCTTGCTTCTTCAGATCATACTGCAGGTTATAAGAGAACGTTAAGGTTTGGAAGAAGGGAGATGTGGAGCTGAAGGAATGGTTGGTAAAATTCAAATGAAGAAAAGCCCGCGCCAAGAAGACTCCTGAGAACTTTAGTCAATTTCTAGTTTGAAGATGATTCATTTGTTAGCTATAAATGTTGAGGGAGCTGTAGTTGCCCCATACGTGTGTATCGGCCGAATAGTATAGGACATGGTTAGACAGGTATTTGAGATAGTATTTACATCATACATGAACTGCTTCGAAGTCACTTGTACCTATCGACAAGGCTAGCTGAAGATCTTCTACATGTTCACGATCGCAACAAAAGAACTGCAATCATTAAGCTCATGTTTGACTTCATCCATGATAATCTATCCTGGCAAATTTGAAGAATTGTTGGAAATACCCTCATAAGCCCAAAATTATCTAATTGTATAGTTCCCAATAAACATTATACTCATTTTCGTTAATTTTGGAAAACCTTATGATGATAATAATTCTGGACCGAGGGAGTAGATAGTCGTGTTGGAAATACACTCATGTTTCCAACCTGACTGTCTATGATTTTTTTCGGCACAATTGAGTTTTCTCTTCAATGAGCAGCTAGCAAATATTGTCCTGATAAAGCTGGCCTACTGAAGAAAGAATCGGAGTTTATAACTGAGAGAAAATGCTTTCATCGTTCCTTACAATATTGCATAGACATGATTCCAAGTATTCCAGGATCGTCACTTTTAGTTCTATGAGTAATGCTACTTAAGGGCAGTTTAGAGCGTGATCAAAAGCAAAACATCCACTCTACACTGTAGCATTCATGTTTTTTCCATATCCAGCTGAAACACCTCAGGTCGTGTTTCACGCTAGATATGGAAAAAACATGAATGCTATAGCGGACGTCCAAAATCCACTCTGGATATTTGCTTATAATCATGCCCCAAACGGCCTTTTAATCTCCCAGACACCATAAGACGCAGCATATTTATAAGAACGATTGGGCCACGCGAATGGTTTGCTAAGATGCCTGTCAATATGGCATCAACTTCTCCAAGCTGCGCACGCTCAATCCAAAGCAATTCGTCTCTAAATCCAACCCATTAACCCTAATCGGATTTCTTGGATCTGACTCGACCAAATCAACAAGGAGCCTTTTTTTATTTGGATGAAATCCGTTAGTCTTTTTAGTTTATTGCGTTCACTTTGCAAGCTTCAAAACCTAGCTTCAGCGTTATCTCATAGTTAAACTAATTTGTAGTAGTAGATTACCAAAAGAGGGAGAGGGAGACTTAAGAGAACTTGGATGAAATTAAGAACATAGGATATTGATATGCTATAAATCTTACAAAACAGGCTAGAATGGAGGCTTAAAGATCCATATCACGGACCTCAAATTGTTGGGAAA
Organism: Houttuynia cordata; assembly: GCA_039654745.1. Lineage (NCBI taxonomy): Eukaryota > Viridiplantae > Streptophyta > Magnoliopsida > Piperales > Saururaceae > Houttuynia > Houttuynia cordata. The sequence continues at coordinate 1,391,741 of CM077515.1, read as the reverse complement.
AGAGTTACTTGATTGTGATTATGACATTTTTTACTAAAAAAGGGATTGTAGTAGTACATTGAAGATTTGAATTCGATCTAGTTCAAGTGAAGAAATACTTTTTGTCATAATTGAAGCCTGCAGCTTCTTGGGTTTTTCCTGTCATTCAACATTTTTCCTTTCTGCACTATATCCGGATTTTCAAGCCAAACATTGGTTTTCCTCACTTACATGCCAGGCACACTGTTGGTATTGATGCCATTCTCATTACTAAACTTAAAAAAGATCTGATGATATTAATCAGGGGATTCTAGCGCAAGTTAGGAGTGTTTATATTGAAAGCCGAAGTCAGCCTTCGAAGGGACAGTATTTTTTCGCTTATCGGATCAGAATCACCAATAACTCTGATCGCCCAGTTCAACTTTTAAGAAGGCATTGGGTCATTACTGATGCCAACGGAAAAACAGAAAATATCTGGTTAGTTTTCTTCTTATATGCTTGGCAATCTTACAAAAGTATCCTCCTTTTCTTCTTCTTCTTCTTTTCTAAGTGTTTATGTGTGGTTAACTATTATATATGAAGCGATTCTGCTCTTTGAAAGATGTTACCTGTTTCATTTCAGGGGGGGTGGCGTAGTAGGAGAACAACCTGTAATACTTCCTAGAACGGGATTTGAATATTCATCTGCTTGCCCTTTGACCACTTCGAGCGGGAGGATGGTAACTTAAAATATATTTATTCTCCAAATTTTTTATAATACATTTCTTGACTTTGTCTTCCATTATTGCATTGATGATTGTATATTAGATATGCAAGCAGGTTGTGGAACTGATGAATTTTTTCAACAGATACTCACATAGAGCATAAATTTTTTTTCAATCTCTGCATGTAACAATGTGTGTTTATCTATTAATAAGTACCTAGACTCTGAGTCATTATGCTTAAAAACAAAGCTAGGGTGTTCCCCGAGTCCAATGACACTGGCAAGGTATGATGAATGGTGACCCTCTTTTCGCGTGAAGCCCAAACTTCACAAATCCTTTACTGTTGGTCTTATAAGCAATCCCGCCCTGTTTTCACTGCATCTGAAATCCTGAGGCCTGGCTTTTCAAGTGGAATCATTCATCTTTACAACCTATATGTGTACTTCTATACATGCTGAAACTCCAATGAAAACAACTTACGCTGAATATTTTCCCTACTGGTCTTGGTGGCATTTTAGGAAGGGGATTTTGAGCTGAAGCATGTAAACATGATTGGCTCGACGTCGTTTAATGTGGCATCTAGTTTTGATGATGAGGAGGAAGGAATTGCCCTCAAAGGTCGAGTTCATAGAGATGCAGCGAAAAGATTAAGGGAGAAAAACATTCTTGAAGAGCATCGGCTTAAAAGAGGAGACAAACGCTCATCTCCATGAAAGATTAAGGTAGAAGTGTGAGCATAAGATGCTGGGGCTTAGCATGTATTGGCCATCCATAAAATTGTGACTTTGTAGTGGAGTAAGCATCGGAGGCTGGTTCAAAAGAAGATAAGACTATACCTTGTACGATTATCTGTGTACTTGTAAGGCATTGCTTTTCCGGTGTGCCTCTATGGCGCTCTGTTGTTTTGTAATTAAGAATGCAAAGGGGCAGAGACCTTGATATGTTTATCCTAAAATGATATGAGGATATGGCATTCTAATTATCCAAAATATTTTGTAGTGTACAAACCTTGTGAAACAATTCGCGTCGTGTAGAACACTAGCTGTTGGTTGAAGTGGTTGTTGGGGACAGTGTAATCAGAAGTGGGATTCTGCCACATGTAAGAAGTGTCAATGCAAAAAATGGAGATCTGAGGTGTTGAGACTTGAGCATGGCGTGACTCTTTGATCCTTTAGGAATCTACACTTCTTTCCCTCGACGTAAGTTGGGTAAGCGTGGATCACATTTTTCTGTGAAGTCGTTGGGAAACGGGATTCGCTCTCATGTGACCAGTGCGCGTGGTGGTTATGCCATCTCCTTAGCCTCACTAAATACATCGCGCCACTTCCAAGCTCTTCTATCATCTATGTCATCTCTTGCTTTATGTGGGCTGACCTCCGAACAGGAGATAGCCGAAAAGAGCTTGCTTTTTAAAATAGCCAGAAATGCGAATCCCACCAAATATGAAAGGTAAACACTGTTTCTTCCATACAAAAAAATAATAGTGACTGTTATATGCACTTGGGGTGATTGTTCATTTGAAGACAATAGTTTATGCACATTGAAACCCAGGTAAGCTAGGGAAGTGCACCATAGGAAGTTAATGGTGAGTATTTTCCTTTGCAAGCAGGCAATGATGAGCTTGAGTATTGTTACAGTCGTACATTATCCTTCTAAGAGTGCCATTAGTTGTTTTTTTTTTTGGGTATGTCCCGGGCTTTTTTGTTTCATTGTAGGAAGGAATCAGATTTTGTTGGTATGTTTTTTGTTTAACTGTAGGAATGGCATTGGCTCTGCGGAATCGCATTTATCATCCAAAGCAATTATGTCGGTCCTGTTTTCCTCTTTCGGAAAGATCTAAGCGTCCGGCCTTCCACTTTTTCACTTTACACTTTAGATTTTTATATTTTCCACTTCAATTTTTGTTTGTGACTTTTATTTGGCAACATTGCTGTTTGTGCTTATAACCACCGAAATTTAACAGCCAAGTAGCTCCATATTTGGAAAAAATGAAGATATTCGACCACATCTTGAATTTCTTAATCAGCTGTCAATATAGCTCGAAACAAAATTACCCCCAAAGCAAAGAAAATATAACTCGAGACAATTACCATTTGGTACATTCCTTAAAGTCTTATCTACTAATAAAGTGCTAAGTAATTTGTTTTTCCATGGTAAAGAAACAAATAAAAAAGAATCACATTTTCTCCACCTGCACATCCATTATAGCTCGAATTTCTCTTTTGGTTTATATATAAGTTTTCAACTATTACCAACATGGGTATTTTAGACCTATTATAATGTACACATGACTTTTTAACGGTCATCTGACTGTTAATGTTGGTGGTTAGTTGTTAATCCCCAAGGTGAAAGGGGTAATTTAAGCCAATTCCAATAAATAGATATAAAACGGCTGCAATCAAGACAAAAGTGAAATGGCGCGAGCGAAAAAAGAAGTGGCGCGGAAGTCATCCGTCCGGAGTCCCATTTTATGGAGGGAGGGTCAGCTCGTCTTTGTTGAGCTCATTTTGGCCATTTTTAGACCATTTTATTGATTCTTTGAACGAATGAAAACAAATGTACAACTAATAATGCATGGCGTAAGGCTTCTCTTCTCTTTTGTGGCGGCCGCTGTGCTGTGTCACAATCAATCTCTTCCTCCAGAATCTAGACCGACAACTTCTGTCGAAGCAATCTATTTGATTATCTCTTCCTCCACCTCCTCTTCCCCGTGCAAGTTCAAGTGTTCAACCCAACTTGTTAGAAAAAAAGAATAGTTGTTGTTTTGGTTGCCTCAGAGACTGGGACACGACCATTGTCCCTCCCTCGCGTTCTTCAACACAACAGAGGCATTGGCTAGAGTACGTGAAACCCGAAAAGATACTGTTTGTCTGAAAAGGTTAGCAAATATCCCCACCCATCTCTGATTTTCTTTTTCCTTTCTCCTTTCTGTTCCATGTTGTTTCTTTATTAGAAATTATATACCACTTCTGTGCACAAAGAAACCATCCATCTTCTTTAATGGACTTTTTGAGAGAGAGAGCGAGCTGCTTATGCTTAAAGCAAACAGTTTTTTTCATGTCTCTCTCTCTCTCTAGATTTGAACCTTAAGCGGCAGCAGTAGTCTTCCGTCAAAGGGAAGAAGCAAAGTATCTCATTTTCACCGCCTATCTACAGCTTTATCTTCTGCGGAAGCATCCGCCTTTCTTTTGCCTTACATTACCTTCCATTTTCTATTGACATTCATTACATTTCTCCTCTGAGCACAACCCATTTAAAGTTAAGAATCTATCTTCCGCTCCCATTTATGACCAAATCTCATTGCATGCCTACGCGGTTCGGCCTAACTTGTTGATTTGATTTTCCTCCCATTATATATCTTCCATCTCACCAATGTTTCGTATTTGCGTCCCTTCGAGATTTAGGATTCAGCTTGATTTTCCTCCATCTTTCTTTTTCGTTTTTGTTCTTCCGGGGTGGGATATTAAGCTACACAATTGATTTTTAGTCATTGGATTGATATGGTACTGCTAGCTGATATGTTCGCAGTTTTCATTGACGTTAAAATTCTTTGGTTATGAAGAATGCATTTTCTCTTTTGTATCTTAACAATTTTTATTAAACTTCGCAACTCCTCTGCTTGAAGGGTCCTGGATTATTTGCTTTTTTTTCATAAGTTTACAGTCTTAACCAATCATTTTCAAGTTTTTGCTTCTTACGGGTATTAGAAGCTATAATCTTTTTGGAACCTTTTCTTTGTTGACATACAATTTATATGGACTCAATTTTTTTTCTTTCTTTGCGTACTTTAAGAGCTAGCTTGTTTTATTGCTCTTTTAGAATTCTTTGGGAAATAAGGTTTTGAGGCTGTTAGATTCCTTCTAGATACGTTTACTTTCAACAAGTTTTATCCAAACAAAGCCATCAAATATCAAGTTGTCGGTTTTACAAAAATTATACCTTCATGAATTGGGTAGCAGGATCATCACGAAACTCTTGGCAGCCAGTCATGACTGCCGATACAACCGTGTCCAGTTATTGGCTAAACTGGAAGGTTTTCGTCTGCTCGATCTGGATCATTTTGTCAATGGCAGCCGCATCACTTTTAATATGGAAATACGAGTGTCGCATTCGTAATAAACCTGACAGAGAAGAGGTTCCTGAAGACCTAAGAGGTGGCCTTTTGTATGAAGATCAATGCTGGCGGACTTGTGTTAAAGATATTCATCCTGCTTGGCTTCTGGCTTTTCGTGTCTTCGCCTTTGTGATGCTAATAACTCTGCTGATCGCCAATGTTATTGTTGATGGAGGTGACATATTTTACTTCTACACTCAGTAAGTTGACTTTTCTTTATCCCGTACATTGCAATTTTGAGCTACATATTACAAAAAATTAGTGGAAGGCAGTACGAGTGAAGTTTTATATGACTTCAAGAGCTAGTCGTTTACTGCCCAAGACCTCCCTTACTCTCTAAGAATAATTTATTTGATTGTAGCCCTATGTAGATTTTTGGTTTCTTTTTACTGCCAGCTCAAAATAACGACAGTGAAGCAGGATTCTACAGATGCTACCCTTTTCCACCTTGTGCATCAAGATTTTCGTTATTGTTTGATGTTTTGAGCTATCATAAATGAAACGGTCTGGTCCTATATAGGTTAGTTCAAGAAGGCACAATCCTATAGTTGTGGCCTTTTTTGAACTATATATGGGATAACATAAACATTTTAAACCTCATTTAGATTTTTGTTCTTATGTTTTGTCTTTGCTACCCGTATGTGATATGTTCTTAAGTTTATGTATTCGCACCACTACCATAAAAGTAGCTAAAACTAGTTTTTTTGTTCACCTTGGCTGGCGTCAAGTATTTACTATTGTTTAACTTCCTTTCTTTTTCTTTTTGGCTTCACAGGTGGACCTTTACACTGGTTACAGTGTATTTTGGGGTATGTATTCTGGCTTGTAAGTTGCTTCTCTATATATTTCGGGGTTGCAAGTAGATTCTGAGTCTAATTTCTGATCAGGCTGAATCAAAAGGCATTGGTTTTTATATTTTTTGGCTTTAGTATTTTCTCGATTTTCTAGATAATGGGGGCTTGTGACATTAGTAATTGTGAAAGACAAATATTCTTGCTTTTACATTTGTCACAGTTCATAGCCATTTTCCCTAAAAAGCTCTTGTATATGGCTGTAAATATGTGTGAAGCTCTTGTATTTACATTATTAGGTGAATTAATGCTGTGTGCTGCTCATTTTGCAATTTTCTTTGAAGTCAGCCTACTTGACACTGATTTATTCCGACATTGCTTGCAGCTTGGTTCTCTGCTCTCCATCTATGGGTGTCATCACTTTTTCAATAAAGTTGAAGGCGACAGGGTTGAGCATGCCAGGTGTGATGCTGAACGAGGTTCTTATGTGGCCCCTGTTCAGGGGAGTAGCATAGTTGCACACAATGCTGCAAAAAGCTCAAACAATCAAGAAGGATACAATATTCATCACACTGCAGGGTTGTGGAGTTATATCTTTCAAATTATATATCAGGTAAATATAGTATGAAAGATTGTACTTGGGACTGGTGTTGTCTTGAAAGCACTCATATATAGCACTGAAGAGACGAACGTTCCCTAAATTAAGTAATTGTAAGCTCTCAAGACCACTAACTGGTGCATTCTCTTGTTTATTCTGAACAGACTTGTGCAGGTGCTGTGATGCTCACTGACATAGTATTTTGGCTCATCATTTTTCCATTTCTTACCATAAGAGATTACAAATTGAACTTTGTGAGTATTGACATTGATTGTCTCCTTGTTCCTATCAAGTTTTGATGCCCATATGGTACGCCTTCATAATGGACATGTAAAAGTACAGAAGACCTATTTTTCTTTGGTACAACTTACATGGCCACAGTCAAGTGGAAGGAAACTTGCTTATAGTATTATACGTATTATCACTTCTTGATTTAATGAACACAAGTTCTGTTTGCTTTCTTTGGCAGCTATTAGTTGGTATGCACTCTGTAAATGTTGTCTTTCTTCTTGGTGACAGTGCGTTGAACTGCATGGTATGTATCTCTAATGCTCTTTGGCATGTTTTCTCTCATTTTCTTCAATTTTTTTATTGATAAAATTATAATCAGCAACTATCTATTTTTTTTTAATTCAGCGGTTCCCTTGGTTTCGAGTTGCATACTTCATATTGTGGACAGCCATCTATGTTGTTTTTCAATGGGTCATCCATGCTTGTGTGCCGCTATGGTAGGACATTGGTTAAATTTAGTTTTTGGATTTGTCAGAACTTTTTAGGCTTTTGTAAACCTGAACTCATGCATTTTCGCAGGTGGCCATATCCGTTCTTTGATCTGTCCTCACCTTATGCACCAATATGGTATGTTTTTTTACTGAGAAATAGGAACTTTATTTGCTCTTAGACCTTGACCACCTTGGATATATTATCTCAATCTGAAGTACATTAAGTGAAGAGTGCTTGTACTCCAATTCAAATTCCAAGTGATCATGTTTTATGTAGCTCCTAGTTACATTTATTCCTAATGAACACACAAAGTTTTCTAATTAGTTTGATACAAGTCATAGCAGGTCCTGACTAATTTTTGGGGATTGGCAGGTATCTTTTAGTGGCGGTGTTGCATATCCCATGTTATGCCATTTTTTCTCTGATAATGAAGATGAAACACCATTTGCTATCAAAATGGTTTCCTACAACATACCAATGTCGCAGGTGAAGGGAAAAATGTTAGAAAATGTTGAAAACTGGAACCATTTTAAGTCACATTTGGCTACCAAGTAATTTGCGTTATGACATGAGGTGTTCGGAATATGCCATGCACAAGTCAGGCTTTCCTTGACAGTAGTGGCTCACATTGAGGGATTAAGAAAAATTTGAAGTTTAAAGAGCTGAATTTCGAGGAAAGAGGGAAAAGAGTTCCCTGAGGCAATAAAAACCGTGGGAGCAGATGGATGAATCGCTTGATTCCAATCACCTCATTTATGTATGCTACTGTCTGGAATTGAAATTTTCGACATGAGGAAGGAAGCAAATTTTTGCTGCTAACATTGTATATAAATCTCCCAAATCCATTTTGATTCAAGTATATATAATTTCTTTTACTAGAATTGGTGCCAAGTCCTTTGGCTGATCTTTTGTCACCCCAAGGTTTTTTTTTTATATGCACCCCAAGGTATTTTCAATTGTTCCTTTAAGAACATAACTCTATACAAAAATACCCTTAGGGTTTGGGCATCTCGATTTAGGTTTAAAAAAACAAAACTTCTGGCTGCATGCTACTACCTGGCCAAGGCTAGACGGTGGTGGCTAGCCTGTGGCTTGAATGGCCCTGACATGGCCTCGGAGAGGCCAGGCCGTGACCTGATCCCATGCCCACCAGATAGGTGCCTAGCTGCGTTCATGTTGCGGGCCTGTGGCCATATCTCAGATCTGGCTGCCCTGATTGCAGTCACAAGAGGCAGCAGCCAAGGGGAGGAGAAGGCAGGAAAGAGGAAGAGGGGTGGAAAAAGTAATGAAAATTTGACACTGATTGGAGAGCAGATTTGTCCTTTGAAAACTGACCTTGGACTTCCACTCTTCGTTTCTTTTTTCATTTCATTCTAGTCTTTTTCTTTATTTTTCTAAAAACATGATTTCTAGCTTGAAGTTAGCTGGCTTGCTTTTTTTTTCCAGACATATAAAGCTGGCCTTCCTTGTACCTTGGAGCTTTGGTGGTCGTAAATATTTCTTTGGTATGAGTAGTCTTTTTGAAGAACAGTAGGTTGAGGTTTAAATATGAATGAAAAAAGAAGCCCTTGAGAAAACATTTCATAGGGAACTTGCTGCCTTCCTCTGTTTCGAGCTGATGACAAACACCCTTCGGTGCTGATGCCAAAGGTAGCCACTGGTGCGGACTCCGGTGGCGCCACATGGTGCTAATTCGGCAGGTTTTTATCATTTGGTCCAGTGCGGAGGTGGAATCTCTCATACTGCACTACTGCAGAGTTTTATCCATCCCTATCACTCCATACTCTTATCTTCCATTCATTTTTCCTCGACCTGCCATCATAACAAATCTCTTCTCAGAAAAACACACAAAAAAACGTGCCCTCTCCGCTAATTTCTCCTAGTCAAGTGGGATCTCTCAACTCCCAACGACCCTCTCATACTCCGTCCTGCATCAGATGGTATATATAACCATAAGGCTGCTGCAATTAGTTCTACTATTGTGCTGCAGATGATAAGGTGCATCATCTGTACTCTGTTGATTCGGTTGCTACTAAAATGAACCATAAGGCTGCTGCAATTAGTTCTACTTTTGTGCTGCAGATGATAAGAAATCGTATGGATACTCGCAATATGATGCAGAAAACAAGATTCGAAAACTTCAGTGTGCTACTATGATTGAAGCTATCAACCTTGAGCCCATGAGAATAGTTATCAATTACGCCATTATAATTGATGCTATCAATCTTCTGCTACTCAAAAAAGTCTCCTAGCGGCCATTATCATCAATAGCATCGAGTTATAGGATTAATTATCCCTACAAACTCCCCCGAATCAATTTCCATCCCAGGGAACATTGATTATAAGATGCCGAAGTACGTAAATAAAATAAATTTGGAAGTAAAGTAATGGCACTACAAACTCCATCGAATCAATTTCCAAACAGCAAATCAAAAGAATAAGAACAAATATTTCATAAGTCCCACATGATTTAGCGGTGAATCCAACATATTGTAAGTTAAGAATAATCTATTAAACAAGAAACAATACCTGAACCTTAAAAGGTCTGAGCTCTTTCTTGAGCTTTGAATGAAATAATGTGGAAATTGCTATTGCAGCCAAACAACTTTCTGATTGTGGTCATATGCCACAGGTGCAAAAATTCTTATTTCTACCTAATTACCTATCGTAACAAATTACAAAACAAAGTTGGTTACCAGCAAGGAACCTGTCGGCATCAACTTTTGGCAGACTGACAATTTGTCTGTCTCCACGTAAGAATTCTTCGTTCCACAAAAGCACATAAAAGTGCACAAAATTTTCCATATGATAACCCAGTTACACAATATCTTAAGCATGTGTACTTCCAGATACTGCCTTTTCCATTTATAATCACCATATAGTAACGGATTGAGCCTCTGATGTGCCCAAAGTATCTTATTTCTTCAAATTTGCCTCAAGCCTTTCAATTGCAGCCCCAACTCCACTGCTTTTCGCCCCTTCAATGTCTTCCATTTCCTTGTTAACTTCATTTGCCTTCTTCACAAGTTTCAGGTGGAGCCAACCTGTAGATGCCAACCAGATATACAAAGTCCTAGGTAGTAAGTATATGTAGTCATGCACAGCCCATTCAAAATCAAGAGGAGGGACATAAAGACACACTACTAGCAACCCTGAACTAACAATTCCATTCTCAGACAGCATAAGCTACCTCACATACAGACTCGCAAACATGGTGTTATAAATATTTTTTAGATACAAGCTCAGAAAAGCTTCAAAACATTGAAGTGCTACAAAAAGCAAGAACATGCTTGACAAGATGAGTCTGAAGCTGCTCCAAGCAAATCTGAACCTATCATCACAAAGTAAAAAAACACAGCTTACCTAAAGGGAAACCAAAGGCTGCTCCCAGCATTGAACCCATCAACAAATTCCTAGCACGCCAACGAAATGAACCTGGCACTGTCATGAGCAAAAAAGTCATGTACATTGATTGAATATTTCAACTACAAGTGCCCTGTGCAGAGCTCTATGGAAACCTATTGTATGATCCATGAGTAAAATTATAATCAACATAACAAAGCAGCCTGAAAGATGTAGCTCAGGGAAAAAAAGTGCCCAGAAAATTTTTCCTCCATCTAACCCTGTATAATTTCAGCCTTCTTGCCTCCAATTAAAAGGGTAAATATTCACAAGGGTAATGTAGAACAAGGCCAAAACTCCCACATTTTCAGTGGTCTATTTCAACTCACACTGCTCATACCTTAAGAACCCTGGTACCCATGAGAAATAAGATATTAGAATATTAAGAAGCAGCAGAAAAGCAGTGGGAGTTCTCGATATTTATTCAAATTAAAATGCTTTTCAATAATTGCAAGGTTCTATGATTAGCTTCGTAATCAAGATGATCTCTCTAATTTATAGCAATGGGCTTTGCTCACCATGTATAAACCATAAGAAAATTCAAAGAACACACTTCAAAGTGGAACAGAATTTCAAGGTCCGTCCATGAAATATGGTTTAAAAAGCCAATAAGGATAGAGTTGCATATGGATATTGATTTCTTACATAGAAGGCCAAATGCAGCTGCAGTGGCAGAACCGGCCCCTACAATGTTAAAAACATCATGCACACCACGTTTCTCAGCCAGCAGATTCTGTAGCCCAAAAAAAGAGGCAGTGAACAACCCAAGACGAACTCCACCAACAATTGATCCACGTGTCACACGGATGAATCTCTTCTCCATTGCATCTCGCATTAATCTGTACTGCTCTCGCTTATCTGGAGTGCTTCCGAGCTTCAGCATTACCTCTGCATCCTTGCTCTTTAACAACAACGTTATCTTAGTGCTGTTAAATTCAGTAAAAAAAATTTGAACAAAAACTGCAGCTAGAATCTAATGCAGTACAACATACAACGTTGTCCAATATCTGGAAGTGGAAGGTCTAAACTGTTCTTTTCACCAACTTTCAGCCATGCTCAATCCAGACATGACTACTGATTAAAATGTGGCATCATTAAGACAATCTTTGAGATGGAAGGATATGAATAGCTATATATAGGGCTATTTCAAGAATTTAATGGGGCGACTCAATGCTGAAGAACTTTGGAGTCACTACACATTAACAGAATTTAGATGCAACATGTCTTTTTATCAATTAGTGTAAAAGGTTTCCCTTCAATAAAACAGCCAAACTGAAGACTTCAACGCAACAGGAGTAGGGAGGATGGAAATGGCGTTCTCTAAGTAAAGCTGAGAGATCCACCAAATTTTCAGGCTCAGCAAAGGTGTTCTTTCATTTCCTCCTAGTTCGTTCAAGTACCCTTATCATTTTCACAGGTAAGGTATGTACAAAGATAAGGCAATTCTAAGAAATGGGTGCCCTGAAGCCTTCTCCACCTCCAGCTCACATCTCAATACTCTGAAATCAGATAGGGATCATAGGCATTAGGCAAAGTCTGAAATTTTTATTTTCAACCTAAGAAATTATAGACATGAATTATCCAAATTGTCTAGTGTTTTTAAGAAGCAAACAAATAAGAAATGATGTATAGACGATGCAAAATAATTATAGCCGGATAAGACTGGACTTACAACAGATGCAGATGCTTCCATGCTACCACCGTACAACATGCCAGCAAATACTCCAATAACAGTTGTCGTTCCCCAGTTAACAGTTTCTGCCCTTCTCGGCGCTACCTAAAATGGAGGCAAATGAAGTAGCCACCATTAGCAAGAGTAAATTAATAAGATAATGAGATGATGATTGCAAATGGAACAGAGATCCTGCGGCGACAAGGACTTGAAGAAATCCATTTCAAATATGAGGTAATACATCTAAAACTATGAAATTCATTGCCGGCTATTAAAGTAGAAAAGACAAATTGAAAATGACAACAAAAAGGTTTCATAATGTGAATGGAATAAAAAATACCATTATTTGCATTCCCTTCTAAAGAAGTGAAAGCCTCAAATGTGATACAACAACTTCATTCATAAACCCAAAACCCATAGGGCATATAGCTCTTCACTCAGTAATCAGTGATCACAGCTCCAAGAAGTTTTTGGAATCATGATAATAGCAAACAAAGGAAAACAGAAAAGTTTCTCAAAAGTATGAACCTTCGATTCTTACGCCAAATTAAGAAGAAAATTGGAGAGAGTGTGCTCATTTAATCTGATTCTGAAGCCACTACACCCAACGCCTGAACAGCAACTACTCTATCATTGTGTCAGATGAACAGAAGAAGAATGTCAGGTTGTGTGTGTGGAATGAATGCTAAATTGTTTTGCTACCTTGACAGGCGATTCTTCTCGGCCTTCCGACGTCTCCATGATCAACTAGTGTAGTATGTGTGTGTCACATGAAGCTACCATTGCCAAGAGGGTCGGAGCGATGAGTCGAAATGCTGCGCACTCGACCGGATATTGGGTTTCTAAAAGCAGCGACGGTCCATCCATCCATCCGGGTTAACGTTAATCAATTCGACACTCGACCGGGTTTGGAAGTCGGGGGTTGGTTCCTGAAAGAACTTGTTTCGGAAACCCTAACCCCTAACACGTGCGTGTCTCATGCTATAAATACTTGGTCCAGAGCCAATCGCGAAAGCGTTGGCCTCCGTCTCCCTCCCTCCCTCGGCTCTCGTCTCCGGAACCCTAAACCTTGAGGCCCGCCGCAGTCGAGTTTTGCTTCAATGGGTAATCGATCTCTTCAATCTGCTCTCTTTTCAATTTGCTCAATCTCTCACTCTCTCTGATTGTTTCTACCGATTGAGAAGAAAGTGGATCTGTCTCACCATTTTCAGTTTTTTTTTGGCTTCTGTCCATTTGTAGGACTAGTGTTACTTATTTTGATTTGCATGTTTTTCGACGATTGTTGAGTTGAGTTTTGTTTGAGGTGTTGATGCTTCGCGCCGCCCTTGGGTTTGATCCTATATCACATAGAATGTCGTGGTTGAATTAGCGTAGCATAGCCTTTCTTAGTATTGATTGCCTTGTAAATTCGATTATTACTCTATGTTAAGCTTTTGTTGTTATCTTCAGCGAGAATTAAGGTCCATGAGCTCCGTACCAAGTCAAAGACTGATCTTCTTAACCAGCTCAAGGAGCTCAAGGCAGAACTCGCCCTGCTCCGAGTTGCAAAGGTCACCGGCGGTGCCCCTAATAAGCTTTCTAAAATGTAAGATAATCTTATTCATTTCATACTGTGCCGGATAATTTTTCTAGCGATTTCTCCATAGATCAATGTTTACATGCCAGAAATTCGTGTATGGAGCAACCAATTCAGTAGATTTTGTCCATGCCTAGTTTCTTAATTTTCAAAATTATTCTGCAGTAAGGTGGTCAGGCTGTCCATTGCTCGCGTGCTTACTGTCATCTCCCAAAAGCAGAAGGCCGCTCTGAGGGAAGCTTATAGCAAGAAGAAATTCCTGCCTCTGGATCTCCGCCCAAAGAAGACCCGTGCTATCAGGCGTCGCCTTACCAAACATCAAGTATGGACCTATACTTTTCTTTTCCAATGTATGCTAAAGCTTTGCCTTCTTCGGTTACGAGTTCATTTTTAAAGCGTTAAGTATGTCTAATTTCTTTCAGGTATAGTGAAGCTAAGATACATAATGAGTTAGTATATTCATTTTAGTTTACTATGATTCTTATTTTGCTCATAATTACCCTTGTTTATGTGGACTTTGAACATAATGTATTTTTGGGTAACTTATTTTCTAAAGAACAAGTGGTTTCAGTTTTTTCAAGTATTTTAGAAATCAATCTAAAGCTGCAATAATTGAAATGCTAGCTACCTGTTTGGTGTGTAGTGGGATTCTGTATGTGGGTGATTGAAATATGCGATATGGCTGTTAGTACTATAACATTTATTTACTTGGTATTTGCTATGTTTCCTACCTTTCTCATAGAAGTTATGACATGAGCTGAGCATGTCCATGCTAACTCATTATGGGTTTTTTTAAGGTTTTTCCCAAAATGTGCTGAGAGTGCCATTTCAATATTGTTTATTATCCTATGTCAATAATTTAATGAGTTAAATTATTAGGGATTTGATGCTAGAGGAGTAAGGGAAATTTCTTATTCTATGTCGGCCATTTTAAATTACTTGAATTATTATCCACATGATGTTTGAGGAGCAAGAAGATGGCGATCAATTTACCTTTAAACACAGTTTAGGTTTGTCTTAAATATTAGATGATTGTATTTGAATTGATTTGAAAACTAAGAACTCAATTTGGTTTATTGGTAATTTTTAATGCCATTTTAAGGACGGTGAGTGATACTGAATTAGTTTGTTGATAGGTGATTAATTTTCGTATTTTATTTGGTCACTGATTTGACTGAGGATATTGCTATTGCAAATGCCAGGCCTCCTTGAAGACCGAGCGGGAGAAGAAGAAAGAAATGTACTTTCCCCAGAGAAAATATGCCATCAAGGTCTAGGTGATTGATAAGGAATGGAACTAAAGTTTAGAACTGCTGAAATTTTGGGTTTCCTTGATGGTTTCAAAGTTGTGTCAATTTTGTTGGTTCAACTTGTTTAGCTTCGTGTTTCTGTTCCTGTACGCTCCTATTTTATCTGTAGAAGGCTTGAGTTGAATTGAGTGCGTGCTCATAAATATTGGCCGTAGAAAGAATCTTGGCGCATTTGGTTATCACCATTGATGTCTTTATATTTTACCCCTTCAAATGCTCATTTGTGGTTTCGCGAAGCTGATACCTTTGAATTGTGCCGCGCTAATTGTTGTTCAACATGAGGTCTGAAAAGAGTAACTTTTTTGGTAGGTCGAAATTTCATCAAATAATAGCTGATGATAATAATTATTTGGCATGAAACTGTGGGCACCGAGAAATAAATATCATAATAGGCTTCCGAAAGAAGTTTGAAGTGCGAGTGAAAATTATTAGTTCGGGTGATATATGCTATGCCGATAATTATATATAAAAAAGATGTGTGCTATGCCGATGCTGGGCTCGGGTAACTTGTAGGAGTCTTTGCATTCAAACAACTTAAATAGGTGTCTTTTTCTGTTTTTAATCATTGTTAGGAATTGGGATTTGGGTGAAATTGCCAGCTAGTGTTCACCCGATTAAGGGGCTATTTGGTTCGTGATTAATCCAAAACATCCACTTACTATGGAAACACGTCCTGAGTGGATGTTTTGTTTTTTACCACGCACGTAGAAAAGGAACGGATGTTTTGTTTTTTATCACGCCCGTAGAAAAGGAAAACGTAAGAAGAATTGAAGGTATAAAATGACGTTTCAAGGATTAAAAAAATAAAAATCCCCGGAAAAATAAATTAAACGAAAAGATGTTAAAGCGAGCGCATAACATTAGCAGATGGCTAAACCAAGCAACAAGCAAAGAACAAGGTTCTTTTTGTTCAGGAAGGATTTATAAACTGTCCCATTGCATTCCTTTTAGTCATGTCTTCCAGTTGCACCATTTTGGTGGCCTTCCATCGATAGAGAGCTTCGTCAGTCCTAATGACTGGCCAGCTCCTCTACACGATTGCCTTCTACTTAATCTTCCAGACGGTCGTCATCTTCCTTCTATTAATGGTGGAGAGTGAAGCAAAGGGAAAGACCATTAGTTGCCGGTCCTACTGTGGGAATCTGACGGTAGACTACCCGTTGGGGTTGTCGACGGGATGTGGCCACCCGGGCTTCCGTGACCTGCTCTTCTGCGTCAATGACGTGCTCATGTTCCACATCAGTTCGGGGTCCTATCGGGTGCTGGACATCGACTACGCCTACGGGGCTCTCACTCTCCACGACCCTGGCATGGCCACCTGCCAAACGCTCGGACGTCGTGGTACTGGTGGTGGCAAGGGCAACGGGTTCGTGCTGGAGTCGTGGCGGGCCTCTTACCTGGTCCCGGCGCCGGACAACTTGTTCATGCTCATTGGGTGCAGGGCGGAGTCGCCCCTATTTCAGGGCTTCCCCAACAAGCACTTGCCCTGCCGTAACCGTTCCGGGATCGGGTGCGACGACTACTACGCCTGCCCAGCTTGGGAGGAGGAGAAAGAGGACAAGGATCATGAGATCGGAGGAGGCCCGCCGTCGCCGAGGTGCTGCGGAGTGACGTATGGGGACATCATGGCTATCAACCTGAGCAGGTTGGAGTGCAAGGGGTACAGCAGCGTCTACAGCGTGGCGCCGCTGCGTGTGAAGGGAGCGGCCGAGTGGACCTACGGGATACGGCTGAGCTACTCGGTGCCAGGGGAGCAGCGGGACTTTTGTCGGGCTTGCGAGGCAACGGGCGGCAACTGCGGCTACGACGACGTGGCCTACCGTGACCTCTGCCTCTGCCCTCATGACTGGAACTCCACTTCTACCTGCGACACTGGTTGTAAGTGAATCAGTGACAACCAATTACTTCCTCCTCCTCCTCCCCTGTTTTAGCCATTTATATTACAAAAAAAACGTTTTCCTTACTCCCTCTGGCCCATGATAGTTGTCTAATTTAGAAGCCAAAAAGAAATATATTAAATAATTTTAGTTTTCTAATTCAAACAAGCACAAGAGGAAGCAGAAGATATCAAAGATCTTATATGCTAATCGTAGACACCTTTTGTTTGATTGGTCGGGGGAATTTGGTACTGAATCTGTACACGAATATTGTTTGTACACAAACCATACACGAGTGATTGGTGAGCAGTGAAAGGAAAAGGTGGCTTGCTGGCTTATTTGATGTCCACTTTAACTGTTCTAACTAAGGGGCCGTTTGGGGCGTGATTTTTGCTACACCGATGTTTCATGCATGATATTATGGAAAAAATATGAATACTACGGTGGACGTCCAAAATCCACTATGGATACGGCCCCTAAACGGTGTCTGTTGGCAAAAAAACCCTAAGACATCGGTCTATGAGATAGACTGGTGAACTGTTACGGGGAGAAGAGCGGTTGGGGTTCTTCATCTTCCGTGTACTCATAACTGTTTAAATTTTTCTTTGCTGCAGCTGATTCGGGGGCCGCATTTAGAGGGGGTTCTTCATTTTTACTCGAAATTTTGGCAGGTGTGTGTCTCTCTCTCTCTGGTTCTACTAGCACTAAGATGCAGTTAGAGCAGTTATAAAAAAAATGCAGTTAGAGACTTAGAGCAATTTTCAGTAGTAGTAGCTGCACTTGCTGTCATCTGCAAATCGCAGTTAATCGCGAAACCATACAGATTTTGAAGGAAGCCTAACCAAGTTATACTTGCCTATAGTGCTACCAAGCCTACCATAGTACCATACTAAATGCTAGTCGTCTTGAGACGGAAAGGAGGTAGCTATCCGAATTTATAACTCCCAACTGCTGCACGGTGCTTGCTTTAAAGTCTTTCCCATGCCAGGTGGTAGTAGAAAGGTCGGCGTGGGGTCTGATTCTCATCATGTTTCTTGTGTCGCCGTTGTCAATAGTATAGCATATATAGAGTTCAAAGAGGCTGCCGAATGATTTCTTTTTTGATCATCAAATGTTTTATTTGCTGTATATATGTATGAGAACTGTCACTGCCTGAATTTTATACTAATATGTCTCTGCTATTATTTGTAGGATTAGTCCTGCTTTTTTTGTGGGGTATGAGCTAGGTCAGCTCCGTGTGGTCCCAACTTCCAGCTAGAGTTCATTTTCACTTCTTTTTTTATGAAAAAGAGATATATGTAAGGAAGTACCGTATTAGATATGGTTTGCAATTCATGGTAACCTATTTGAGAGGGTTTTTGACATTTTGTTTCTGCAAGGCTTCTTATATGCTTCAAAAGGAGGATGTAGATTCAACTATTTTTCCATTTGTCCTCAAGTGTTACCCTCTATTTGAGCAAAATTCTGCGATTATTCTATTATTAAGTATAGAATCCGTAACTGCCTTAACGTAGGCTTTGTAGAATCATGATGTATATGGAAAGCGCCCGCTCTTAACTCATAATAAACATGGCTTCTCTGGAGATTGAAATTTTAGAACGTGTTTAAGACTGCAAAAGGAAGGCAACAGGGTAACACCCTCCTAAATGTGCTTTCACATAAACACGGGTAACAAAAAATGTACATGACCAGAAGTACAGCTACTAAATACCGGTAATAAAACTTGAAATGTTCAAAGATTATCCGCGGGTTCGTCAGTTGGAACTACGTCAGCCAAGTCTATTTATACAGTTGAACTCATAAGTACTGGTTCCCGCCTCAGCTATTTCCCATTGTATTTTTTTGTTCAGTTGCCATCTCTTGGTTAATGAGGCAGTTGGATCCGATGAATGTCATAAATGCCAACTAGTCTTATTAATTTCAATTCATTTTCTTTTTCCTCTTCTCTCGAACTATGGATTTCCGATCAGATGATCGGTCCCAATATTACTTAGAATAGGTTGCAGAGTGCCCCAGTTCTAGTTACTAGTATTAGTTTCTGGCTATCTTGCTTGGCTCCTTGGCCTTGTCCGCAACTGAAAGTAGGAAGGTTGGAAGTTGTCCTAGACGCTGGCCATTGGTGTTTTTCGAAGCAGCGATCTTCTTGCAATATGAGCAGCTAAACAATAGAAAGCCATTGAATTCGTGGGTGCTTCAGCCTTCAGGAGTGGGTGCTGTGTAAAAGAACGTGGTCATGGCAGCGTTTGCACATCATCTGACTTCACTTTCTCCCTCTGTGCTTCACAGACATTCTTCAGTTAAGCAATTTGGTAGTCGATACATTTCGTCTGTTAAACTTATCTCCCCAACGAAAGGAACGAGTGTATCAGTAGCAGCTTCGTTTTGTAATTTGCCGAGTGATCCAGCAAGTCCGAGGTTATCAGAAGCGTGGTTCAAGGAGGTAATGTAATTGAGACCTACTCTTACATTTTAATGTACATTTATGCTGGTTTGGGCAAATGCCAAGTTTGATTCTTCGTTCCATTCTATATTTACCCTCTGTATGTTGCATAATGTAGATAACCAAAACTCTGATGAATCGGATAGACTTGTCGGAAGAAGAGGCCGAAGCCTCTCTTGATTTCTTGCTGAGAGAAACCGACCAGGCTCTCATCAGTGCCTTCCTTGTTCTCTTGAGGGCCAAGGGAGTGACATACAAAGAAGTATGTCCTTTTTCTGTATATCCTTTGCCATCGTATTAATGTCTCCTTTTTTTCATAGCTTATATCCAGCAATCAACACAATGCAAGATCAAGTCTGTATGGAGTATTATTTACACTTTCTATAGGCAGAGGCTTTTTCTCAGGCCTTATAATATGGTAAATCTGTGACTTGCAGATTGTGGGGCTGGCAAGATCATTCACTAGACTCTGTAGGAAAGTTAAAGGACTTGCAGATGGGGTTGATATTGTAAGTACAGATTGTGATGACGCTGACACCGTTAACATCTCCATAGGGGCTTCAATCCTAGCTGCTTCTGCTGGAGCAAAAGTGGTCAAGGTGACGGTTCCCTTTCTACTGTTGATTGACATCTTTCCAGAATTGACTAATTGCTTGCTTGGAATTAGATAAGTGACACTGTTGTATGTACAGCAAGGAAATAGTGTGAATTCTTCAGCCTGTGGAAACGCGGATGTATTGAAGGCACTGGGTGTTGCTACTGACTTGGATCAAGAGGTTAGTTATTCAAATCACGGGATGTCAGGAACCAAAGATAACAATATTTCTAGTATTTGAAAACCTGGTGTGTTCGTCATGAAATTGCTTCTGGATATAGAAGATATATAATGGCTGTAGAAGCAGAAAAGTTCTCAAGTATCTGTCTCTGCTGGAATGTCCGAGCTCTGCAACTTGGATCAATTTTTCTACTTAAAGCGTAATAGTTTGCTGATTATTTAATTTATGTGAAAATTATTATTACATATAATTCCTTCCCTGCAAATCATCTTATTTCTTGTATCTATGACTATGCTATATATCCATTAGTCCTCTAAACGTATGTTGAATTGGAACGGCTTAATTATCTATGTCAACAATCCGCAGCATGTGTAGGCTTAATTTGGCTCTGCAGATTAGATGATCATTGCATCTTACATTTTCCTATATGTCATTTGTTTGTCTAATAAAACTCGTGAGCTGGTTGGTCTTGTCTGATACCTTTTTTTTATATAATCTTTTCTGATACCTATTTTTTAAAATATTCTTTTCTGATACCTGATCATCACATGTTCTTGCATGCCCTCTCTACTTATGTTCTTTCCAGCAGAGATAAATATAGTTACCATACATTAATCCATATGAAAGCAGGGTCTGAAAAACTGTGTTAAGGAAATAGGCATTGGCTATATAATGTCAGCAAAATACCATCCAGCAATGGACGTTGTTGGTCCTGTCAGGAAAAGGCTCAAAGTGAAGACAGTCCTCGATATCTTGGGCCCTCTGTTGCATCCAGCACAGATATCTTTTGCCGTTGTTGGCGTCTACAGTGAGGATCTAGTAAGTACTTACCTTTTTTTCCTTTGACTATGTGTGTTTCACTACCTTGAGGATCCACTGCTTGGTTCTTTGTATAGACTATTTGCAAATGTATCTTACATTCCTGCTCGACTTACCACATAAATGCTGCATTTGACTTGCTCTGCTAAATGCTAGGACGATCATTTAATTGCTTCATAATCTTTTTGGTTTTGGGTAGAAATGCTGTTGTTTGCTAGCCGCTCTCCCATATGTAATAATAGGTCCTTATAAGTTATAATGGCTGAATTTATAGGTTGAAAAAATGGCTAAGGCATTGCAAAGATCTGGCATGAAAAGAACACTGGCAGTTCACTCGAAGGGTGTAGATGTGATCAGCCCTCTCGGTGAGCTTCAATATCTAAATAATCTTGGAGTCAATAATGACAATTCAGAATATCTCAATATTCTGTAAATCTTACACTTGTTCGTACAAAAGTGCCTGTACGGCATTTTCTATTGCAAACTGACTATCCGAAACTTCCTTTTTTTCCGATACGTAAAACATTTTGCACTTTTGATTGGCAGGACCTGTGATGGCTTTTGATATTACTCCGGACAATATAAAGAAATTCACATTCGACCCCTGTAACGTCTATTTGCTTCATTGCTATATGTCTTTTTTTCCAAATAATATCGTTTCTACAACTATATATCTATTAGAAATCTCTACTGATGCAGTGGACTTTGGCATCCCTCGGTGCACTTTGGAATGCTTAAAGGGTGCTGATCCTAAATATAATGCCGAAATACTTCGGAATGCACTCTCCGGGGAGAAAGGAGCAATTGCAGATACACTTGTAAGACCTTTTTCTTCATGCATGACATGTGTTCAATCTGAGAGAAGTTCATGTTCTTTCCATGCCACCGCCCTCGTAAGTCCTATCTGGGTCCGTCAGATCCTACGATTTTGGGAGAATAATCTTATTATCGAGGACGCACGAAATATAACCCTGCTCGGCATTCGATTAGTGCACCGCCTCCTTCTAAGTTCCGGCTCTCTTTCTGATCCCGCAGAATGTAGTATTTGAAAATTACAGAAATAGATGGAAAGTTGAACCCCTTCGACATCCCTTGTTCTCTCAGTACCGGCGGACCCAGATTAGGCCAACATGTAGTAGTCAAATTGGGTGTCAATAAGATCTGTCAAATAGAAATCTTTCCTTGCTTGTCGAACTTTGTTTTCCAAATTTTGCCATCTTGTGATTGTGCTCCAATGCGCCAGCATTTCCAATGAATCTGCTAGTTATGGACCTTTCATTAAAAAAATGACAAATGCCTGATTTTGACCTAAAAAAAAATTCAAAAACTTCAAGTTTTACCATCTATGTTTTCGTAAGAGTTTTGCCGTCTGTTGGTTGTAAGATTTACTAACAAATTTTGTTGTGCTTAACCAGATATTAAATGCTGCAGCAGCCCTCTTGGTAAGTGGCTGTGTCAGCGACCTTGTCGAAGGAGTAGCCCTGGCGCGTCAAACACATGTTTCTGGCAAAGCTATCAAAACTCTCGACTCATGGATCCACGTCTCCAATGCAAGTGTATAAATCATTGTGCATATATACTCGTACAGTCATTTCCATACTAATATTTCTGTAATGGATTCTTTCGATAAACACAAAGCAACTGATCGCTCTGCTTCTTCTTTCTTCCTTCGGTGCTGCTGACTCCCTCCATCCTAGAGTGTCTTATCTGGTTTTTTCAAACATCTACACTAAATATAGCAAAAAAAGATAGTATAAAATACAAACATCTAAACTGCTCCGAATCATAAGTCTCCAAATGAAGTCACAATTATGATATTTTTAACAGAAATTTTTTCCAAACACATCATTTTAAGAGCTTAGATACCAACAATGACAATTAATTATTATCAGTCAGGATTCCACAGCATAACAGCATAGCACGATATTGAAATAAACCATGATATAAAATATGATAACAGTAAAATCCCATTCCCAGTGACTATAGATGACCAAGAAGATCATTTGGTTTTTATATGAAATAAAACATGATTCCTCAATTAATCATGAGGGGGCGGCCAGAGCACCAGCTTCAGTCAGCAAAGGCACAAGCTTTCCTCCATTGTGTGTGGCAGTGACCGCTGCAAGCAATCAATCAGAAAAATATCAGGTAAATGAGAATAAACATTTGTGAAGATGAAAATGCATAAAACTACTGGAACGAGTGTAAAAAAAAACTACTTAAGTACGGACCATCACAACCACCAATCTGCTTTCCACCTATAAACACATTTGGTACAGTTCGTTGTCCAGTCCATTCTGCCAATGCGGATTGCAAGGCATCTCCATCACCTTTGACCCAAAAAGAAAACACCATAAGCAGAATGTCATACACACATCATGGATGGAATTGAACAGCGTAAGGTAAAAAATTCAATAAACTGATTTAAAAATATTCAGACATCAAAATTGTCAAAACAAAACCATGTAAGTATGGCTGCCCAAAAAGAACTAAACTACGTAGCAAGACATCACATCTTTTAACAACTAATTGCATGCAGAAGGAGCAGTTATGAAGTTGATAGCCACTCCAAATAGACTAAAGCATGCATGTCTTGCTTTAACGTAAAAAAAACACTCTTGATAGAGAAAATTGGATAGGTCCTTCTAGTCAGTTTTGCAAGTTTTTAAAGCAAGTATGTCTCCTTTTCACAGTAACAAAGCATAAAAATATTACTCCCTCCGTCATGGATTACTAGCTCCATAGGGAAAAATGTTGATCTTTATTAAAAAGTAGAAACCACAGCTAACAAACAATTGGGGGAGGGTTGGGAAGAAGAGGGTCACAACCACTGCTATAACTTATAACCAACCATGGCCAAAGCATCCATAACAGATAGTAGATACAGTGATCTATCGGAAAATCTTAAAATAGTAAGGAAAAGAAATTGTTGTGCGATGGCATAACTGCTTCACACCCTACTATCATGTACTAGTTAAGAAGTATCGCAAACCATGATGACAAAAGGCAGGCCTTCCAAATTCTTCTGCAACAAAAAATTAAGAGGCTTCGAGCTTATTTCAAACATCTGAACTAGCTTTTTGAAATAAACATAATTCAATCGAAAAGGTGTTGTGAAGTGCGGACGGGCATTAATGCTCCCTCCAGTCAACGCCACCTTGCCTTGTGTGTGATTAATGTCGATTACAAGGAATACTAGTTTATAATCTTGTTCTTATTCACAATTAGCATAGGCTACGAAAATGGCTTCATCGAATAACTCCTCGAGTTCATAATATCAACATGTTTTTTTAACTCAACCATGCATAATAAGAGGCAAAAGAACAATCGTATTTTGATTATAACAGTAAAAATGAGTGCGGCGTAAACAGGTATAGTAACAAAAAGCAGAATCGGATGAAAATGAGCATACTTTCGTTATCCAACTCGACGAGTTTGTAAGAGGCACCCAACTGGTTCAACAACTGCTTAACTCGCGTGCAATATCCACAGTAAGTTTTGCTGGAAACCACAAAATCATCACCCCATCCAGAATTAGAAATCCATTCAATAACCACCAAATCAATCACCAATCCTTCAAAAGTACTCTAAAAATCAGCCGAAATCGGAAGAAAAAAGAAGCCCTGAACGACAAGGAGGGCGGGGGTTAAAAGAGTAGAGAGAGACCTGAAAACAACAACAGGACTGGAGGTGACGATCTCCTTGGCCTTTGATAACGCCATTTCTCTCCAAACTCTCCTCGCTTCTCTGCTCTTGACTTGATGATCAGTCGACGTACGGAGCCCTAATTGGTAGGATTAGAAGATTATTATATACTCGATCCGATCCGGTTCACCCCCACTTTCTTTCCATAATTTGCTCAAGGGACTGAGACCGGTTCAGTTTGGCGGTGGAAAGCAGACAACAACAAAGTCACCCTTGCTTTGCTACTACCTGTGCCTGTGGCTATAATGACCTTGTAAACACGTCGGGATTTTCATGCCTCCGGTCGCTTTTAATAGATACAGTTAAAAATCGGTTCATTTGAAAAAAAAAACCGTATCTATTAAAACTGACCTGAGGAAGTATAATGCTTATGCCTCCGGATTTGGCCTTCTTCCTTCTAGGCTGCAATACTTCCTGTGACCTCCGCATTAAGCCGATTGTGTACTGTACCTTCTAACCATTGATCATTTATACCTAGAGTGTACACGTTTATCACAGCTTTTTTTTTTGGTTTCTCTCTAACTCTCTCCTTACATAAACTATATATATATATATTCCTATGGCTCAGATGGCTGCTTTGAGAAGTAGAAATGAACACTTGTTTTTCGAAAAAACAAAGAAAGTCAGCTGCATATCACATTACATATTGCTTGTTCCTTGCAGGCAATTTCCTGACTCTATACAAGTCAACAGTTTCAAGTTTTGAACACATCGTGGATTGGTTCTTGTCTATTGAACACCACAGAAAGAAGCCTTGCATGGGAGTCGTGAGCTCCAACTATTTCATCACTACAATCTTGATAAAAAATGTAAGGTGAACAAAAAGTAAATAAGAAATTTGCTGACTACTTCTCCCCCCCCCCCCCATCAACGATCGCGTTATGGGACGAAGGACGTATACTGTGGAATTACAAAAAGCAATATGACTTTTTGTTACCATTCACCTAGAACTTGTAGAGAATATCGCTTCCAAGTCCTTGTACAGTGATGTTGGTTTTGTCTTAAAATCTGAAGATGACGTAACCGACGAGCTGCTACTCCTTTTCATCTTACTGGTAGATGGCTGGTCATTCGTGCTCCAATCTTCTTTGCTGAAGCTAGCTTTCGCCATCTCCCTTAGCTGTCTCAGCCATGCTTTCTCTCTGGCATTTGAGTTGCCTCGCGAACTTGTTTCCAATTCACTAGAAGAGACAGCTTCTCTTGTTTCCTCTTTTGCACCACCAGATGGCAACTTGTCATCCCACTTCTGCAGCAGCTTCCCAGGAATCAGAATCAATACAATTCCAACAAAAACTGCCTTTGTGCCTGAAAGGAAAGAGCCCTCAACAGGACTCAGTTTTAGCACTTGCTTGTATAAGGCATACCACTCATTCAACATCTGCACAGTGAATCCGATCATAAAAAGCAAAAGCATGAAGACGCCGACTCTTCTTTCGCTGGTAGCAGAAAGTTGCATCTCTTGCAGAACTAGACATATAGCAAATATACCCAACTCACAGGTAACAGACAAGATCTCCACTAACTGCACTTTCTTCTTTATGAACGGCTTCTTTATAGCAAGGAAAAAGAGCTGAAATGCTGTGACACAGAGAACTACTAATGCTGGAAATCTGGAGAACGCGCCATCGTTCAATGAAAAACCCACAGCAATCCCCAGGGAGACTCTCTTCAGAGATTCAAGTAGTGGATAATAAATTCGTAGGATTCCAAAAATTTTCTGGATGAAAGGTGCCTCAGCATCTTCTGTTTCATCATCAGAAGCTATAATTTGAGTTTGATTTCCCCGCTTTTGGGCATTCCCACCAGCTATTTGTGAGAGCATGTACTTTGGTGGACCTCTAAAATCTTCAAACAAGGGGCCTAGCATCGTCAGATGTACAGAATTGGCTTGATTTTGCCAAGTCCATTGTCCTCTTTTACCGGGACCAAGAGTGACTCGCCCTATGTCCTGGTAACATTGAATCTCTTGGCCCTCTTCATGCACCTCCTTGTAATGAAGCAACTTGCCCAATGTAATTCCAATCGAGATAAATAGCAGCCAAGCCAATAAGAGGCTAGACGTAGCGGCCAGAAGCAAGACCCCGACAGCCATACCTGATGTCGACCCTCCTTGAATAATAACATAGCAAAAGGGTCAAAATAGGAATTAGGAAGTAGGATATAATGCACAAAACTGGACGCCATGTGATGCTTAATGGATTGGTCAAATTTTTAGACTTAAATGATTAACTGTGCAAAAATTAAGCACATGCATATAAAGTGAAAAAAAGTCAATTATGGTCCACGGAATGCATTTGCTCAGAATGGGTAGGGCTCAAGTACGGGAGACTGTGAAGGCCAAAAGAAAAAATAAATGAAAAAATCATATGTAGGCCTTTATCCATGAATAAAGTGCACGATCTGGATGATGACTCATAAAAGCCCTTTTCTTTCAAATATTAATTGTGGAAGGATTCAAGGGACTATATCCAATGACGCCATGGTTCATCAATTAGGACGACAGCTGCTCCTTTCATGCAAACCCACATAGAAAATGAGGTTTCTGATACAAAATACAACAGAAAATACCTTTAACTATAGCAGCTGAGGCTTGACAGAGACAAGGCAATGCGAGAAGTATCAAGAATATCTCAAATCTTGGTAATACAAGTGCTCCGTAATTCTTCTGCTTTTCTGTACTTCTATTTCGGAACTTAAACACTAATAATAGAAAAATGTGCATTATCATCAGCCCACTTCCAAAAAGAGCTAACCATAACATGTTTCTGTAGAACTCCCTCCACCTGCATTGCCATAGAACTGTCACAAAATACTAATAACATGTAAAAAATATGCATGTATGAGGGCATGAGAATTTCCACTTGCTAAGTTGATTCAGGTTTCTAGTAAGCATATATATTATGTCAAGAAGACTATATCAATACAAATATTGTGAATGCTTTCTCAGCAACTTGTTTTGAGTGTCAAAAGAAATACAGGATGACCTCAACTCGGTTGGTAGATTTGTTCAGTTTGCACATTTTGCATGCGACAACGAAAAGGAATAATGGCAACTTCGATCCAAGATATATATAGACCCTGAATCAACAGGTCCCTGATCAAATACTTTTTTTCACTGATGTGGGATATGACGAAGAAAATAGTTATGAGAGCGAACAAGAAAGATTATCGAAGCATCTTAATGTATAAAATCGTAGAATAGATGATCATTGCATTACTTTTAAAAAAATTCATCATGGATCAATTCTCAGATTCTGTGTGGATATGTCAGAATCCAATATGGATGTAACACTCATAAATCTCCATCTACTCACCCATTCGAATTCTGGGATTCCATGATGAAATCTGCTTCTGGTTTCATAGTCTGGCTCTGAGAATGTTCACATAGATTGTTCAAACAGAGCTGGTTTAAATGCCATATAATACAAGAAATAAATAAGAGGAGTACGATTGCCAACCTCAAAAAATGAACTGTACTCCATGGGTGTAAGAGGCAAGCCGAATACTGAAGAATCGACTTCAGAGGAGATATAAGAAGAAGCTCCTATGTATTTTCCAGATAATCCTGCATGTGTTGAGACAGGTAGGCCCGAGTTTACCATAACAGATTGGATATGCCCAGTCTCCCATGGGAGGCTGAGGTAGGGGATACTCCATTGTAGGCCTCGAACAAATTCATAATACTCGACTGGCATGGCTGCTGCTAACCATTTGGAGAGTGCAAAGACCTGTATATGACATGCAATTCTCTGTACACGAAAAATTATTTCATTTGGTTAGGTTGTTGGACATCAACAATAGTCCTAGCTCCACTGGAGCTATTAATAGGTGCCTCATATGAGCCTAAGATAACTAACTTAATGCAGTCTATTCAATCCATTACCCGCAAGAGTTCAGTGGATACATGAGTTTTGATTATGAAACTAACCTCCCTGCCCAATAATTAACAAGTATCTCCTTACTTTTTTCAGAAAATGCGAATAGCTCTCAACAATTATATTATTCGTTATCCATGCCCTAATAAATTAACATAAGCATTTAAAATATAGTAATATTCTAAAACTTTCCAGCAGATTTGATAACTTACAAAAAGATTTCTTGTTGGCTCAGATGTCAGCTTAGGAGATTGCCTTTTTAGTGTCCCCAATGACTGAAGGCTTGCAGTTGAAAGAGTGAATAATCCTGCAATTGTAGAAGTGACAGCAAAAGTGACGGTCACCAGCGTAGATAGCAAGGTAGAGATTAAGGGGACAGAATCTGTCAAAAAATAAGGTTATAATCAGTCATTTGGTGTCATTTCAAAAGCACTTAAAATATAAACAGCTTCCATCATCATGATTGGGACAAGAAAGGGCACTGCAGGGACCGATAAGAAGAGATATAAATGGAAGTAAACAGTCCTGCTAGATCAAGACCCAGGTGGGTCTGGAGTAGGTCTAATAAGGTTCTAAAGATGGGAATTGCAACCAGTCCAATATTTTATTTCCATTGGACTCTGTTTAAAGTAGACCAAAATTTGGATATGTGACCAAAGCCATCAGGCATCCACGTTTTGATGCAGCATAAGTAGGGTACAACGTCTTGGAAAAAAACATTAAAGGACATGCCTTCAAGTAGGTCAAACATATGAATGTGACTTGGTTGAATACAATTTCTAAACCACAAGAATTGACCTGTATCCATCAAACAAATCATTATGGCTATCATCCTAAAATATACCCATTCTCAGAACATCATATGTCCTTGTTATGTCACTCGGCATCCCTTCTAAAACCAAAATGGATTTATTTCCACCCAAACCTCTTATTGCTTGATTAGGCCTCATTACACTTCTCATTTCTATCGCCAACCATGCTAAACCAATATCTTTTCAAACTTGTCATGCATAAGAATGTGGGTGATGTACGTTTACATAGAAAAAACAATCAGAAACAACATATTTGATGAGAGAGAAACTCCCTCACAATGCTTCACTTGGAGAAGGTCTGATGCTAGATTTGTGTTCCCGGCAACATCTCTAGTTATGTTTTCAGGTATGTTGACAGATATCAAATCCCCATCTGTGTGTATTTGTATAGTGTAAATGCTTCTACTTACTTCCTGAAAGCTGCAAAGGGAAAAAGGAGAAGAATTTATTGGCTAAGATGCCATTCTGCAGCGCAATATACAGTCAAATAAGGCTCAAAATATGCAGTTAAGAAGCAACTTACCTCCCTATATACCCTCCAGTCACTGAAATGCCTGAAGCATTGAAGTCAAAAACTGGTTTTATAAACTTTATAATTACAGGTACAATGCATGTTTGCATCCTCATGGCTGAAGTGGTACTTAGGCTCACAGAAGGCCTTTGGGAGTCTTTAGACAATAAAAACCAAGTTAGATATAAAGATTCAAAAGATATTGCAAATGAAGAACTAGTACACTAAAATAAACTATTTCTACTTCGTTTAGGTCATATCATGTCACTAAACAGCAAGTAAAAATTTCTACTAGTCTCAAGTAGCTAAAAAGTAAAAAGACAAGTGGCACAATTGGCATACCATAAAGGAAAGTAATGGCATTTGTTGGAGAAACGGGAGTTCCCTGTCTACTGATAATGGAGCTTGTATCAAGATTTATGGTGACTATAGCAATGCTTGACAGATTTTGCAACTGAAAAATGGATAACCTTCAACAGATATGATTGAAAAAAAATTGTTCGATGGCTGGAAATTAAATATAAGATAATTTATGCAAACTAAGAGAAGACTCATGCATTTAGCTAGTAAATGATGATCTACCAAGTAGAACTCATGCAATCACAAACTTGTTTAAAAATAAAATTAGGCTGCCGATGGAATGCCTAAACTATTTCTAGTTTCCTGACAGCAATCAATCTATGCAGTACCAACTAAAATCATGCAATCACAAACTTGTTTGCAAAAACATTTAAGCTGCGGACTGACCACTATATGACTAAACTCTTTCCAATTTTCCTGAAACCAACGCTAATTCTAATACTTTCATTTACTAAGTGCTTTACCTTATAATGAAAATATTTTATTTTCCTTCACTCCTAATTGTTCTAATAAGTAGTACATAAATTTCTGAATTATGCCAATAATCAATGACATAAAAGCTGCTAAAATGCAAAAAAAAAAAAGATTTAAAGCAGATGTTGCATGATCAGTTAGAACAACCCAAATTGATTTCTGACATGCATCATAAACAGCATATAAGAGAACCTCTTCCATTCCAGCTCTTGCATCATTTGCTCTAAAAGTACTTTGTGCTTGATTTTATACAAATTAATGCTGCCAATTTGATGTATACAAACTTACAACATAATGAAATCTGCGGTTTCCCCAACTCCTCCAGGAAGAAGTATTCCCATCACCAGGAAGAAGTACTCCCATGCTTGTACGGAGAACACTCAGAATTTCAGCAGATGAGTTGATCACGGCGTTGGAGAAATACAGATAAACTTTTAGTTTTTTACGATTGTTGGTTGCTTGGGCTGTTCTGGTCTCACTGTTGAGTTGAATTAGCCTTTCAGGAATATGGGTCCTCAAGCTGACCTCCACTTTTCTTCTATCTAAATAGAAAATACTTTAACAAAGTTATTGGCAGCAGCATGAAAGAGAGTAGTTTGATTTCTAAAAGAAAGACAGCATAATAGCGTCACCCTAAGAACTGTGTATATCTCCTAGAGTACAGTTTTATTGGAAACACCAGCCATGTCAAAGGGAATTGTAATTTTAGATTTCATATTTTGAAGGAAAACTAGCCTCTTACAGAAACAACTACATGTCATTTTATTGGAAACACCAGCAATGCCAAAGGGAATTGTAATTTTAGATCTCATAGTTTCAAGGAAAACTAGCCTCTTACAGAAGCAACTATATGTTCCATTGAAGAAGACCTTTCTTGGCACTCCAGGCAGTACAAGTATTTTCGTTTTTGCAATTCAAGCCATTATAAGACCAAATATTAACAAAATGCTTGCCTGGTAAATCTTAGGTAACAAGAAGGACAAAGCACAGGAAGATGATAAGGAACCACCAGATTACCTTAACATCATTGCAAAGAGAGTTGTGGATGGATATCGCCAGGGTAAGAGAAATTCCAAGAATTCTATATAACTTGCAAGGCAATGTTTTTCCATCCCCAGTGTTACAATTCGGCACCAAAGGCCACGTAATTGGTAAGACCATGTACTGGCGCTTCAATGGTAAGGCTATGCACATTTGCCAACTTTGACACAAAACCCTCGTATCAAATGAAAACTAAGTATTGTTGCCTAACAAATTTCAATTACAACTTATGATTGACATTGTGCAGTGAAATGCCCTTCTTTCAGGAGTTGGCCTTTCAAATGAAACACTTTTTTTACTGGGAGACACAATAAACAAAGAAAAATTGCCAGTGTATATGGAGCTGGTAAAAAAAATAAGCTCAAAGTAAATCAGATAAGCAAGTGCCACTTTGTAAAGCAAATCTAATAGAATGCATAGATGGACAACATACCAAAATGTACAAAAAACGTTGAATTTTCTGTTCTTGCAAATTCGTTTCCAGCTATGTCTCTACAGAAGCCCTTATCCATAACTAGTATTAGTCGCCCATATTCTACACTTGTTGATAAACCAACCAGAAGTGAAAACTTGAGATTTGGTTGAATAATCTTGATTGAGGATGGAATAACTTGGCCCGCACCATAGACAAGAAGCTGTAAAAGAAGATTTGTGATAGTTAAATAGGAGAGCTGACAGTTAACAAGTTTTGTTAGCAAGACGAGTTTGGTCTTAAGATTGACTAAAGGCCCACGACAAAAACTAAGCCTTGCAAAGCATATTAAATTACACGAAAAATTACAAAAGAAAGGAGGTTGAGTGATTCTTCTTCATGTTACTCACATTACAAGCATCGACAGAAGAACATCCAAATCTACCTCCAGTCGTGCATGGTTTATTAAAAGAAATGTTAACAGAGATGTTTTCTGCATTTGTGAAAGATCTATCCGCTGTAATGTATGCCGAAGGAGGAACAGTATCTGCATAAAAAGGTTAAGGAAAGCAATCACTAAATAGCATACTCATAGAAAGATGTCGAATATATGCCACTAAGCATTTTCTAAAACATTAATGTTGTTGCAGAGATATAGAGTACCAATGGTCCAACTGTAGCTATCACAGACAAATCCTTGGAACCCCTTGATGCAGACCTCAAATTTATGGTTGCCATCTTTTAAATTCAAATAAGAAGCTTCTCTAGCTTCACAATTTGAAAAGAGTTGCTCATCAAGCTGCAGGGTGACAGTCACTATAAATTAAATATTATTGCATTGACATCCAAAATGAAGAAAAGAAATGAAATGAAAGAACAGATAGCAGCGTGCCCACTTAAAACACCAAGAGATTTTGTCATTGGAAGTTCACGTAACAAACTTAGTTGAGAATAGATAATTCCAGCCAGATTTGCATGGTAAGATATTTAACAGTTCTCTAACTACAAAACATAACTGCCTGAAGAAAAAGCCGAAGGACATTAGTCAAAATTATATTTTGCAGATTGATGTAGTTCAGAAAGGCTACCATACCATTAATGAAAATTTATTCAATTATTGAGAAGTATGAAATTTCCTGAAAGTAGACAGTTGCTTTGTATATAAGCAGCAGTTGTCTGCTTGAATGGTTGTCATGATTAGTACACAATTTCCTGTTGAGCATGTGTTCCATGCGATGCTTGGTTGTTTGCAGAGATGGTTAATGTAAATATAAATAAAATACCCTTCCCACAAAAATCTGCTTTTAAGTGATATCATTATCGAACAATAGTCATCATCATGTAGTCCCAAACAGGTCAGGGCAGCATGGAATTCGCTCTGTAGTGAAACATTTCCTCGCTTGAGAGTGTACTATCTTGAAACACTTCCACATCTCAATGAAATTCTTCTCCAGTTGTCAAAGACTCCTACCGATTCTGATGTCATGAACAACAATAGAGAGGAGGAAATGGTGGGAACCACACAGTTGCTTCATTATAATGATTGGAATCACCGTAGTAATATTGATTACATCTGTAATATTTTTGTACACGGAATTCTTTTAAACAAAAGGTTACAAGATGATATATAATACGAAATTTCCTCCCTCATTGAGCATAGTTAGATATTTGAATGATTCCACTGGCTCCTTCCCTTCTTACTTTTTAATTACATTTACAATGCTTGCTTTGCATCGTACAATAGTAAATCATCACCACCGCAGCAATACATGTCTTACGTGTAAACCGTCACTACCGAAATAAAGGAATTCCTGCCTTTCTTGTGAAGAAGTAAGTGTTCATCATGGTGAGTTTTTAATAATTGAGAGATGATAGGCACACAGTGAACAGAAAGGAAAAAGTAAGCAACTAAAGTCTTTCATGTATATCCACAATGCAGTAAAACAACAGCGGAATTGACAGCAAAAGAGAAAAAGGAAGTGAAACAACAGATAAATCATTTCAACACTTGTTTGAAATGCGAAATATTTAACCATTATAGGACGTCAATTTCTAAACTTAGACAGCAAATTCTTGAGTTTATAACATAAACTTAGGAAATAAAGAGGACGAGAAATAAGAGCGGGGACACGACCTTGCATTCGATGCTACAATTTTGGCAAGCATTGTGACGCTCTCCAACTAGAACTTGAAACACAAAAGAAGCTTCACTTGAAGAAGATAGACGTGGAGGAGCTTCCG
The DNA here is from genome assembly GCA_039654745.1 of Houttuynia cordata. Classification (NCBI taxonomy): domain Eukaryota; kingdom Viridiplantae; phylum Streptophyta; class Magnoliopsida; order Piperales; family Saururaceae; genus Houttuynia; species Houttuynia cordata. The sequence continues at coordinate 1,357,529 of CM077515.1, read as the reverse complement.
CAAATTTGAGAGACACATTGGACCCTTCAGCAATGCCCTTCAAACAGAAATGCACGAGTATCCAAGTGATCCGCAATAGCCATGAAACTCCGTCCACCCGACCCATGTCTCGAAAAGCTCGGCTGGGAAGCTACGGGAGACATGACAGTCTCATACCTTAGCAACTGAGGACTTCAAACTGATAGTTTGACCTTTCAAGTGTCCACAGACTCAGTGGAGTGGTGCAATAAATGACAATTGTCTTGCAGGTGAAAGAGGGAGGTGCATAGCAAAGAGTTGGTGGGTGGGAGTACCCCGGGGGCCCGGGGGTGAATGGTGGTGAAAGGATACAATCAGATCAGAGATTCAGATATAGCGGAAAGACTCGCATAGCAGCTCAGCACATGCAGGATACTGACATAGCCAGCGGTTATGGTCCTAGTAAGCAGCGCCACACACCTTATCATTCATCAGCCAGCTAGTTATTCATTTCAAGTGTGTGCGTGTCTGAGAGAGAGATATATTACTCAGTACCGCCTCAAGTACTACTATAAAATACTTGTAAAAAAGAAATAACTAGTTTAAACAACAGTACTACTATAAAATACGCTCCGGTCTGTTTTTGTCAAAAGAGCACGGAATACCGATATATCGGTATCGGCACTAAACCGATACATCGATACCAACCCGTATCGTTTTTTCGAAAATTCCAAATATCGCCGATATATCGTCGGTTTCGGACCGATATATCGGTATTTTTTGAATTAAAAAATTATTTTTAAAAAAAAAAAAAATTTAAATTTTTTTTTTTTTTTGAAAAAAAAACCTTTCATGTTTGTTTTCTATGCTAATATGCATATTTTGAAATTTATTCTTTGTTTAAATTAGTATAACTCATTTTAGAAGCTAGATTGTGAAAATATACGTTAAAAATTTTCTATGCTAATATGCATATTTTGAAATTTATTCTTTATTTAAATTAGTATAACTCATTTTAGAAGCTAGATTGTGAAAATATACGTTAAAAACTAGTTTTTAACTACCGATATTTTTTTACACAATATCTCCGATATTTCGTCTCTTAGGCCGACCGATATTTTACCGATATCCGATACGACATTCCATGCAAAAGAGAACGTCATCCAAATAAATAAAGAAAAAAAAAAAGAAGAGACAACGTTAGTAACCAGGAACTAACGTCATTGAGGGAGGAGGCGACTTCTGGATAAGGAATGCCGAATCGGATATCCGTAAAATATCGGTTGACCAAAGTAACAAAATATCGTAGATATATAGGAAATATTGTGTAAAAAAATATCAGTGATCAAAAACTAATTTTTACCATGTATTTTCATAATATAATTTTTAAAATGAGTAATTCTAATTTAGACAGAGCATAAATTTTAAAATATGTATAAAATACATATATAATTCAAAATAGGATCGAAAATAAATGAGAAAATTTATTCTTTTTAAAAAATATTTTTTAAAATAGTAATATATCAGCCCAAAACTGGCATATCGGCAATATTTTAAAATATTAAAAAAAATAATATTATTTAGTATTGTTTTATCGAGTGGGACCCAATATTAATACAACTTCTCGGTTGTCATCCTTATTAAATAAAGAGTTAATTAACTGTACCGTCTTAAAGCCTTGCGGTACTTGTGCTATACTAGCTTGTGCCTTTTTCCCTCTTGTTCCCCCCAACCGGTTAAGAACAGACGACGAAAGTAGGAGGAAAATGCATCCGAGCACCAAACACATGCCAGTGCAATAAAAAAGAAGCGCCAAAACATGCACACTTTCGTAGCGAAGAAATGATCACATAGGGAGACCGAAATTCTCTATCTTGGTAGCCGATCTCAGAAAAGGCATTAGATAAGATAACAAAACGGAAGACAGACAGACCACCTGCAAAAAAGAGTTGCACAGGCGCCTCAAATCCGTTATCCCTTCCCTCTCGCTTCCAGGGCCACAAAATTCAACTCTTCATCTCCTGAAGTTACACCATCATTGTCATTGCTTGGAAGATAAGTGTCAAAGCAGAAACGAAAAAAAAACTGTGCTGGACAGAATGATCTAAATCACTTACCAAAAATATATCTACTTCACCTGAATAATAGTAGTCTAATTAATATTTTAGAGGGAAGATATCGCTCTTTTTTTTGTCTCTTTCCAGAGGATTATTGGTACACATTGGATCATGTGTAAAGAAAAAGAATCATGCTACACTGACGCCAAATTGTGACGTGAAAAAGTTACTTCATCAGTTCAAACCGTTGGTTTTGGAGGGCTTAGTTCTCAAAACATGGGGGCCATTTATCAAATCACGGTTGCAGATCAATCACTTATGCTTTGACGTGCAAACCTCGACATAGAAAAAGTATTTTCCAAAGAAAAAACAATTAGCTTGTTTTCCTAGGATAACTAAAGAATGGGCTTTCACTGGTAGTCATGGGTAAATGGGATCTGGGGTTAGGACACACCTTACAGGAGCAGTAATGGAGGTACATAGCTGGTGATGTTCCCTTCAGTGTAGGGTAGCCAGGAGACCCCTAGAATAAATTTAGTACTATGAACACTTGCGTGAGGTAGATGAATTTCGTCTTTTGCATCGTTTCTGCAGGCCTCCCTAAGTGACGACAATAGCGAGAAGAAACTCTGCTGTTTGTGCTAAGATGCCATAACGCCTGCGGACAACAGGAGCATGGCTGGTGCAACTTGCAAGATTGCATGCTTCCTGAGAATAACGATCCAGCAAACTGACCTCAGTATGACGTTTTTCTCTAGCTCACTCTTACAGCTCCCCTAATCATGCATAACTGATAAAGGAAAGCAGCTGCAGACGTTTGAGAACTAAGAACCAGTCTGCCTTAGGGGGCTTCTAGTGCCAAAATAAGAACAAACAAGAAGTCCTTTGATACACATTTTATATGCCTTTCTGCCTATATGCCAGTCGTAATTTTAGTTGAAGTAAAGATTATTAACGGTTAATCATGATTAAGTGAGTAATTAGGAGTTTAATAAATAAATGCACTTAATTGATCAATTTAGATGCGTTAATTAGATTTAATAGATTTATATTTTATAATACGTCTAAATTATATTTAATTTTATTTATGCAAGTTTTAAAAGTTCGAAATGCAGATCGTCAAAGTGAACGCACGTCAAACTGGTTCGGTGCTGAGATTGAAGATCTGACGGATGCAGTTGATACGTCGGGTTTTAAAGAAAAAAATAAAAAAAAATAAAGGAAAAATGGATGGTTCAGTTTCAGTTCCAGTGCGGTTCATAAAAAAAGAAAAAAAAAAAGAGAACCGACCCGAGCTAAAGCTCTGGCCTTTGAGAACAGAACGAGTTGAGCTCTATTCGGGTGAAGCTTCGCCAGCGGCTAGGTTCGACAGCGATGATGACGGCTCGACGGTGGTCGACAGTGAGTCTGACCATGGCGGTGCTCGACGGTGATCGATGGAGGCCAGCAAGGATAGCGACGGCGGTCTCGTGCTGGGGGCTGGCCCGAAGAAGGTGGCGGAGCTCGAGATGGGTGCTCATGCTCGGCGAGGCTTGATGGTATCGGCGATGATGAGACGGCGATAGAAAGGTGGCTGCGAGGTCTTACGACAAAGACAATGACAGCGATTGGGAGGAGCAGCCAAGGAAGAATTGTGCTCAATTTGGAAATCGAAACAGAATCGGGAAAACAAAATCGTGATGAACTCGGAAACCCGATTTCGAACTCAATTTGGAAGGCATATTCACAATTGATTTGGAATCGTGTTCAATATGGGAAGTCACGAATTAGACACTCGATTTGGGACGGACTTGGGCTAGGAAGGCCTATAAAACACAGAGCTCGAAAAGGAGAAAAACCAGAGCTTTTAGACGAGAGAAAACAGAGACGTATAGAACTTTTGGTCGGAAAAGCCAGGCGCTTTGGGCATGGTTTTCACCAGAAGAAGAGAGGAGTTGGTCGGAGGAGAGAAAAGCCAGGTTTTGGGCTGAATTGTGAATTTTCTATAGTGATTTCGGACTGCTACAATACCACGGGCTGATTCGGGGAAGAAGATAAATAATGTTGCTACAGTACCCCGTGCTACAGTGTTACTGATGTAGTACACCCGTGAATAGTGTTTCGATGAATTCGACATTGCAGGCTATCTCTTTCCCTATTTCTATGTCTGGATAATTTTCTTATCAAGGCTAGATGAAACCCAAAATATGTATTATTACTCTTGATTGTTTAATGAAATTGGAGTTGATATGATTATTCTTAATGCGATTTCATGTTTCATAATTTGATCTAGTGCTTGACCATAGACTAGTAAGATTATGACTGAAATTTGATATTGATATTTCCTGTGTCTAGATAATAACAGGTTTGTATTGATTCTATGCCCGACCAAAGTATAGAATCAATTACATAATTTATAGTGAATGAACTTTTCGTGTCCGACCAAAGAATGTGTGGTAAATTCACTGGTAATTCGTGTGTCCGACCAAAGAACATAAATTACCATATCATATCATCTTGTGGAAATATTAATTGAGAGTAATACGTGCATGTTTAATGGTGGATTCGATGCTTTGATATTCTCATCACTTAATTTCTTGTTAAAGTTTGCTACTTTAGTTAATTAAAATCATAAAAATTCAATCTTTCATTAGAATTAGATTATTCTTCCAAGTCCTTTGGGTTCAACCTCGTTTCCACTAGACTATACGTAGTCTCGTGCGATTGCGAGTAAAAAAAAGTTAAAAAATCAATCAATCAATTAGAACTTTTCAATCAATCGTCGACAACGGCGCCAATTGATTGATTAATTTTTTAACTCTTTTTTACTCGCAATCGCACGAGACTACGTATAGTCTAGTGGGAACGAGGTCGAACCCAAAGGACTTGGAAAATTAATTTAATTCTAATGAAAGATTGAATTTTTATAATTTTAATTAACTAAAGAAGCAAACTTTAACAAGAAATCAAGTGATGAGAATATCAAAGCATCGAATCCACCGCTAAACATGCAAGTATTACTCTCAATTAATATTTCCACAAGATGATATGATATGATAATTCATGTTCTTTGGTCGGACACACGAATTACCAGTGAATTCACTGCACGTTCTTTGGTCGGACATGAAAAGTTCATTCACCATAAATTATATAATTAATTCTATCATTTGGTCGGGCATAGAATCAATACAAACCTATTATTATCTAAACACAGGAAATATCAATATCAAATTTCAGTCATAATCTTACCGGTCTATGGTCAAGCACTAGATCAAATTATGAAACATGAAATCGCATTAAGAACAATCATATCAACTCCAATTTCATTAAACAATCAAGAATAATAATACATATTTAGGGCTTCATCTAGCCTTGATAAGAAAATTAACCAGACATAAAAATAGGGAAAGAGATAGCCTCTAGTGTCGAATTCATCGAAACACTATTCATGGGTGTGTACTGTAGCACTAGGCTCCCGGACATGCACAAAATAATATTAAATCTAGCTCAGATCGTTGCTAACCAGAATTAGAAAAACGTAGGGGATACTTCAAAAACAAGCATTGCCAATTCGAATGCATCAAATCTACACTTGTTGACTATCAGCAAGTATTACATGGCCCAAGCAAGGCTAACATAATCAATTACCAACCTCGAAGTGTTAGTCTATTGTCAGGCAAAAATCTTTAAATAAAGTTGTATTGTCAACTGAACAAATCTATTTCCTTCACCTATCTCTAAACAACCGTGCGTTTTATGGTTGAGGAAAGAAAACATGTTATTCTCCCGAGATAATTTCACCAAGGCCAAACAAAATCCGCATGTCAATTACAGCACCTGAAATCTGGTTGTCTCCTGTATGCATATACCATAACTTACTAAACCCCCACAGCAGAAGGTGATGTGAGCTTGGACTTCAAATTCAGAGCAACTGCATCAATAAATTCTTCCGTATTGAGGTAGAACTTCCTTGACACTCTACAACAACAGGAAAAAAAAAAGTTTAGTCTAGACACAACTTCAGCTGATTAGCCACTAGGCAGTACAAACACACTAGCTCTGAACACATATGCCATGACGTAGAAAAGAATGATCAATTAAATAAAAGACATTAGGTTTCAACGCTTGATAAATAGACACAAAAGAAAGACACCACCTTAATGAACCTCAACATACAAATTCCTTAAATTAGTTATAAACAGATCGGAATAATGTTCATTTTCAACAGCTGCATCAGGGGTTTAATAACTAGTGTTTTTGCCTATTGTAACTAGTGTTTTTTTAATAAGAGTAAGAGTCGGGGTTTTTCATATCAAATTTTCCAATTTCCAGGCTTTCCTTTACATTACCTTTGTAGCTATGCTTACAAGAGAATTGATTCTTGAACTAAGCTATAGGAACTAAACAAAAGAAATGGCAAACGAAAGAGTCCAACCCAGCTTTTATATTTGGTTGCCTTTTGATATTAACTTTTTTCCAATCTCCACTCTTCTCTTTATATGACCTTTGCAGTCATGCCGAAAAGTAGAGATATAGTTTCTATATCTTTATCGTAAAAAAACACTAGTTACAATAGGCAAAATCCAACCCAAGCCTGGCCCTGTGCCATCCTAGCAGGTCTTAACAAAGCCAAACTACCAGCAAATACAAGGTAATCATAAGCAAATACAATAAACACTGGAATCTAGAATAATAAGATGGGATACACTCACTTTGGTCCGTGTACCAAAAGTGCAAGATCTTTGGTCATTTTGCCTGCTTCCACCGTTTCAACACAAGCAGCCTCTAGTTTGTGGGAAAAATCTGACAGCCTCTCATGATCATCAAGTTTTGCTCTGTAAAATCATGAAAATAAACAATTGAATAAAGGTCAGAATTTTATCATAAATAGCAATTAGTAAAGTGGGACCTTTGTCTATCTAATTAATTGCCTATGGCCTATGCCATAATGGTAAATGTACGAATCCGGTTTTGCATAACTCAAAGATTTAATACCATAAACAATTCTGCTTCAAATATTATTTAGAAGCGTACATGAGGGATTCACAGAAGTTATCAGCAGAAAACTATTAGAAACCAATGATCATCACAGCAAAATATCCACATGACATATGCACGCACAATATAACAACTTTATATTATTAAATTTTTTGCCATAATACGTGGAGTAAAAACACAGGGCATCCCCATGTAACAGAATTATGCACAAATAGATTAGTTTTAGGGATTGACCAAAGCATATGATAGGCTATTAGGTTGTCACTTTTTACCTCCAATTCAACAGCTTTCTTCGCTGAACCTTGCTACAACAAGCAAAGAAATACTGTTTTTTGCATTATAAACAGCTGAAAGTGTACCTATGCTGGAGGCCCCTTGTCCATGCATATATGGAAGCAATGCTGTTTGTACTTGTTTCCATCCCCTTTTGGTGCATTCGATAATGCCTAGTTACAGTTCCATGAGCAGCTTCAGCTTCTATTGTTTTCCCATCAGAAGATAACTGTACGTCCATAAGAAAAAGACAGTTAAAAAAATTTTAGCATTGCAAAATAGAACAGTGACCGAGAAGGAAGAGGTATCAAAACCAGAAATTTACCAGAACTGATGACATTAAGCCCAAAGAACCAAAACCTGCATAAAATTAATAATTCTCAAGTATGAACACAACTTAACGGGTAAACAATAGAGAATTTGAAATGATTATAACTAATAAAAAGTTCAAGGAAAAGCTCATGATGCTCTTTGGCCCAAAAGTTTGTTTAGGGGTGCTGCAAAACAAGGTTGAGCTGTACCAAACAGTAAGCTTTGAAGGTAAAATCCCACGTCACATCACTTCCAATGCTTCCAATAAAAAAGAACCGACTGAAGATATACTAGCAGATGTCTTGTCAATATCAATACATCTTAAATGAAGGTATCACATTCCTATATCCACCAAAACGATTCTTCTATTTCCTATCCTCCTACTAATGATTGTCCTAAAAGGCTAGTCTGAATCTAAACTTAATGTCTATATCTATACGGCTATGAAAAGCAAGAGTGGAATGGACAATTTTAAGTGAGATCCCCAAAATACACTTTCTTAGTCATCTATTTAATTAAATTGCTCCTCTAAGTAGTTAGGAATCCTATTAAATACATAGTAAATGGTGAGAAACCATGAGGATATCACTTCTGATTGGGGATATTATAATGGTTAGTAATAGTAGTATAAATTGTACAAGGAAAAAAGTAGAACAAAGTGTGTAGTCAAATCAGCAGGTGCATTTCACACGTGCAATTTTACTAGTCTTTAAAACATGGACTCCTCATTATCCCTATCTACCTTTTTACCACCTTTCTTTTTGCATAGCTGGTCCAGCCTTTGGTGAGCTGGTGGGATCTTTCTCAGCTGTGGTTAAGGCCCCAGAATCGAATCTTATTGGCGCATATAGTGTGGGTGTGTGTGCCTTACCTAGCCACAAAAAGGCAAAAAAACGACCTTTCTTTTGTAATAGGAAAGCGAAGGGATTATAACATTTTTGGAGGATCGTACTTTAAAGCGATTTTTAAATTAGTTTATGAATTGGCATTCATAACTACGCCCAACCATGAGTTACTTTATACGATAATTATAACTTTTAATTATTGTAAGAAAAGGCCCTTCAGCTGGTACCCAATATTTAAATGTTGTTTTCCTCCTGGCTACCCTAAATGGTGAAACAATCGAAAGAACAATCTAATATCCCATGCCTGATTCTTTACCCTTATCATAGCCATTAATCACGGAATAAGGGATTAGAACAAAAAAAATTCTCTGATTCCGTTGTTCATTCTGAATGACCGTTGTTAAAAGGCTGAAGGTACCTAGGACAATGAATCCTGGATAGTTATGTAAAACCAAAATTCCATAGATTGCAACCCCATACTGTTTCAACAACTATAAAAAACAATATACATGACATAATAGAGATTAATACAAGTTTATCGAACAAGAACAAGGAAGACAGAAACATCGATCAAGAACTCCTTTCAAGCAATTAAATGAGTAAACAAACATTTCTGGATTCCATAAAGCAGCATGGTGTCAAGCCATTACCAACCTTACAAGCTTAATAAAACCTGATACCATTATGAAAAAACCAAAAGTAGTGAAAAGCCTTTCACCAAGAACAAGAAAAGACAATAAAATTGCAAAAATGGTCTTGGTTTAAAAGGGAATCCAAAATTTATGCATTTGTATAGCAGACATAACATCAATGCACTAGAAAACTCGGTGTTTCCATTTGCAATAATCCCAAACAAGCATATAGAAGTACCTTGGGCAAGTAAATCACTTTGGACATCTCCATCATAATTTTTGCACGCCCATACATATCCTCCATCACTTTTAAGTACATAAGCCACCATGTCATCAATTAGTCGATGCTCATACCTAATTAAAAAAATAAATATAACTTTCTTAACAAATTTGTTTCCGACAACACGATTTATTGGCCAAAAGACAATAAACAGTAAATTTAAAACAAAATCAGGTACCAACCATATTGACTGCTCTTCAAACTTCTCTTTCCATTTTTCTTCATAAACTTCCTGAAAAATATCCTTGAACCTGCACAAATATTTAATCAAATTCTACCAAACTTGGTTTTTTGTAATAAACGACTGTTGCATAACGTTAAAATTCTAAAAGCATGTCTGCGATTACATTAGATATGAAGCATCAATACTTCTTCAAAATTACAAAAAGGACTGTTTAAAAATATCAACATTTATCTTGTTTTACCAATACATGGAAAGAAGATACAAAAAAACTACAAGAATTGTTTTTTCTTTAATTTATCATAAAGAAGCATGGAAACAGGAGTCCATATAAGGTAATTAATGATGATAAGAAAAAAAAAGTGTAAGCTATAGAAACATTGCCAATCAATTCACTCTCTTCTCCATCCCTCCATCCTTCTTCCTCTCATGGAATTTCTGAGAAATTTATAGGAAATAGTCTGCGAGTTCCCACATGACCAGATCATAATGAACGCAGTTTATAATTTATAATAAGTCAACCATACAAAAATAACTAACAAATAAACTTTCAGAAGAGTCATATTCCAGCCTACCTGCCATCATATTTCTTCAGGATGGTATTTTTTGTGCTTAAATATAGAGGCCATTTTTTTCCATACGCCATTGCCATAGATGACTCAGCAAAAGCACGAATTGACTGGAAAAAGAGTGACACTTCAGGTCAGAAAATCATAAATGATACTACCTAAGTGTAGTATGCACGACAAACACACCTCATCAACATTGTACATAGACAATGCAACACCAGGACCCTTAAAATCATATACATCAACCTCCACGGGTGAACTTCCATCTTGAGGAACTGAAGCAGATGGATAATAATGAGCAACAGGAAGAGATAAAATCCTAAAACTACTGCTGAAGCTTTTGACAATTTCAAGGATATAGTTTTAGTATCAGCCCCTCACCAAAAACCATTTTAAGTTTTCCTGGTCCTCCGATGACTAAATCAGTTGCACGATACTGGTCTCCATAAGCATGCCTGCCAATGCAGATAGGTTTCTTCCAACCTGAAAGTGAAAACAAAATTTTAAAACGAAAAAAACCATTTTAATGTAATATAGTATTTAAATGTATTTTACAATTACCAGGGACAATCCTAGGAATATTTCTGCACAGAATGGGCTCACGGAAAACAGTTCCTATAAAGAACAAAGGAAATTATGAATAATGTATTAAAGTCATGACAACAAGACATGCAAACCAGCAGGAAAGAGTTCTCACATAAATACAGAATGGCTAACAATGGTTAGACTTGTCAAGAACGTGATTAAATTCATGAACAGACCCTCATTAACCTGAAATTTTTTCAAAAGCCACTGAAATTTTAACTTCAACGGGAATAATTTCTTAAAAATCTACTAGGATCTAGTTGAGCAGGTCTATATATTTTGCATTTACCAAAACTCTTTAGGCATTCCTCTTCAAACTTTAATCAGTCCAAACAACTCTGTTAGTCTTGAATGATGATTGAATCATTTAGTATAATATATTGGACCCATTGTTCGAAAGTTTAAGAAGAAATGAAATATACCAATTTTCACTAATGAAAATTAATTTGCTACTAAAAAATCCAAAACTAGACATGGCTAATAGAAAGTAAATGTCTGATTGCTGATTTTATAGCACTCTATATGTGACTGCCAGAAAATAGGCAAATTTTAAATTGACAACAATTACATTCATTATATCTAAAATTACAAGTCAAATCCGAATACCAATAGATGTAATCAAATACAAGATCCATAGACATTGAAATCTAGAAGTTAAACACCAGGGAGTTCCAAATTCCATGTGACAGCTTTGGGCAGCTGAGTATGCACCCAGACAAAGCTCGATAATACAAGCAATCATCAAACAAAGATGAACCCACTGAGAGGGAACCCACCATTTAATATGTTTCTAATTGTTCCATTGGGGCTCTTCCACATAGACTTAAGTCCAAATTCCTTGACCCTGGCTTCATCTGTTAGGAATACAATAGTTAGCTCAAGAATTTTAGGATACAAAAGGCTTACTCTTGAAAAGAGTAATGCAAATACACACATCTTAAAACATTGGATTTTTCCTTTTAAAAAAAAATTGAAAGACATCTCATAGGTTGATTTTTTGGCACATAATCTCGTCCTGAAATATAATTAATATGCCTTGTGAAAATTGGTAATCTGAATTTTTTTTCTCGATATCTAAACTCTAGAAGGAAAACGAAGTCTCTTCTTCCATTTGACTCCAATTATATATGCACTATACTGAGTTCGTGATTGTTCCAATAGGACAAAGAAATAAATGAACATTGACACATGACACATAACTCGCTACAGTAAGAGTTGTGAAGTCATTTACATAACAAGTTGGTCCATGCGTATGAGTTAAGCATATAATATCACATTTTAATATTCATACAAATGATACTGTTAAGTTTCATATCAGATTCCAATACATCCCACTTACTGGAAAACCAAATGTGGTATACATCACTATTTGTATAACCATTTTTTAAAAGTGTCCAAATCCTAAAGAAAGACGAAAACTTTGCAACTCGTATCCTCTGTGTATATTTTCCACCCAACAAATAAAGACAGAAGACTTATTGCCCAAAAAATGTATTTGCATTATTTAACTCAAGAAAGTAATTTTTAAACAGATAATTTGGTACGACAACTCGTAGAAGTAAAATGCCTTCGACCAGATTGCTCAACTTAATGTGACATATTGATGCAATATGAAAGCAAACAATGACCTCCTCGCATAAGTAACCACTTAAACAAGTTTTAAGACACAGAAGTAAAAAGAGAGGGACTACATTAGACACGAATTTGACCTTCATTTTCCATATTGTCAAAAAGGAAATATTTGGTACGAAAATCACTGACCCGGAGTAATGGTCGCACATTTGACGGCAACATTGTACCTGCAACGTCAAAGAATTACAGAAAGGGCGGGCAAAGTTTGCATTAGGACAGATCGAAACGAAATTACAGACATGTAGAGATTAACTATCGTCATTTAATAAGCCAAGTAATTCCGAATGGAGATGAATTTAAAAACCTTGAGGTAGCATCCTTACTATGAAAAATAAACATGTAACTGACTAAAAGTCGTACTGTAATAGTTGTCAGTGATTGAACTTTAAGCTTACTTGAGGGTGGCTAGAGCACTCTCTACAGTAACCTGATCATCCGTGGCATCTCGATTTAAGATACCCAAGTCGAAATATTTGATATCTAAATCAAGATGGGGATAGATGAGCTGCGAAATAAAATGAAAAAGATAAATCAACTAAAACCACTTGAAAATGAGTTTTAAGAAACAAAATGTAAAACCAAAGCTGCTTACTTTGTCTTTGACCATCGCCCAGATGACTCTTGCCATTTCATCACCTAAAACGAGTTAACATGGAAAAACACCAAACATGAAGAAAGCTCAATCGATGAGAGAAAATACAGAAAGCAAATAAGGTAAAGGGAAGAAGAGTAAAAGGGGAGTGGGGAGGAGGTACCATCCATTTCAACGACGGGGTTGTGGACTTCGATTCGGTCGAGGGGAGCGACAGCAGTGGCAAAACAGCGGAGGGCAGCATGATGGCTGGGAAAGGCGGTGGAGGAAGAGGAATTCCTGAGAGGAAGGAGACCATGATGGAAGGAAGAAGAGCGGCGCGGGAGCATGTTGGAATGGGTACAAGAAACGGCGGCGGCGGTGGGAGAACGGAGGAGGAAGAGGCCGCCTGACATGATGACGATGATGCTCCTCCTCGCGAGAGGAGTACACCGTTTCCTCCTTTTTCTTGGGGACCCGCAATGGGATGGCCTGGATTCGGGAATCTAGTATGCACTCACGTGGACGATGCGGTGATGCTTGCTGCTCACGTTTGCCCAACGCGCTGTCTCATTGCGACTGTTGTCGTCGGCTCGTCGCTACTTTTTCGCGCGCTCCGGGGGTTTCAAAGAGAAAAACGGATCATCAGTATCTTCTTCAACGTTACCGGCCGGTGAGGAACAAGCAGCGCTCTTTCCCTTTCCACTACATGGAATTTGGAATGCTCCACTCATTGGGAGTAAAATTTTGCAGGGGCAATAACAGAAGACTCTTATTCAGCATTTTTGACACCTAATTTGGACATTACCACCAACTAGGGCTGGGAAAATCCTACCCGACCCTATTACCCGACCCGACCCGACCCTAAAATTACCCGACCCGACCCGACCCTATTGCAAAATAGGGTCGGGTGCGGGTTTGAAAATTTTACCCTATTTAAAATAGGGTCGGGTAGGGTAATTACCCGAATTACCCGCACAACCCTATTTTACCCGATGTACATATTATAATATACATTTAATATTGAATAATCTAATTTTTAAATATAATTTTATTTTTAAATCACTAAAAACTTTATATTAACCATACCTATATTAAAATTTAGTCAAATAAAGGTCAATTTTGACTTTTTAAATACTAGATTAGCAAATAAAATTATTTATTTTTATTTTATTTTTTAAAAGTAGGGTCGGGTCATTACCCGACCCGACCCGATCGAAGTAGGGTTAGGGTCGGCCATTCTCGACCCTACTCATGAATAGGGTCGGGTAATTACCCGACCCTATTTAGCTAGGGTAAAGGGCGACCCGACCCTATTTTACCCGACCCGACCCGATTCCCAGCCCTACCACCAACCCATTCGAACTTCTCATTTTTTTTAGCCATTAAAGAAACAGAATATATATGCGTCAGATTTCCCGTCCCTGCCGGCTTCTCAAACGGCGCATTCTATTAAAGTATCTACGATTGGGAAATGGCGTGGTAGATTATGACTGCGACAATCATCGTAAGGAATCTTGTCATCCAACTTTAAGGGTTAGTGCGATTGAATATTAACTTTGGCATTTGGGGCATGAAAAAACCAGAATATCTACAGTAGATTTTCCACATCAATTGTAGCATCCCGGTTTTTTTACTATCCAGCATAAAACACGACGCTGAAAGTGGAAAAAATATTAATGGTATAGTATAGCAAAACATCCAATGCTTTTAATCACGCCCCAAATGGCCTATCCCGGTAAAATATTGAAGTGGGTAACTTGTTTTATGTGTTAGTGAAGGGTTCCTTTGGATAGGGGATCATATTTCCTTTGGTTTTACAAGATTCTCCTTCAAAGCTAAATATAATGAATTGACTTTCTCGCCTCTAAGTGTGAGGAATTGAAATACCTGACATAGTCTCTAATTTTTCCCTCCTGTCAGTTTCTCACTTGTCTTAGGCCCATTTGGTAGCTATAAAAGAATCCAGCTGAGATTTTCTAAATGAATTTGGATTCACTTCTTCCAAGGGCATTTAACATAATATCTAAAAAATAATAAAGGCATTTATAAAAAAATGCGGTTTTACCTCATAATACTGTTTTTTATTATTAAATGCCCTTATCTTTTTGTAAAAATTACAATTTTTGCCACCATACCTTAAATTCTTTGTAAGAATTTGATTCTTCCCAACCAAACACCAAAGAATTTGATTCTTCCCAACCAAACACCTTCCAAAGGACCAAAACCTAACTTAGGGGCCGTTTGGGGCGTGAAAGTGAGGGGCATCTACGGTAAAAAAATCCCAAAATCCACCCTGGATAGGCCAAAAACCCGTTTGGGGCATGAAAATACCAAATATTGGATACTGGATGGGTTTTGGGTGCCCCGACAAAAAAATCCCAACTTATCCAGTAATCAGCTGAACGACGCAAGTGCGTGTTTCAGCTGGATGCCGAAAGGTGGATGTTCGGGTTATCTTCTTGAGTGTTATTGGAGTGCGATTTTGGGCAACCTGCTCGTCGGAGACAAGGCCGGCCTTGGGGCGACAGATTCACCGCAGCACACTGATTCCTAGAGGCCGGCGACGCGAGGTGTCCACAGATAGGGCGAGAGGAGGCGATTTTGGGCGACCTTGCTTGTCGGAGATGATGCCGGCCTTGGGCGACTGATTCACCGCCATCAAGTGATTCTTGGAGGCCGACGACGCAAGGTGACCAAAGATCCGGCGACTCGAGGTGACTACAAAGGGTTTCATCAAGGTGAGATCTCAAAAAAGCGTTTTTCTTTTATTGTTGGAAGCTGTCGGCGCTGGGGTGAAAAATCCGCTGGATTTCCTCCTGTCGCCGTCGAAGTTGTGGCCTTGCAGCGCCGTAAACTGATTGTTCACGGCCGACGGCTTTCCTATAGTCTCCGTCCGGCCTAGTTTTTACCTTGTTTCCAATATTTTCGACTCTTTTGGTCTGCTAAATTAGTTGGCTACATGTTGGATTCTCATTATCTCTTTTGTTTATATGCATTCCCACCCATTATACCCCTCAAATTACTAGCTTTAACAGTTTGCTTCCATTAGTAGTAGTAGCTGCATCTTTTGTTGTAAAATAAGTCATGTCAGTAGTGGTATCATATTGTGTCAATTTTGTTGCAAAGTTGTCCCTTTTAATTCTGCTTTGATGAAGTTGAGGGCTAGAAAGCAGTTTGTCGACTAATAATATAGCTTTAATTAAGATGTTTCTTGAAAGTGTACCCTAATACATCTTGTTATGGAGTGATCCATACGCTCTGTTGGTTGTTCGAAACATAAGGTGACTTATTCCCTGAGCTATCATAGGGCAATTTGATATGCAGACTCTAAGAACGTAGTTTTTTAGTTCTTTTTCGAATACTTATCTATTTAAAACGTGTGTCTTTATGTGTAACATAATTTCTTCTCCCTGGATTATAGATTCTCACCATCTGTGTTTCCGAGTAGAGACTCAATATTGTTCTAGGCCATTACTGATCATGACTTTCATACAAATAGAAGCATATACTTAAGTATCATGCTTTTAGTTTGGATTTGCAGGATTGTTATTTTTAATAATTTTTCTAGGGTAAGGAATGACAATAGAATGACACTACTGCTGAAATTTGACAGATAAAATTAATGTGAAAACATTCCGTTGTTTATAAGTTACTTTGAATCTTCTTATAGCTTTTTCTCTCTCACATTAATGCATATTCCTGATAATTTCAATGATGCTCTAATGTTGAATTAATTTATATTGTACCTTTCTAAAATTTCCTTCGGGTTTGGGGTTATAATATCATCACTTTTATGATTTTTTTTGCGAGCTGATTGTACATTTAATACACTAAACATGACATCTATTTGAATATGTTGCCTTCTGTTTTGTTAGGGTTATTGCAATTTCCTCTCAGATGAGAAGTTGCAAAGGTGGAGTACCCAAAGATGTTGCAATTAATGAAAAGTCTACCTGGGTACAATTTGGAGGATGAGATGTACACAGCCACTGTATCCTTATTTTTGGAAAAGGAACATAGGAGGATGTTCTTGAGTCTCGCGAGTGATAAGGATCTGGCAGAGGCTTGGCTCAGATGTACCTGGACCCGTAGGAAGGATAATTTTTTAGGATGAGTGGATAGTGTTGTGCTGTTTATGAGTTGTCATGTTGTGTGTTATGTTGGGTTTGTGGCGGAGATGAGATTATGAGGCTGTTTATGTTTGATATTGTGTGATTTCTTTGTGTTGTGTTAAACATTTTATGTAGGATTTATTGGGTTTGGACATTTATGTGTTATGTTGGGTTTGTGATTGAACTGATAAAAGTTGAATGTGATATTACTATGTGTGATTTCTTTATTGTGTTAAACTTTTTATGTATAATTTGTTTGGTTTGGAAAGTCGGGCAAGTGCACGCAAAATGTTATGCCAATGGTAGACTTTAGTATGCATTTGACTCACGTCGTGGTAGGGTGGGAGGGATCTGCCCATGATGCTAAGATCATAAAAGCAGAATATCGTATCGGATATCGGTAAAATATTGGTCGACCAAAGAGACGAAGTATCGGAGATATTGTGTAAAAAAATACTCGTTGTCGAAAATTAATTTTTATCATATATTTTTACAATCTAACTTCTAAAATGAGTTATACTAATTTAGACAAAACATAGGTTTCAAAATATGCATATTAGGATGGGAAACAAACATGAAAGTTTATTTTTTTTTCTTTTTTTTTCAAAAAAAATCGAAAATTAAAAAAATAAATAAATACAAAAACCGATATATCGGCGGCGATATTTGGAAAAAACGTGAAAAACGATATTATATGGTATCGGGTGGGGCCCGATGCCGATATATCGGCGAGCCGGCATTCCATAAACAAGAGGGGATTCCTGGGGCCATATAAAGGGAAATGGGATGGTTACTATCTGCTTTAGTTTGTCGGACGACCTACGGATGGCCGAAATGAATTGTATAACTTTTTATATGCATCGCTTCGGAGTCTGCCTGAGTTTATCTAGCCTTGATAAGAGTTTTATTACCATTAATCATGTTTCTTATATGCAATTTTCATAGTGGATTGTTTATTCATGCCCCAAACGTCCTTCAATCCATCATGGATTTTTTTTCACGCCCCAAACGTAATTTTAGGATATCCAACATCATCCATGTGATTTGTATTTTCACGCCCCAAACGTCAACGTCAACGACATCCACCATCCACATCTACTAATCACATTGATTAATCTACAACATCTACTACACCAACATCCATATCCAATATCCAACTTTCACGCCTATATATGCTTTATCTTATATGTAATATTTATACTTTATCTATATTATGTAATATAGTTATTCTAAAAGCCACCTCACTTTAACGTTGCTGAAGTTAGTATCACTACCCTGCCTCTAAATACTACTGTCCAAAAAAAAATTGGTTGCATTTGAAAATTTATAAAAGCAGACTTAGGTGAATGGATTTGACATACAGCTACAGGGCTATATAGATCCACGTGAATTTTCGCGTGCAGGGGTAAATAGTGGCCTGAAATTTTTTGCGTCCTACGAGCTAATAGATGCAGCTCATTTTCAAAGAGGAATTTTTGTATGAAGGATAAATATATGTATATTATCAATCGAATATGCGAAAGTTAAGCTGGTTTGCCCGAGTGGTTAAGGGGGAAGACTTAAGATCTTCTGCACATAAGTGCGCGTGGGTTCGAACCCCACAGCCAGCAGTAACTATTATGCGTGCGCGTGTTTTTATCTTGGTATTTATCCGATGTCGGTTTATTTTGTAAACCCGTATTCCGGTCTAGGATGACATAAAGCCGGCTGCTCCCCTTTTGTTGGACCGGCCGTCCGTCCGCCGAGGACGACTGACGACAGCCTTGCTTCTTCTCCCGGGGGATCCCCGCCTATATTCAGCTGCTAAATCTTTCACTTGCCACTCATTCTCCTGCAATCAGTTGAAACAAGGCCATTTGCATCGTCGTGTCTATTTTCGTAACGAAACAGCTCCGCTTCTTCCTTACACTAGTCCCTCGTGTCACTTTTGATAGATACAGTTTTTTTCAAGGGAAATTTATATAACAATGTATAAAAAAAATTTAAAAATGATACACTGTAGCAATTATTTACAAAAGGGGGTATCTGACAAGCCACGCAGGCACCGCATGGCATTTTTTTTTAAACTTACCTGAAAGGCGTCGGTCCAACTAATGCCTTTCGTAGAAATGTTAAAGGCGTCGGTCCTTTCGTAGAAATGCTAAAGGTGTTGGTTCAATCGACGCCTTTCTTAGAAATGTTGAAGGTGTCGATTCAACTGACGCCTTTGGTAGAAATGTTAAAGGCGTCATTTTAACCGACGCCTTCCGTAGAAATGCTAAAGGCGTCGGTTTTCCGACCATTAGGCTTTTTTTTTCCCGCACAATGGAGGCCTCTCAACTACAGTTCCTCAATAACCAACCTCCACCGGATGAAATCTACAATTTTTCAAAACCTAATAACACATTCACAAACATATTGTACACAACATTAAACTACAATTTTTTCAAAAGCTGATAACACATCCACAAACATTACACAAAATATATACAAAGACATACACAAACATATTACACAACATTAAACTATTACAAAGTTATACAAAGTATTACAAATGTACTTATAAAATTACAAGTGTTTAATCAATTCTCCTCAACTTATTCCTACCCCGTCCTCGTGCTCGAACTAGAATTTCCTCAGGCTCAATGTCAGGCATAGCATCTGAAGAAGAAGGTGCCTGACGTAGAGCACGGAGTGCACGCTGTTGCCGGGTATATACTTTCGAAGAAAGGGGCCTCTCAACTTGATCGACCGAGGCGTCTGGAACAACTAGTGATGGGATAAACCCGTCGTGTCAACTAATGATGTCACAACATCTCCTGAAGCTGATAAAGGATCTGGAACAACCTCCACTCCTGGAATCTCAGTCATAACGGGCCGAAGCAATGACAAACTCGCAAGAACATGACCAGAGATATCGTGTATAGTCTGACATGCCGCTACATAGCTATCGTAGGATCGGTCTACCAAAGCACTATGAGACTGAACGTGCACTTGTCTCACACAAGTAAGCTACAAAGGAACAAGAATATATGTACGCAACACTTTATATCGAACATCATGCGCTATTGAAAACTCCCTCAATACGTGTACAAATTCATCTTTATTAGGCAATATTTGCCCCACATATATTGCTTCCTCATGATATGTCTCCTCATGCAAACTCCGATTAATTGCCCCATCTATTTCCTCATCGGTTAGTCACGCCCATGGGGGCTCCTCCTCATATGGCAACTCCTCCTCAAAATCATCCAAGTTATTCGTAGCAATTGCGATGTCCACCAATTCATCTCCCTCATTATCAACCATCTCTTGCACACTATCCTCTCCTCGTACATCTTCAACATCAATAACCGGTGAATTCGGCATTTTCTCATCATTTTCCCCATCCTCTTCCTCATTCTCCCCTTTGTCTTCATCATCATTCATATTTCCCTCTTGCATACCATTTGAACCAGTGTGAAAATAAGGGTTATCAAATGATGTTTGTGTGCCAAACCATTCACCACTTCGTGCCATGCCAATATTCATCGTTTTATGAGCATGAGATGTGTGCCTACATTATACATTATAAACAATTCATGATACCGTAAGTTTAATGGTATTCAATACAGGTTTTAAATAAACTTACCTCAAACTATGCGAAATTTGGGGTTCGTTGCACGCTAGTGATATAGACAAATCTTCTTCATTATCTTCCACACGCCTTCCTCTACAGTGTCCACTCGACCTATTTCTGCGAGCACTCCTACTTTCGCCTTCACCATCATTTCCAAACCTAGGCATGCGCGCCTCTTTTTCTACGCATAGCTCGAAGCTAAGCACATGAGGCGCTAAATAGAACAATTGTTGTATAGAATTGTCATCGTCAATTGGTATTACGGTAGTCCTTCCTCCATAAACAGGCATCTTGTACTTCATACAAATTTTTCACAATCTTTGGTCCCATCCCAGTTTGTTTACCACTTGCATCTCTAGTTCCTCGTAAGTACTTGGCTTATTAATAAATAATCCTACACTTTCACCGCCTTTGTATTCACCTCTATCAATTCTGCCACCATACATTAAGACAAATGGAGCCATTTCTCCCGCCATCTCTTCTCACAAAACTTTTAAGAAAGAAACATTATCAAATACTACACAAATATAACATACTTAATTTCATACGACGCATCTACATTCATACATATTTCTAACATATATTAAAAATATATATTACCTATAAAGAAGCGCGCGACGGGGCGATGAGGTGGCCGGGGCGAGGAGGTGAGCCAAGCAATGGCCGGGGCGAGGACAGGGAGGCAGAGCTGGCTGAGACGGTGCCGATGACGTGACGGTGCCCGAGACGGTGGCGATGAGGTGGAGCTGGCCGGGACAATAGCCGGGGCGAGGCACGACGGTGGCGATGAGGCGGACCTGGCCGGGCCGAGGGGCAACGGTGGCCGGAGCGAGCGCGCGGACGTGGAGTCGGGGCGATCGCGGGGCGAGGAAGGTGGAGATGGGGCGAGCGCGGAAACGGTGGCCGGGGTGAGGAAGGTGGTGGAGTCGCCGCCTAGGAGCTAGCCGGAGGCGAGGGGCGACGGTGGCCGGACCGAGGAAGGACGGTGGCTGGGGTGAGCGCGGGTCCGTGGAGTCGGGGCGATCGCGGGCGAGGAAGTTGGAGTTGACGCGAGCGCGGGAACGGTGGCTAGGGCGAGGAAGGTGGTGGAGTCGTCGCCTAGGCAGTGGCCGGATGCGAGTGCGGGGAGGCGGAGGCAAAGCCTACCAGTCGCCGAAGAGAAAAAACCACTATCTTTAGGGCTCAGCGCGGCCGAGCCCGAACCCGATCTAAAAACATACGCCTCTATTGTGAGAAAAAAAAGACAAGTGCGAGAAAGGCGTCGGTTGGACGGACGCCTTTAGCAGTTCTACGAAAGGCGTTTAGCAATTCTACAAAAGGCGTCGGTTTGACGACTGACACCTTTCGGGTCAGTTTAAAAAAAAATGCCATGCAGGCGTGTGCCTGCGTGGCTTGTCAGATACCTTCTTTTGAAAATAATTGCTACATTGTGTCATTTTAAAATTTTTTTTCATACCTTATTATATAAATTTCTTTTTTTTCAAATACACTAAAAAGTTAGTTTATTTGAAGGAAAAATACTGCGTATATCAAACGTGACCGGAGGGAGTAATAATTACCATCTCCATCTGCATGCTTCACGTTTCGTGCTTCTCTTCCACTACACTTCCTTTTTGCTGTCTCTTTGTGCCCCTTCTTCACCTGCTAGTGTTAAACGCTTCTTTCATTATGCTTTCATGTAGGACTTCTGATCTGTTCTAAATACTGCTGGGCCAAGGCAATTTCCTCCATTTCCACTTTCTTCTGCATGTAACTAGAAGGCATTACCGAAACCTTTGGATTTCTATTCACGCAATTACATCTTCTTCTTGCTTGAGGAAGTCTTACAACAGTTTTCTACTGTGTAGATGGGAGTTGGTTGGCGCACCATGAATGTAGGGGAGAACTTAATTTTGATTACACGACTTAGACCAGGGGCCGGGGACTCATTCTTTTGACCCTTGCCTTGTCTAATTCTATACTTATAAGCACTGCAGCCTGGTAGTTGAGATAAGGCATAAGGCGAGGAGAGAGTATCTTTTTTTTTCGCTACAAGAGAAAGCAACTTCTTCAATACTTAATTCAAACGTCTTCGCGAGCCTGCGCATACTATGTTATGCTTAGTTCCTCTATGCAAATTCAGCATAACAAAAGCAATCCCCTCCATACAGTTGCATCGGGAAAAATCTTTTTGCTGCATTGCAGCAGGTGGGTTCTTTGCTGGATAATTGAATCAAAATAACAATTTTGCACTAAACCTTTGTTTGAAGAATTTTTTTTACTTCGACACTTGCGGATGGTATAACCATTATTATTTCTAGTGCTTTTAAACAGTTGCAAGCTCAAGTCAAGTTCAGTTTCATATTTTCTTAAACATGTGTAGAATGTTGTTTGGTTTGGTTTAATTGATATCCACTTGTTGGTCCTTTCCCTAGCTGCTGAGCTTTCTATTGATCATTGGTTTATGCTGCAAAGTTTCTCAACATGAATAGTATTATACAATGATCCTGACGTAGAATTGATTAGTCATGAAACGTTTGGACAAATATCTCTTTGAATATGTCTGTTGAATCATGTGCTTCTACAATGATAAAAAATTAGTATTCATTTGTCTAACTTTTTAATTATCTAATTAGTAATTCATACTTGTATCTTGGAAGCTTCGTAAATAATCTGGTGAAGCTCGTTTAGTCTTCTGGTACATGGCTGCTAATTTTGGTTCGCAAAAATGAAATTTAATTACAGTTGAGTTTCATTTTTTTTTCTGATTTATTGTTTTTGCCTCAGCAACTTATTCTCTGCGAAGTCTTGGAAGAATTGTTGCATGGATCTTTCTCATTGCTATTTTGATGGCAATGCTGATGTAGTAGAATTTTGCCCACATAATCTTTTCCAGCATGTTCTGGCTGTTGCAACATACACACTTTTAGAGGATGGTCAACAAAGTCATTATGGGAACATCAATCTTTTTTCTGTTCATGATCACCTGAATTTGATTCATCGGGTGAAACCGCTGGAATTTTTATATAAGATGGAACCCCGTTGTGTCTAATCAAATCCCTCTACTGGGTCAAACAGATGCTGATGGGAACTTGAAGATATACGGTCTGGAGTCCAATGTGGTTGTTTCTGAGGCTACAGCCTACAGGTATTACTGGTACTCTTTTCATCCCCATTCTACTAGAGGCTTTGAGAAGTTTTCTTTCAACAATTTCATAATGTTTTTTAATATGCAATATATATGCTTTATCTATATCTATATCTATACTACCATTAAAAGTGAAAGAGGTGGAACGAACAATTTAGAGTATGCTGACTAAAATGCCTTCACTTTTAATGCTATAAGTACAAGAGGGCATTTGCATTTGGAGGAGGGTGTAGGAGTTATTTTTTTGGCTAAAAGCCTTGAGAAGTTTGATTAGAAGAGAGGATCTATACGTAGTAGGCATTGGGATTTGGAGGGATTCTCTTACGTAGTTGTGGAAATATAAATGTTTGCATCCCATATTCAATCAAACGGTTGTAGCACCTGCAATCTTTATGAGCAGTTTTGCTAGTTAAGTAAAAGGCAATGAAAGTAAACTTTTTTCTAGTCAAGTGTATCTGTGAGATGATGATGTTACATCTATAACAGAACTGAAAACTTATAGGATATTGTTATTCTATTTAGGATGTCGTGTCAACTAATGTTGACGGAAAATAATATTTTTTTATTTTGTATGAATACTTGTTCGCCAAGTTCAACCTCACTTCAAACTAGGTGGATCCTCGGTTTAAATCAGGATCCAAGTGAGGGAATATTTTTTTGTACTCATGCTGGTCTATATTGGGTCTTGCTGAGTGTTGTCCTCTTTGAAATCTCATGACAGCTAATATTGACTGAAAAGCATCCTTTTTGTTTCCTTACTCATATATCTTCCCGAAATTCAATCAAAATTCAAACTCGGTGGATCCTCAGTTTAAATCAGGATCCAAATGAGGGCATAATTCTTTTTGTACCTAGGCTGTTTATGCGTTTCTATTGGGTCTTTCTGTTCTTTTGAACATCATAAACATTGGCCATATCAGCAGCCTACTACACATAAGTTAACAAGCTAAAGGCCTGAGACAATGAGCTCCTCATTTTTTCTTATTACAAATGATTTAAGAACTGACTTTATTTTCCTCTTCTTAAGCAAGTAATCCTCGATGTTGCCAAAAAAAAGAATAAATGATCTACGGCATCAAATGTCCGAGAAGCTTAGTTAAAATTGATTTAATTGTTTAGTAGTAAGGATCCCTTGTATGTGATTACTTTATATAGAGAGAAAAATCACATGTCAAACATGAACTGGTTGCTATAGGCATATGAAAATATCTGTCATGCCATTGAAATTAATTTCATTTTAAAGTCCTTACCGAAAAAAATGCATCTCGAAATTGATTTTGTGGAGATATGTTAATTTCATCTCAAAATTGATTTTATAATGATAATAGTTATTGATGAAGAAGGTGAGACTAATATGGTGAATAAGTAGCTTATTCTGGTAGGAATGTCAGCCTGTTTCCTTGAAGTAATAATATTTTGACTCTACATTGACACTATAACCAGCTCCTTCTGATTCTTGTAATTATGAAAAATTTTCATAGACCCTACACTGAAAGAAGTTGTTGGAGAAAAGCTCAGTTCATCTATGTGCTTGTGTTTGGATTGGGAGGGCCATTCTGATGGTTCTGTCTCCATTCTCTCCTTCACAGAAGCCAAACTCCAGAAACTACATTCCTGGAAGGCCCATGAGTTTGAGCTTTGGACTACATCTTTCGATTCCCACCAGCCAAATCTGTTGCATACGGGCTCTGATGACTGCAGATTCTGCTGTTGGCATTTATGATAAAGTACTCTGAATTTGGTATTTCAAAATTTGTGCTGGTTGGGTGTTTGCTGCATCACCAAGAGTCCTTCAAATCCTAGTATGCTGCTGACAGGAAGCTATGAAGGGTTCCTTAAGAGTGTGGGACTAGAGGAGCTTAGGCCAGTGAATGAGAAGTCTCTTTGCTTAGGTGGAGGAATATGGAATATCAAGCACTACCCTGCCAAGGAAGGGCTTGTTTTAACAGCTTGTACGCATAATGGCTTTGCAATTGTGAACACTAGAGGGCAAAATATTGAAGTTGTTGAGACATATAGTAAACATGGTTCTTTGGCTTATGGTGCTGATTGGCAGAGAGGAAGTTCATTTGAAAATGGAAGTGGGTCATTAGCGGCTACTTGCTCCTTTTATGGCCGTCTTCTTCGATTATGGAAGCCAGAGAGTAAGGTTTAATGCATGACATGTCTGTAAAATGACTGTAAGGTCAACAGTTTTCAACACATGAAGTGGTTATAACTTAATATGGGAATATGGATTTTTTCCGTGAGTCATTCAGGAGTGGGCATCAGCAAACACAGCAGGTGAGCATATCATTTGTACGACCTGCCAGAACAAATGAGCTATGAACCGGAAAATGCTAAGAGTGAAGGTAACGAAAGATATTCCAAACCTTTTCTTTTTAAAATTTGATCCTATATAGATGTGAATATTTCTGCAGTTACCACGTGTTCAGGATTTCAATTTTTTCTTACTTTCTTTCTCTATCCTTGGTTAAGGCTGTAAAATCTTATTATGAATTTCATCTAACTGACAAAACTGCCATGTACTACGTAATTACCGACCATATTAGTGTTCTTCTAGCCTAACAAGAGTGGTAAAGTGCAGGGCATTACTGTTCTTTCATACGGTTTTACGAAACTGAGCTGTGAGCAGTTGAAGGAGCTTGTCAGTTGTCACCTTCAGTGAAGTAAAATTGATTATAAATTCATTTACGTTTCGATGATTAGTGAATGACTGTAGGCAGTTGTACTTTTGGCTTATCCCACATGGCTAAGATCTTCGAGGCTGGGTTTCAGGTGGTATATATGTCGCTGCAACTGGAACAATAGTGATATAAACAAAACTGCAAGTTACATTTTATGTGCATGCGCTGCAGAGTTATACACCAAGCATGCATACCAACTCAAAGGTTTGCCTCTATCATCATTTAGTCTCTCATCGCAATGTGGTGTGTCACCTTGGATAAAAGGAGCTGTGGGAGACGGTAGCAACAGAGGAGGATGAAGCGCTGGTTAGAAGAGGCTTATTGTCCCCACTCGTGGTATCATTAAGCTCCATTGTTTTCTCATCAGTGAATGGTGGGCTGCTGGGTACTGGCAGCTCATTGTCCCTTTTCAGAAGCATCTGTAATACCCTTGACATTGGTGGTCTTAGCGACGGATTCTCTTGTGAGCACAGAAGTGCTACATGCACAACTCTTAAAATCTCTGCCTTGATCGCCTCCTTGTTCTCGTGTTGATCAACCATTAGGTTTGGGTCAATCAGATCCTCCACTTTTCCCATTTGAAAATGTCTCCATATCTATCAACAAAAGAATCTGTGGTCATGAGGAGATGAAGTAAAGCCAATCAATGATCTCACATAATCTCTATTGCTGATCAAAGCTGTCTAGTCTGCGAAAGTTCATCACCATTGAAATGCAGGAAGAATAGATAAGAGTGGCACATCACCATTATCCTTAAGCGGCATTGACATTGAATAGATATCTGCAAACATAGATGACCCAGAATGGAAGAGTCCAAGAGACAGAAAGCAATTACCTTGGTCACGAGGCTCTCCGTCTGCTCACTATCTATGCTCTTATTATTCTGCCTGCCAGTTACAATCTCCATCAAAAGCACCCCAAAGCTGTAGACATCTGCCTTTTCTGTGAGCTGGCCATGGGCTAAGTACTCCGGAGCCATATAACCTCTGATCAAGCAAAAATAGTAAAGAACAGTGATGTACCTCTTTACTGAGAAACAAAATGCAGACATACAATGGTCATGCGAGAGAAATAAAACTTACAAGGTTCCTGCTATGGCGGTACTGATGTGGCTTTTATCTTCTTGAAATGATCTTGCCAATCCAAAATCAGCAATTTTAGTACGAAGTCTTGAATCTAAAAGGATGTTGCTGGCTTTGATATCCCTGTGGATGATTCTATTCTTGGAATTCTCGTGAAGGTAGATCAATCCTTCCACAGCCCCAATGATTACTGTGAACCTCTTTTGCCAATCGAGTTCTTTGCCCCTGTTAGCATCTGCTTAAGAGGAGTATTACGGACAACTATATGGCTAATATTTGTTCAAACATCAAAAAGACAAAAGCCACGGAAGTTGTCGTCCTACCAAATATGAAGCCATCGAGACTCTTGTTATGGAGAAATTCATAAACAAGAAGGCTTTCAGGGCCGGAACAGCTGCAACCCAAGAGGCGCACCAAGTTCTTGTGCTCAACACTGCTGATAATGTTGACTTCATTGTAAAAATCTGAGGCTCTGTGTTTGTTGTTGAAGAAAAGTCTCTTCACTGCAACCTCTCTCCCATCCGCTAAAACTCCCTGATTGTGAGGATCAATTAAACAAATATTTAGCAGAAAAGATTCATCTCTGATTGTATGAGTGCAATTATCTTTCAGGATATATCACATTGACATATGCAGTGAAATAAGACACCTTGTAGACTGAGCCAAACCCGCCTTGCCCAAGCTTGTTCGCTGCATTAAAACATCCGGTGGCTTTCTCCAAGGTGGAATACTTGAAATTCAGACTACTATCAGAAAGAACTGACGTCATCTTAACAGCTTCATCTGACCCTGCAATATCCATGGGAGTAACAAAGTTAATACTCAATGCATACACATTAAGTGCGATTGTCTTAATAGCTTTCACGAAGTCAGGATAATGGAATATCTTCGGAAGATAAAGAGGGTACAACAACTACAACAATCAAAGGTGAGCCTGTCAGCTAAGGGTTCGTCTCTAGTGTGATGGGCAGGAGTACCAGAAGATCTAAGTTACCTTCTCTCTTCTTCTGTAGCTTCCTTTGCTTCCACACGTAGTATCCGACGGCCGTTGCCAACATCACAACTGCCACAGAACTCACAACAGCGACCACTATAATTATAGTACTTACTGCAAAGGCAGAATATGGTGAATCAGTAATGTAATATGATTGAGTGCATGAAAGGAAGCAGCAGGATGAATGAAGAGAAAATTGGAGTATGACACACACCTCGAACATTTCCACTTGGTTCTGGATTCAAGAAGTTTATGTCCGAATACCTGAGGAAACACCCAGCATTCAGTGCCCTGCCTTCAGACCAGGGCAAGCACTCACTCACAGATGCGGAAGCATTTTCCAAACAAGCCTTGCAAGAGCTTGAATTGAGAGTATTCCAGCAATTGGCTAGAACATAAGCTGACTCGTTACTAGACCCTGTCACTGGAACAGCGGCCCTTGCATACCCGCCATTTCCTGGAGCCAAAGTGGTAGCAGAGGAGATGGCCTGCCTGGCCGAGGCCTCGTATTGGGAGCTCTTACGTGTGGCATTGCCGCACAATGCCTTGTCGTTGGGACTCGAGAACTCATCGAAGAAGCTGTAGTTTTCAGCTCGCATGAAGCAACCGTCAAGGAAGACCCAGCCACCGGTGACTGGGAAGCACTTGGGGAGGAGGGTTCGGGCCTGGGCATAGCAGAGCACGCAATCCAGGGGAGACAGATCACCGTAGCATTGGGCAAAGCCGTAGCTCGCATCAGGTGCAGAGCCCACTGCTGATTGGCCGTAATGGGAGTTGCGAAGCTGGTTGTTGATGTTGTCCATGGTAGCCAGAAAATTGGGGACGAACACCGTGGCATTGTTCTCTAGCTCTGTGTTGCATAGGATCTCCACCGTATGGGATCTGGGTTCTCCTTTTGTTGCTCGAATCGAGAGACACCAGAATATGATGAACAGGAATAAAGCAGCTGCAGGCTGCTTCTTTTGATCCATATGATAACTTCTGGCCATTATAAAGGGCCCTCAATCTCACCTGTATAAAATGTAGGTTCAGGAATCGAAAAGGCAAGTACCTATAACTATTTTTGAATTCTGTAAATTAAAACTGATCGATTCGGGAAAGTAGTGATTTTTTTGCTTGTTCCAGTTGCCGGTTGATTTAACTAAAGGATACCATATTGTTTTGTTAGAAATGAAGACAAGAAAAAATTCTAGAAGGAAAATAGAAGATAGATAGATAGATAGATAGATAGACGCTAAGGTTCGTACTAGGCACGTAAATTCTACCTGAATAATTTCCTATTTTTTCCCTGTGGGGAAAGATTCTACCAGAAAAACAGTCTATCAAGGTAGAAGAGGACTAATATTGCGAGTAGATCCTTTAAAGAGTTTTCCTCAGCTTGAACCAGTGAAAAGAGATTAAAAAAAGTCTATATGCATGGAGAGGAGGCAAAGAAAGTAGAAGATTGAATAGAAGTGAATTGCAAGCTAATTAGGGAGGAGTTTTGGGCTTACTCTGTGTTTACGTTGAAAAGATTTTGCTGTCCTTGCAACCTTGGAGTTCAAGGGGCTGTTAAGGATCAAAGAAGGGGATGGCCAAAGGGAGAACTGCTGTTTCTGTGAATGATGGATAGGTGGACGGTCACACTTCTCTTTCTGGCCAAAAATGATTGTCAACGAGCAGGAGTGGAGGACGTCAAGCCTCCATCATTCGTTGCAGGGTTGGGTCGCTCGTCCTCCTGGAATCCTCGTAACAGGACACAAGGAGAACACGCAGTCGCCTGGAGTCAATAAAAAATCTATGAAAAATGTTAGAAGCAAAAGTGGAGCACAAGAAGAAGAAAAATGGGGAAGATGGTGGTGGAATGGCGCGGCGGCCCCCCGGGGGGGAGTTGGGTTGAAGACAAGGGAGTCGACAAGTCAGAAACTTCGTGTTGTTTGGTCAAAACCAAGAGGGAGGAGGAGGGTGGTGGGCATTCTACGCGGCTCACAGCGCATTGCCCAATCTGCCCGTCGCAGAGGCCACTTCGTCTTCATCTTCGACTCTCAAGCCTGACCCAACAAAATCGACAGAGGTTCTCGTGCCCACCTAGTATTAGTAAAGGGAAATGTTTTAGTGAAGGGAAATGTTTTAGTGACCGAGTTTGAGGCATGAGGTCATTTAATCTGGTCCTCAACTCGGTCACGCTAGACGCCCTCCCTAGTAAATACCCGTCGACCTTCACGGAGCCGACTCTTTGGAAACGTAACAAGTACGAACACCAATGCGATCTCTAGAAGAAAATTACAAGTGACTGCTGGACCTCAATCTTGGCCATGGGAGACTCGTAAGTCGTAAGACGGCAATGATACGTCATTCCGACCATAACAAAAGGTGAATAGTGCGTCATTTGTCAAAAAAATAGACTTTGGGGAGAAGAATCCAGACAAAAAAATAGACTTTTGCGTTGCTCTCAGTTGACTCTTGAAACTTCGGAATCTGGGTGCAATAAACATAATATCGGCGGATAGGTCATAGGTGGGGTCCTCCTCTCGGGTTTGTTGTTGAGTTGGGTGACTTTTTTGCACGGCCGCGCTAATAATCCATTAATACAAGCCAGATCTTATTACCATGATAATGCTCAAGTGTATCAAACACCGGCTT
This sequence comes from Houttuynia cordata, assembly GCA_039654745.1. NCBI lineage: Eukaryota > Viridiplantae > Streptophyta > Magnoliopsida > Piperales > Saururaceae > Houttuynia > Houttuynia cordata. Next base: position 1,326,432 of record CM077515.1, on the reverse strand, counting down.
CCCGCATGACTTGGCAAACCAATAAAAAAAAAGGATGATTATTGATTACGCATTCTTCTGCCTTCCAGACTTCCAGTTCGAATTTCCTTTTTTTTTTCTCCATTCACATCCACTTTTCGGCCTTCCGCTGACGCGGTTTCTCTCTCTCATTCTCCAACTTTCCCCGTTCTAAATTTCTCATTACTTCGCGCGATAATCAGTTGCATCATATTTCAATCTGGAAGAGCCCAAAGTCATATCACTTTTTTCTTTTGCTAAAAAGGATAGTCTGTTATGGGGATAAGCTGTGTTCACATTTGCACTTTCATATTCCTCAAAAGTTTCACGATTCCCGGATAAAAGTCCTGTGCTAACTGTTTTGATATCCACTTCATATCCCAATCGAAGAAAAACAGTGTTTCACTTCTTTTAGAGAGAAAGAGAGAGAGAAGCGAACAAAGGATAAGCTCATCGCGCATAACAATATATACAATGTGTCAACTGTTGCGAAGCAATTTGATACATCATACTGGTAAGGGGAATTTATATAATAAATAAAAAATAAAAAAAAATTCTAATTTGACGCATTGTTCATTTTAATTCCCAAAGTGGCTGTGGGTGGTTTTTTTTTAAACCGACCCAAAAGGCATCAGTACTTTATAACCGACGCCTTTTAAGCACTTACGTTTTTTTTATACAACCTGAAGGCATCGGTTCAACTAACGCCTTTCAACTCATTTCTCTACATAATTGTTCCCATACTACGAAATCCAAATTTTTTTTAACACCTGATAACACAATATATATATACATAACATATATCACAACATTAAACTTATACAAATAAATTAGACTATTACAAAGACCAATACAACATTAAATTATTGTAAAATTATACAAAGTATTACAAATTTACTCATAAAATTACAAGTGTTCAATCAACTCTCCTCAACCTATTCCTACTCCGTCCTCGTGCTCGAGTTAGAATATGCTCAGGCTCAACGTCAAGTATAACATCTAAAGACGAAGGTGTTTGACGTATAGCACGAAGTGCACGTTGTCGCCGAGTATATACTTTCGAAGAAATAGGCCTCTCAACTTGATCGACGCGGGCATCTGAAACAACTGGTGATTGGGTAAAACACGTCATGTCGGCTGATGATGTCACAACATCGTGTGATGCTGATAAAGGTTTTGGAATAATCTCCAGGCCTAGAATCTCAGTCATAACTGACCGAAATAATGGCAAACTCGCAAGAAAATGTCTAGAGATATCGTGTAGTGTCTGACATGCCGCTAGCAAGCTCTCATAGAATCAGTCCACCAAAGCTCCCTCTGTCTGAGCGAATGTTTGTCTAGCACAAGTAAGCTAGAAAGAAAGAAAAATGTTATCTACTCACCAACGCACATAACAATAGTGAATTAAATCAAATATAAAGTCAAAGATACTCACCAACGTCTGCTCAGTGTCACCCCTCGGTTGATATAACATCTATGCCTCATGCACAGGTGGTATGATAAGTCTCCTAGTGATCCTCAAGTACCATCTCATATATGCATTATCCGCATCTCGCTCCGTCATAGTAGGCTCCCCCTGAATGAGAGTGATTGTCCGGTCGTCCCATCTAGTAATATAGGCCGCATGATGTGACCTCCAATCAAAACTCCCTCGGCCTCGACGCGAATATAGTCCAATGAATTCCACAACAAGAGAGGGAGAAACTTGCTCTAATCTGAATTGCAACATGACTCGATCCGGAACATGCATCTCGACGATGCCAACACATATAAGTGGCGTCTTAGATAACCACACATGCGCTTCATCCGTACATACTCTAGGTAACTGCGCTAACACATCATCATGATATGGTTGTCATGTTACCTACACAACATATGAAGATGATACTTTATTTTTTGTGAAACGTACATTCGTTATATTCATAACATGTGCAATATAAATGACTAATACTTGGGTGGATCGTTGATAGTCTAATTCAGATCACGGCCGAGGCAGGGGAGAGCGCAGGGAGGCGATGGCGATGTCGCCAGAGAGCTCACTGAAGGCGAGGTTGAGGTCACCAGAGGCGGAGGCGAGGTCGGTGAGACGAGCCGAGGCCGAGCTTATAAACAAAATAAAAGGAGCTGACGCCTTTTAGTTATAAAGAAAGGCGTCGGTTCTGTATACAAAAAAAATGTTAAGGGCTCGAAAGGCATCAATTTTTTTTTAAAAAGCCACGCTGGCGCCTGCATGGCTAGTCAGATACCCACTTCGAGAATTAAAATGAACAGTGCATCAAATTAAAAAAAAAATTTGGTGATTTATTATATAAATTCCCCTACTGGTAATGAATATACATAAATCCAAGACACAATCTGCGTGGCTGGTCAGATAGCCACTTAGGGAATTAAAATGATAGTGCGTCAAATTAATTTTTTTTTGGTGACTTATTATATAAATTCCCCTACTGGTAATGAATATACATAAATCCAAGACACAATCCTGCCTACATGCAGAATGGCCGAATCTCAGTATTACTTATGTTACAAATATTTAACAACCTCCCACTTCTAATCCTCACCCTCCCCCCCATATCAATGTCTCAAGTATAAAAAATTTGTATGCAAAACATAGATTCCTGATTCTCCACATTGACATAACTATGCCGCAAAGAGGTTCCGTTCCTTCAGCCGGATGAAGAACTTTTATCAGAACAGATGTCCCACAACTCAAATCTCTTATCCTTCACACTAACCTGATAAACTGTGAATGGCAGTTGTCAGTTCTCCAAGCTTCAGTCCTCAATGTTCTGGAATATATTGCTGCCTCAGATAGTCAATATTGCAAAATCACTAACGGAAGAGATCTTGCCATTCAAATAGCATATAGAAGCACAACGGGTGCATCTCCAAACTAAAGGTAAAGTGCCTTTCAATGCGTTAAACCACGTGGTGAAAGGACTATGCATAGGTTGAATTAGAGCCGTCAAGGAGTTATTGCTCTCATGCAAAGAAAACTATCTTGGATCAAGCAAGCTTGTAGTCATGCTATTCCCGGATGATAGGGAAGATGAATCGGGTTGATGTCCATGTTTTGCACGTTTCATAAATGCGGCTTCGGCATTGGTATTGATAAAAGGTGGCTGAGTAGGCAAAGGAATGGGGATATCATTTTTCAGCATTTTGACAACCAGTGACATTGAGGGCCGTAATTCTGAAGAAGCTTGTGTACAAAGAAGCCCAATTTGAAGCATTTGACTAGCTTCTTCTCCACGAAATTGACCTTCTAAAGCAATATCCACAGCTTCTGAAAGTTTATCTGACAAATAAAGGTTCCACACCTGCACATATATAAACCCCTTCTTAAAGATTTTGTAATGGACTCTCATGTTGTCTCTTGAGTAGATGGTTGTAAATGTGGTTAAATATAAATTATAAATGATCAAAAGCATTACCATTTGTAGAAGAGGAAAGGACTCCTGAGAGCAGACATTGCTCCTCTTCCCACAAATAACTTCAAGTAAAAGTACTCCGAAACTATAAACATCTGCTTTCTCTGTTAATTTCCCACGGACAAGGTATTCAGGCGCCATATAACCTCTGTAATCAATATTGATGGTTGAGTATTTACAAGAACAGTACATATGGAATGTGGAAGAAAAACAAGAAGCATTATTCTTTGCAACAGAAGATTTAAAAAGCAGAGCATGAGTGTAATTTTGCTAGCTATACGACTTGATGAGTAGCTCAATCTACATAACTAGTCTAGTCATCGACTGGAAGAGGAATGAACTGTTTGAGTAAATTAAAAAAGTTACATTTGCCTTATAAATACTGCCGAAAATACTACATTTTTTTCTGTTTATTGATTCTTAGTATGCACTTTAAAATAATATTTGAATCATGAGAACATGAGCTTTCTAACATTGGCCGAGGAATTTCTTGAGTTCTATTCTCTGAAATGATGCTCGTACATGTACAGCTGATGCTTAGCTAATGGATATACCAAATTGATGGACCATAAACATAAATTTTGAATCCCATATTCACCAAAGAATTGGGTCTATTTTTTATATCCATAATCATTGCGTGATTTTGGTGGAGATTAGTGAGTTATCAGGTGAGAGGTAGGACTTACAGTGTTCCTGCTATTCCCGTACTAATGTGAGTTTTATCTTCCGGGAAAAGTCTGGCTAGTCCAAAATCAGCAATTTTGGGTGTGAGATTCTCATCAAGCAGTATGTTGGTCAACTTTATGTCTCTATGTATAATCCTGTATCCTGATTCCTCATGAAGATATGCCAATCCCTCTGCAATCCCTGCAATAATATTGTGTCTCACCTCCCAGCTGAGGACTTGAACCTGATTCTTTCTATTATCTGCACAGAGGGGTTGTGCAAAGATCAATACGTAAGGATAATATTGATGAAGCTCTAAGGGGCAAAACTATGTTTTACTTACCAAAAAGGTGGTGTTGTATGCTTTTATTTGGCACATACTCATAAACTAATAGGCTCTCCGGACCGGTAATGCTGCAGCCTAGGAGTTTAACAAGATGTTTGTGATGAATTTTGCTGACCAAATTGACCTCGTTAAAGAACTCATCAACCCACTGCCTTGTGTTGAAGAACAACCTTTTTATTGCAACCTTCCTGCCATCGGGTAAGATGCCCTATAGGAGATGAGAAGAAGGATAAACATTTGCAGGTTTGGGAATTGGTCTGTAATCGTAAACTCAGCAAAAGAGAATGTGCAAGAGAAACTACCTTGTAAACCGAACCTGATCCACCTTGACCCAGCTTAGTGGAGCTTTCAAAGTAGTTTGTTGCCCTCTCGAGTGTTTCGTATTTGAAATTCAATTCCGACTTATTTAGAACGCTTGCTAGACGACCCAGATGCTTTCGTTCTGAAACATGTCCATAACCTTGGGAATTAATTATACAGATTGATAAAAGGACGCGCTTGACCAAATTCATGAAATGTAGGAGATTTCTACCTTCTCTTCTCCTTGAAAACTCTCTTCTCCCAAAGAAAGCAGCTGCAGCGCATATCATTCCAGCGGCCAGAACAGAGGAACATACGGCTACGATGATGACCACTCGACGTCGTCGTCCTAGTAAGTACCCACACAATAGCAAACATACTCGATGAGATGACAGAGTCGCGAAACTGATCAACGATGACAAACCTTATGTCACTATAGTACAACCAAATTATGCCTTTTTCCATTTGCAGTTTAACAATACGGTGGCGCTTACCAATCAAAAGGAAGAATGAAATGGAGTATCGTTGCATAAAGATTGCAGTAAAGCGAGGGCTAACAAATGAGTTTTGAGGGCTTACCTCCACCTGATCCAGGAACACTGGGGCTGTCTGAGTTGTTGTAGAACTTGTAAGTTGAATACCTCAAGTAGCAACCCGATTTGAGCGCTCGTCCTTCTTCCATCGGAAGGCAAGAAGTGATATTGGCGGCGGCAGCCTCCAAGCACGTGCCGCAAGAGCTCTCGTTCATCGGCTCCCAGCACTGAGCCAACCCATAGGCCGTCGAATTGGGACTGGCAGCACCCAAGGAACCCGCAAAGTAGCCGCCGTTCTGGGGCGCCTCAGCAGTCAAATTTCGAATGAGTTTGGCTACATTAGCCCCGAAAGCCGTCTTATTTCCAGCGAACTTGGTGGCGTTGCAGACAGTGGTGTCGCGGCTGCTGAGAGCCTCTTGCAGGAAGTCGTAGTAGTCGTATCTCAGATAGCAGCCGTCGAGGTAATTCCGGCCATCGCGAGTGGCTCTCTGGAAAGGGAGGCATTTGAGGATCTGGATCTTGCACTGGGCGAAACAGAGATCGCAGTCGGATTGAGAGAGGTCGGCCATGCACTGCCCGAAGGCGTAAACGATGGAGGTGTTCTGGGAGCCCTGTACGACTCTGGCGTAACGCCTGGAAGCAACCTGTGGGGTGGCGGCGTCCAAGGCAGCGACGAAGTTGTTAACAAAGTCAGAGCGGTCGGATGGCTGGGCGGTGTGGTTGCCGCAGACGAGAGCAGCTGTGGAAGTTCTGGGGTCAGACATGCAAGGGGTGGGGGTTGTGGAGAAGAAGAGGATTAGAATAAGTAGGAGGACTCGGATGGGAGCGAAGAGAGATCCTGACAGAGGACACTTGTTCATCGTCGGAGAGATAGTAGAAGCAGCAGAAGAAGAAGAAGATGGCTTTGGGGCCATGATCATGATTGATGAAGACAAAGACTAGTGTGGTTTTCAGGACAATGAGAAAATGAGAGAGATGGGAATTGATTGGGAGGAAGGGGAAGTGGGAGGCGTCAGAGAGATCACGAGAGGAGAGACCAACGAGGAGGAAAGGGAGAAAATGGAAATCAGAAAGGAACAGAAATTGACAAGCAGGGGGAAGAGAAAGACGCGGAATTGGAGGGATGCGATGCATATATCCAGATGAAGAGGAGAGTTTGAAGACGATGAAAAAACTCGACGACCCACGCCACTGGTCACCTCTTTGCCTTTCTAGGAAAGGTCGGAAAGTGATTGGAAAGAGGAGTCATTGAGGGCGGTGTCACAAGTGGGGACTGACTGGTTGAAGCCTTCCCTCCCGAGTCAGCAGCAGCAGATGCTCGTGCAAAGTTGAATTGAATACACATACACAACAATTATGGTGGAGAAGAACGAAGGGCCACTGCTCACGCACAATAAATGGAATCATTTAAATTTAGTACTCGTCGCTTCTACTCCCCGCCATCGACCCCCAGGATTGAACAACTTAAATCCGCGTGGGAGTCAGAGTGAGAGGGGAAGACCAGAATGATCAGAGAGGTGGATAAATGAAGGTCTAAGGGGTTGCTAGATGGGCTTCCTCTTACCGTTTGTGCATTCTTTTTTTGTGCTAAGTGCTAACAGGCTGGAATATTTGATGGGCTTTTTTTAAGGTCCACCTCTCCTCTCACAATAGCTGATTAAGGGGCCTATTGTCCTGATCGCACTGCTGGATCAAAACCGGACGGCGCGCAGCTGGTGGGCTCATGCCTACTCACAGTAGCTCAAATGAACGGGATTCTAAAAAATTACTCTTCACATAATTTGTGCACACTGAAAACAATTTCTGAAAAGACGACTCGCTAGTCTATAAACAAAACGAACAGCCACCATCTGCAATTGCATGAGATGGACACAGTACATACATTTTGTTTTATGCGAATTCTTGGACCTCTCCTGACGTGGGGACCTGGAATGCAATATTATTCAATAAATACTTCATCAAAATCCACAACATTTACTCTTTTTTTTTGGCAACACACAACATTTACTATAGTATTACGCCCCTGCGCTTTGACGAACGTCGTTGAATGAAAGTCATGAAGAGTTGGGAGGCCATGCGGGTTTCATACTAACATGGGATTGCTAAGGTAATGTTTGCAGGCTTGCTTGACTGGAATTATTAGCTGCCTCCTCACCTGGATCCCATTCTAGCAAGTAGTAGTCTTCCTCTGTGGCAGTTGAATCCGACGATGGACCACACAACATTCCTCCCCATTGCGGGAAGTAGATTAAGCCGATTGGGAGTGTACATAAGAGAATCATGGTGCCCATGAGAGTGATCCCCGTTTGCTTTGAGAACCTGGAGCCGGAGAAGAACAACAGTTGAGTTATTACTGCACCAAATGTCCCCCCACTTCCCGTCATTCCCGATATCACACCTAGTGACCTGCATAATTAAGAACGGTTAGTCAATCCCACTCTTAGTATTTGGAGGGTTGGGTCAGTACAACAGACGAATTATACATATCCGTTGTTGATGATAGATAAAAAAAATGAGTGAATGAACTCATAATTCATATACTCATTGAAGAGGAGAGTGAGAAGGAAGTAAACGGGGGAGTGGTAGATAATTAACCTTTTGGAAACGAAAGGAACCACCCCAAATGTAAGTCCAGATGCAGCTTGGACGAAGAAAGAGAAAGCAACCATGGCAATTATAGAGACACCGAGAGAGTTGGCTCGGCCCAGCGCTATACACAGCAACCCTGCTGTTGTTTGGACAGCCCACAAACTCCATAGCCTTCCCCTTATTCCACACCTCCTTCCCATCACATCCGAAATCACACCTCCCGTGGGCCTGCAAATTTTACAAGTGCCAGTTGAAAAAATTAGCAAGCTCCGGCATAGACATCGCGAGCCGTCCGATCAAGATCCAACCGGGGTGGGTGGTGATTGAAATTGCCTTCTATCAACAAGCAAATACATACTCAGGGTGTACAGGAGTACTGCCTAGTGTTTTTTTTTTGGAAAATTAGATCATCTCTTGGTTGATGGGTTTTAAATTAAGCAGACTTTAATTGGAAAGATGGGAGTATAAAATTACCTGGAGACCAAGTTGGCCAACCCAAAGCTGGCTGCGATAGCCCCAGCAACTTCGACATTCAAGTCAAAACGGTCATAAAAATATTCAGCAATGATGTTGTCCATGGTCAACTCCACCCCGAAACAGTATCCGTAGGTTAACCCCAGTATCCATCCTCTGTAGTTCTTGATTCCATTGATGAGGACCTTAAGCGCGCTGGATTTCTGCTTCTGCCCCGATGTTTTGAGCATCAGGAAGTCGCTGTCCGGTAAGTCTTGCCCAAAGGCCAGGACAGCCATCGCACTCAAGCTCTGGAGGATGGCTGGGAGGAAGAAGGCCACCCTCCACGCCGTGAAGGAAGTGACGCCGAGGCGGCAGATGAGGGAGTACACGACCGGCATGAGGAACTGGGTGGCGCCACTCCCGACGTTAGCCCAGCCGGCCGCCACCCCGTTGGCCATTCCGACAACCGGGGAGGAGAACATGGAACTCATCCAGAACTGGTTCGCGACGAAGTTGGCGAGGGAGAGCCCCACCAGGAACCGGAAGATAATGAAGGCCCAAGCGGAGGAGATGATGGTGACAGCGCAGACGACTGGGGCGATCAGGAGAGACATGGAGGTCATGGCGAGGCGGGGCCCGACGAGGTCGCAGGCAACTCCCATTGCGAGGCGGGAAAAGATGGCCCCTGCGACGGAGGCGATGCCGGCGTTGCCAATGTCGGTGTCGGTGAGGTCGAGGTTGTCTCGGATGATGGAAAGGAGGGGTGGGGTGGCAAACGTGGAGAAGAAGCAGGTGAAGAGGGATATCCATGCAAGGTGGAAAGCTCGCATGTGGGGACGTGCCACGGACAAGGGACGGAGTTTCATGGCCTTGTGCTCTGAGTCGACCGGCAGAGAGAAACTCCTCTGATCATCATCTGCATCTTCTTCTTTCATCTTCTTTCCAAAAGGAAACTACTAATTAAGCCTGTCGTTGATAAACCAATGGGCAGTAGCTTAATATTATTATTCTCTGAGCTCGACGAGCTGGTTTCTTTGTAGTATCAAACACAGAAGAGGCGGTTGAATTGCGTTTATCAAGCAAGCATTCGAAAGGACGAACCTCAGAGTCGTAGATTAGTTGTTTTGAACATTCGAGTTTAGGTTCTATATGGAGTACTAGGTGTGGAAGAGGAAGAATGAAGTGTGTGACAGTACCACAGAGGTTGCATGTGGTCCCTGGTCAGTAGTAATTGAGAGACTGATTGGGAGTGTAGCTATATATTGATATCAAAGCTGGTAAACAATCGTGGGATGAAGAGTCGTGTGGTACTCTCCGGTGTCTGTGGAAGAGCAGTTTTGGCTTATATAGAATGTTGATGATGGGAGTAATGACGATCGAGCAAGAGCGTGATTTCCCCGAATTGTTCAGTCGGATCCTCGCATATGTAATAATGTACGTTGAGTATAAGGGAAGTCCCCTGCGACCCGCTGCATATTTGATTCACTTGTCCAAGTGGGTTTAATATGGGGCTAGCAGGGTCTTTTCTCGCCTGTATGATCAGCATGTTTGGTGTCTTCCAACTCCTCCAACATTTTGTTTTTATTGTAATCAATAATGATGCTTCACTACTTCTTTCTTTCTTTGTTTCCGTCTGTGTTTTGTCTGTTAGTCTATTTGTTTGTTAAGACGGTTAAACATACAAACAACAACATGGAACAGAAAAACAAGTAACAGAGCCAGATATCAAAGCGTTCATTGTCTATATTTATTTTCCACGCTGCAATTGACTAGTACCGGAAGCCGGTTGCTATACGCAATTTTCATAAGTTTGAGATCAAATTTGAAACGTAGCTTCCATTACCAAGGACTGCTGAACAAGGACGAGACAACTTTGGTATGCGGCTCAGTTTTACCACCTGCAAACACAAATAAATATGCCACTAAAGGGTTGCCTACCCCGTTGGTAATTTACCCTACTTAAATTTCGCAGAATCTGTCATTCCACTTAATCTAAGTTACGCGAACAATACAATAGTTCTCCTGTAGTCCTGTTAGTATGCACCACGAGCATTCTGGCACGCATAGGCTGGATGTAGGCGCTCGTTATAAAGGGTCAGGGGGGTTGATTTGAACACAAACCTGCCCTCATCATAACTTGCGTTGTAGGATTTCGAACAATATCAACTCGTAATATACCCGCACCCAGATGCGCGAGTGTATATTAACTTTTTCTTGTTACGGTGACCATAATGGAAGGTGGATTGCCGGATCTGTATAAGAATTTGGGCTTGGTTCGTCGGTGGTTGCAGACGCTTGGGCTTGTTTGGTGGGTGTACGCCTGACTATTTGGTTAAACTGCAGTAGTATTATCATTGAGGGGGATTTACTCATGATCATTAAGCTCCTCATGGGTGATAATTGGAACATTTCTGTTAGTATTAAAGTTTTAATAGATAACCTTAAACTTCTACTCCCTAGGTTCCAGATGATCTCCTTCCAACATGAACATAGGGAAGGGGACAGACTGGGAGATGCTTTTGTTAACTTGGTCCTTGCTGAACTCGGGATACTGGTGGCGTTGTTCCCCGGCCACCCTCCATACTTATTGGACGATGTTCGTGGTGTGTCTTTTGTTCACTTTTGATGAAGCTTCCTTTCTAGGAAAAAAAGAGATGAATTTCGGAAGCGGCAGTCCTCTTGCCACGTTTCCATTGCTATTGTAGAAGCCTCCATAAAATGTACTCCAGCTCTGGACTATTTGCATTTGCGAATTGTCACCACATCTTGATAGAGTTAAGGTAATCAAATCCTCATCTCTTCCTCTTCATTTGATGTCAGTTCATAAATTGTCTGAGATGGTACTCTTCATCTATAGGGCAGTATATGAGAAAATTCTTTTGGGTTCAACATAAAGATCGAGCTTTTCATACCTTAAGCTGGGAAATGATATGGTCGCCTGCGGGATCTGGTGGTTTAGGTATACATTAGTCTGCTTCTAATTTCATCGATTTAAGTGTTTGAACCATGGATGAAAAGTCTTAAATTTATTGTTTTTTCTGTTGGCAAACAACGTTTGAGGTTGGTTACATACAGTTATACTACCCTACTCCTTATGGTACTCCTCCTAAGTCCTATCACACAGGTTGTTTTCTTCTACTGCTCGATTAACAGCTCCATCTCCCTCGCTGAGGTTTCCTTTTTAATAATAGTGAATGAGGTGGAGGAGTAGTGGCTAGGTTGAAAAATGAACTTCCTGGCAAATGTTAAATTTCATTGTCCTCCTTGAATGTTACAACCACTACGTATATTACGTAATCTTGAGCTACTATATGCCTCACCTTTTGAAGTCGCACAAAGAAGCAACGTATTGGAGTATACAGTGTTATTAAGTAACAAAAGTGAAGTGGTTGGTATCGTGTGTGCATTGTGCATCACCCTCGTGGACCCCTCCCTCCTGCATGTGAGGGAGTTTTGGCATCCTTGCTAGAGAGAAATTTGGCCCACAAGTCATAGACAGACCGCCAGACAGTTGTTGCGGTGCCACCACGCAATGCATTCCCCCCCCCCCCCCCCCCCCCTCCTTCCAAGAGAAATTATTGGGTACAATGGCCTGGCCATGTCACTTTTAGGACAGGGCGATGGAGATCCATCGATTTAAATGATCGACGGCGAACACACTTTACACCTCCAAGATCGACGGCTCACCGGCCTGGAGTAGTGTGCCAGGGACACACAGGAAGGGAAGGAGGAATATAAAGATGAGTACCCGCCCCAGCTCAGCATGGGCTACTCCAACTTTGGAGTAATGTTAAGCCCCGTGCCTTATAACCCGTGATTTTTCTCGTGCTCAAGGTTGGTGGCCGTGAAATCACTTTTATCTGACGGCTATCACCCTGGGCATGAGAAAAAACACGGGCTTGGGGCACGGGGTTTGTCTTTTTCCAACTTTGGAGATCAGATGTGAGTGCTTTGAGCTAACTCGAGTTGGTGAGTCATGAGTCGTTGGGTAGCTTCTCTTGTTCCCTTGCTTTCCAACTACTACTTCCAAGAAACGGGAAAAAATCATTTTTTCTTGCCCTGAGCTCCGGCATTTTCACTTGCGACCTACCTAGTTGCACAGAGGAAGCGACGGACACTGGCATTTGATTCGCTTTCTTCTTCTGCGCTTCTAGCTGCCCCTCTCTCCTATCCTATTTATCAAATTTTTTTGTTTAGCATATTTTTTAGTTGGGGATCAATGTTGAAGCAAAAAAGTCTTCAGAAACAAAAGTCAGTGAGACCATGGTGGAAGAGGAGGACGAGGAAGAAGCTCTTCGCATCGCTTATGTTGACCTTCTGTCTGGCAAGTTTGTTGCTCATGCGCACTCGCCATTCTAAGTTTACCGTGTTCCCTCTCTCGTCTCACCACCGCACCCTTCCCTCGCCGCCGAAGCTCGCCTTTCTCTTCATTGCCCGCAATCGCCTTCCTCTTGATGTCGTCTGGGATGCTTTCTTTCGGGTATGCTTCCAATCCTTCTCCACTCTCTTTTTGAAACTGAATTTCCCATCCGTTTTAGCAGAATGCACGAACTCTTCTCAAACTGTCAACTTTTAAATCCACGGTAGTGATCTAGATATTACAGAACTCTCATTGAATTCTAATTCCTTTTGTCTTCCTCTGTGCCATCGTAACCTTGTGACTCAAGGAAATTATAATGTTTGTCACTTCTATTGCAATTTGCAAGAGGCTGCCTCCAGTTTCCAATTGCTCAAGATACTGAGGACGTTACATAAAAAAAAACTTTCCCTTTTTCCTACGATTCAATGTTTATCTTGTTGACAACAATTTAATTAAAAAGGTTAGTTGAAAGTAGTTTGAAAAGGGAAACTATTGTATCAAAATAGAAAAATAGTACGTTGCATATTTTATTTCTTTAAATTTTCATTTTTAGTTGATGGATACTGCTTTTGCAGGGACAGGAGGCTAAGTTTTCAATTTTTGTCCACTCCAGACCTGGATTTCTGCTCAACCAAGGGACGACGAGATCTGCATACTTCTATGGCAGACAGCTCAATGATAGTATACAGGTTCAGACTTTCCCCCCTCAAAGTCGTAATGTGTATATAACCTTAGACGTAGCTCGCGACTAATGCTGCCGCATTCTGTAGTTGTCATTGTTAGAGACACATATGCATTAGGTTTTACCAATGGAAAAGATCATTATTCTAGTTTTTCTGTTCTTCTAGCTAACAGGATCCGCTCCTGGTCATCCATTTGAAGCCAAATATTTTTCCCAATTTTGGCTATCATTCGATACGACACAGTTATTATGGATGTAAAAGGGCTTGATTTCTGATAACAATCATATTAGTTGGACGGGAAAAGTGTTGAACGTAGATGCTGTTTCAATCTTTTTCTAAAAATCACAAGCTGTATATTAGGAGCAAGTATCATGAATGGCATAGATGGCCAATCATGCTGAGCTCTTCAAAATCAATCTTTTGTATCCCTTTGGCCTGATATGATATAAAGAAAACTTTACTTGGATAGAGAAGTTTTCACACTGAGACACTTGTTTTTCTTGTGTACATTGTCTATATTTCTTAGTATACTGGCTTCTTATTCTCTTTTTCACCATATTTGATACATTGGATTTTTTGATATGTAATTAGGTTTGCAAAATTCATGTTTCCCTTCTTGTTTCTTTTCCAGGTTGATTGGGGAGGGCCGAGCATGATTGAAGCAGAGCGAATCTTGTTAAGAAATGCACTGAAAGATCCTCTCAATGAGCGTTTTGTTTTTGTCTCTGACAGGTGAGCTTTAAGTTGAATATTAGTCATTATAATGCTGAGGAAGTGCAGGTCCTGATTTCAAACCCCAGTCAATTGGCACTCATAGGGATTATATTCCAACTTTCAGCACTCATACAGTAAAATTACATGAAGGGTTCACCTGGTCTCATCTAAAATTTCAGCCCCCTTCCATTGTTGAAATTCCATCACTCTTTTATATTGGCAAAGAGATCCTACCCTTTGTTGAAAAGCCATGGTCTGTATGCATTTGAAACTTATATTATCATTCACCTGGTACCTATATTGTTGGCTTGTGAATGAAAGGTTGATATTAGTTAGAAAAAATGTATGTGCAGTCCCCCAAGACGGGTGGTTCAACAGTTTTAGGTGGAGCCCACAATTCCTGACCAATCTGATTGGTCTTGACCTGTGGGCCCTACTTTAAAACATGTTGAGGCGCCTCTTCAGGTGGCTGACATATAAACAGAACTCTACATGTTAAGCTATTGACACATAAAAGTGCACGATATTAATATTATATTAGTATGGTACATTTGAGTAGAAAGCAGGGAGCAATCCCTATTTTTCATTAATGATCAGGAGGAGGAAGATACATAAGAGACCTCATAAAAGAAGAAAATTACATCTTCCATGACTCTCTCCTTTATATATATATATATATATATATATATATGTATAATGTGGGGGGAAAACTATCTTTTCTTTGAAGCCAGATTTGTTTTAACCATCTCCGGCATGATTTTCTGGGCTTGGGATAAGGAATTCTTCAGTTGGCTGATACTCTTGTCCTGTGGCATGCAGCTGTATACCATTATATAACTTCAGTTATGTTTACAAATATATCATGTCTACTTCATCCAGTTTTGTGGATAGGTATGTATCTCTTATTGGTCGATTACTACTCTTTCTACCTGTGCAGTATGAAGTCTTCCAATGTCTGTGAAATTGTCGATAGGTTCTAATTGCTGGTCATGTAATGCTGGAAGCAGCTTTGCTGATACAAAAGAAGGTCGTTATAATCCAAAAATGCATCCAGTTATCCCTGTCCAAAATTGGCGGAAAGGGTCTCAGGTGACAATTCTTGGTGAACATACAGCTTAGTATGGTATTATTCTGCATTCGAGGCTCTTATTATTACCTTTTTTTTCCTCTTCTTAGTGGGGTGTTCTTATCAGAAAACACGCAGAAATCATTGTGGAAGATGAAGCGGTGTACCGGATGTTTCAAGAGCATTGCATGGTATGCACACTATTGTTGGATGAATGATAGTATTTCATAATACATTTTGGACTAAAACTGCAACTTAAGGGCATTTGTGTGTCGTAAAGTTACACTGGCACCGTTGACAATCTATAATTGACCCATCTTGCCTTTTCTATGTGAGGAAGAAAAATAAGGTTGGAAGTTCTCATTAGAGCATAATATGGAATTGCTAAAGAAAAATTTAAAGCCTTAACTTGACTGTGAAGGGATCTTTAGGACGATTAAGATGAATGAAATTGTCATTTGTCTTTTACTCACTCCCATGACTCACTTCTGCTATCCCTTATTAGTGGTCATTTTAGTTCTCAGGTTAAAATAAGGCTCCCTTAAGAATCACCCTTTTTTCATATGCGACAGAGGTAGTATGTTTTTGTTAGTGAGTATGCGGAAGTTAAGCTGTTGTAGTATATTTGTAAAATGTTATGATTGCTTATTGACATCTATTTAGTCTTTCCTACCCTTCATGTGGATTTTTCATTAAGTAATGAAGTTGGGGTAGTTTCAAGCTAAAATAGCATTCATTTCTCCTTTAGCTGGACTAATAAATGTATTCACTTCTTTTGGCTTATATGTCATATTCTAAAGTAACTGACTCTTCAACTATGAATTCTGCAGCGAAGATCATTACCAGAGTTTTGGAGGGAAAATTCTCTTGTAAGTCACGTTATGCTTTATTAAGTATTACGATCGACAAAAGAGAACTTGTTCTTTGACGTTGATTCTTGAATTACTGTAGTAATTAACGTAAGTCTTCATGTCTGTGTTTTTACAGACTCTAGATCCATCGAAGGAACACAACTGTATACCAGATGAGCATTATGTGCAAACGTTACTAGCTGTAAGCCATTTTTCCATGATCTCACGTCATTTTTTTTTTGGGTAATTGAATTTCATTCATCCAAAAAGTGAAGGGAATACAAATAAATACACATCAAAGCACCTACCCAAACCCAGAAAACACGAAACAGACCTCTGCTGGGCGCAGAGGTGAGAAAAGAAACACACCCGATAGGAGGGAAGCATAAACTAAAAAGATCCAAATAGTCTATCCAAAGTTCTTGGAGGAATGAACAACTTTCCATTATCACTTGCTTGAGATTGAAAGCCTCAATGCTATCTCGCACTTGCTTGATAATAATGCGAACAAGAGTGAGAGCATTCTGTCTTTGCTGAATCTTCAAATATGTGGTGTTTTCTTTCAGCCCAAATGAGACTAATATAAGTGGTGAAAAGAGTTTTGAGAAGATCATCCTGGAGAAGAATGATTGTTGTTAACCCCAGTCATCTGATAGGTTGCAATTCCACCTGCATTATGCAGACTCACCTAATCTCACATGCTGTTTCAAATCTCAAATATCAATGAACCATTGGTTTTTCTCTTTTTATTACTTTCTATATTGTTTCTATTTTTCTCGGGGATCGTTAGTATCTTTACTTTGGCCTCTGCTTATGTCTGTAGAAGCTTTGTACAGTGCTGTGGCTATGGTATATGTTTTTCATTTAGTTGTCCTGTTGAAGTTTTTTAGTAGAAACTTGGTATCTCTACACAGTGAATTTGAGGGGCCTCCAAAAATTAGCGTAGGATCATATCTCAGTTACACAAGTTACTCTTTTCATTATTCTTATAACTAATTTGGATATTCAATGCCCAGCAAAAAGGACTTGAAAGGGAAATTGTTCGAAGAACACTCACTCATACATCATGGGATCTTTCTTCTTCTAAATACCGTGAGAGGCGTGGATGGCATCCAGTTACTTACAAGCTTGCAGATGCTACACCAATCCTCATTCAGAATATTAAGGTGTGCCACTTGTTTTTGCCATAAAAGTCTCATTTAAGGAGACGGTCATGTGTGTTTTTCTGCACAAGAGAGTGTTGCTGGTGCTTATGCAGTCTCAAATGATGAAACATTTTCAAGTTAAATCTAATTCAGCTGTATGGAACAATCAGATGTTCTGTTTAAGTAAACTGTTCCTATTTCTCAAAATGATTAAGGCCATGCATGTGGAAGTCACTTCAAAATGCAAATCTGAATATGTATGAAGTAGTTAAGAATGATTCTTATTCACATGCAGGCCATTGATAATGTGTACTATGAGACTGAATATAGAAGAGAGTGGTGTAGCAGCAAAAGCAACCCATCACCATGCTTTCTTTTCGCCAGAAAATTCACTAGGCCTGCTGCATTGCGGCTTCTAAACATGGTAAACAGATTTTTTGCCTGGATTTGTTATTATGAGTTCAATATTGGTCTTGCTTCCTTGAGTTTTGTCCAACTTAGTTTAGTACAAGTTTACGACAACAAAAGGAGGAGGGAGGGGGGAAGACTTTAAAAGCTTGTTATATCCTTAAAATATTTTTTCCTTTGTGCAATTCAGCTGTTAAATTTAACTTCCAATTGATCTTGTTTGTCTTTCACTTTTTCCCACAACTGAAATAAATGGAGTTATGTGGGGTAACTGGTCATTGAAAAATGCGAATGATCTCCAGGAAATTTTGCCAGTGTCACAAAATTGTTTAGGAGTATCAAGGACCATGCAGTTTGCCTGGACAAAGTGTACAACAAGACAAGACAGATAGTATTAGTTGGTAGAGGGCTTTACACGAGGGGGGTGCCACTTGCAACTGTAGAAACCAGGAGAATACTTTCCCCTATCCTTGTTGTGTCACCCCCAACTGGTGGGTCCCAAGTTAAACTGATTAAAGCATTTCTTGGTTAGAGATAAGTTTCCTTTTGGCCAAGTCCCCTGATTGGCCACATCATATGTCTCATTTTTTACAACGCAAGCAGTCTTCTTTTTTATCATTTGTTTTTTAACTTCTTTTGGATCAATTTTTCATGTCACTATGTATGACGGACCATTAACAGCCATAAGACTATTTGTTCTGCCTTCCATGTTAATAAGATTCTCATTCTTTTGACCCTGGCAGTCATTGGTGGGAGGTTAAATTTATCTCTGGGAGGCCAAATTGTTGACAGGTATGCCTGTTGTCGTCACTACTTGATTATGATTATGTTTGTAGACTTTAATTGTCTCTGGAAGCCGTACGACAATTAGTATCCATGTTGCTGACCTCAAATTGTTGGGAAAAGGCGCTACTTGATTATGCTTATGTGTGTTGTTATCACTGGATTACGTGTACAGACTTACCTTAAATTTCAACAATCATCAGTATCATGATGTAATAATGTTGTAAAATAATCTCGTATAAACGTAGAATGCATCATGAACCTATGCGTGCATGTGGGTGTTAACTTAGTCAAAGGTGAAAGAGTGGTTCAAAAACTTGATTGACTGAAAAAGGAAGAATGAAACGGTTCCAATGCATGGCATATGAAATCTAGGGTTCCTTGTCTAATGCCAGTCATATGTGTCTTGGTCTTAAATTCTTGCTAAGCTTTCACCGGAAATGTTGACTGCTAAAAATTTGGCTTCTTTAGCAATCTAATATGCTTACATTTAAGTACTTGTAACTTTGTTATGTGATGTAACCAGGATCTAAGAACACAAAATTTCAAACCTATTAAGAGTGTTTCCTACTTTTTGACAAAATAAGTCATTTATCTTGCACAGAACCTTGTTCCACATCAGTATGTCAACATCTTGGGAACGTTCATTAACCATTGATGCCGAATCAGGTACAACTTTTTGAACTGTGGGCATTCTCTGAGGGTCACTGACTCTGCTTTCAACGGGATACAGATTATGCAAAAGTATTCAGAAAAAATTTACTGATTTTCCCTTTGCACTATTTTAATCTTTAATACTTTGAACATATGGAGCAGGCTGATTGGTTGATCAGCATGGCGGTAAAGGGGTATGATCTTGTTGAATATGACTGTATCAGAATGACCAATATTCCATAGGAGGACCAATATCAGTCCTTTGTAAATGTTCTATTTTGCACGCATAGTTTACTGGTAGTCTTTTCTTGGGAAACTAATTTTGCTGGTATTCTTTTTTCATAAGCTAGTTTATCGGTATTCATATTATGTGTGTATAATAAATGCTAAGCGAATTTGATGGTATTTTTTTGCTTTTCTCGGGAACCTCAGCTAAAATAAATGATGGAAATACTTTTGAGTTGTAATATATATGAGTGTCAGAATGATTGTAGTAAAAGGGTACAGAAATCCCTGAGTGGTGAAAAGTCAAGTGCCCAATTTTTCATATATGCTCAGTTTTTTTTATTAGCAAAAAAAAATTATGAGGTCAGCTTTTCGTATTATGATCATCATAGCAACTATTTGGGGTAGTTCCCATCTCGTTGTTTTTGCTCCCTGGGCATCCGCTTCTACACTAGACCTCTCCGTTGATTGATTCATTCCCTGGCCTCCCGACTTTCCTGTCTGCCTAATGTAGAATTAGAATCAGATGAGATGCTGGTGATCTACCTAACTGGTGCCCTCAACGCCATCTTTGCATGGCACAAATTATTTTGATTAACTTCCTCTTGATTACCCTCAGGCTTCCTGCTTGCTCCTTCCGGGGGCCATATTGTCATATTAGCATGGGACATCGGGACTCTATTGCAGCGGAGCTGCAGAAATGAGATGCTTAAAATACTTCATAAACGATCACTCTTTGACGTCACAAAACATGTACAGAGGGTGTTAACGCGTCTTGCCTCTTATCATCAGTTGGAATGCGCTATTTTTTGATGCCCAAGTGCTTAAGCTGTTAAATTGAAAGTGTTGATTGCCTCTTAATCTCCTTTTATGGGGGAGAAAATCTATAAACTCATGATTTGTGTTCTCAAACGCCCTTAAAGCCACGTAACATTATTTCAAAATCAGTCATAACAAAATTTAGTGTTTAAGAGGCTAATGAGTAATTCGCAATGCCAAATACATCCATTTGGAATTATTATCACCATAAAGATTTTCAGAATAAACTAAAATTAGTTTATTTTGGAAAACCTTATGGTGATAATAATTCCGGACGGATAGAGTACAACCTTTTCCATTAAGATGCCTGAAAGCCAACTTGATTTTATCACAAGTAATATCTAACATACGATGCACCAATTCTCAGTTGCCACCTCAATCCCTTTCAGCAATATGGTTTGTCCTTCACCAATTCCCCTCTCTTTTTTTTTTACTTACCATTTTTTTATCAAGACAAAAAAGAGAATAGAAGAAGAAGGTGTGGAAGCAAACATGCACTACAACAAAACCATCCGGTTATATTGACAATTTCTGTCATCCTTTTGTAAGATGTGCTGCCCCACCTAAGCTCTCATTTCTTTCTAATATTTTCCGGGATATTGCAAAAAAGAGAAAACTCATCAGTGGCAATAAAAATTTGTCACGTTGCTGGACGTTTGGACAATGGAGCGTGTTATAGTGAGATCCTTGCCATAGTGTTAGTTTGCCTTTCCTTGTAAAACTGATAAAGGAAAAAGTCACAATGTGAACTTGATCTTGGTAAATGGAACTTCACTGTCAGCTTTAGTGACTAGTGAGTGCTCATCTTGGCTATGGAGACACCTATATATAGCAGGTCAATCAATTGTGGGCCTAGCAAAGCGCTTTGAGTATATAAACAAACCTTATAAATGGGCAAGCATTCCAGTAGAGCATCCCTCATAGTTCTTGGGTTTTGGGTTCGGCAGTGGGCCTAAATTTTAGTAAAGATACGGTAGGTTAGGTTGAATAGTGGTGTAAAACCAACTAATAATAGTCTCGTGATTTAGAACTACATTAATGATGTGATTGAACTAGTAATTTGGAGGGAAATTCACTTTTACTCTATTTTTATTTTTTCTTAAGTTTGGAGAGAAAATGAAAAAAAATCTCTATGTTAGGAGATTTATTTAGTCTCATATAAGAAAGATATAAGAAAGACATCTTAGTGTAATAAGGTATATATAAGGAAGCTTTCTTTCTTATTATATCTCTTATTGGGTGGAGACTTTCTACAAACAAGTGTGTATAAATTCGTGGGTGCACCAAAGGTGCACAAATGCACACGTGCGCACATGGGTGAATGGGCGCATTGTGACGCACTTAGCATTTTGCACTTGGCAATTCACAA
Source organism: Houttuynia cordata (assembly GCA_039654745.1). Classification (NCBI taxonomy): domain Eukaryota; kingdom Viridiplantae; phylum Streptophyta; class Magnoliopsida; order Piperales; family Saururaceae; genus Houttuynia; species Houttuynia cordata. The sequence continues at coordinate 1,305,037 of CM077515.1, read as the reverse complement.
TTTGCATTTAGAGCTTTTAATTTTTAATTAAAAGGCCAATTGCTTTTTGGAGCCTCAAAACCGTTGATTATGATCAAACGGTAAGACAGGTGATTGGATAGATAATGAACAATTATGTTCGTTCATCTCCCTTTGTGAAAGAGTGTCCATTCATCTCTCTTTGTGAAAGGAAGTCAATTCGTCTCCCTTTGTTAAAGGGTGTTCATTCGTCTCTTTTTTTGAAAGGGTGCCCGTTGGGCTCAGATCTATATATAGGGTTGCCTGAAACCAAAAAAAAAAGAAAAAAAAACACAATTCGTTCTGTAAAAGTCATTCTTCTTCTCTGATTCTCTTTTTCATAAAAGGTAATAATTTTGCTTTATCTTTGAGTTCGGGGTCAGACCTGTTATAGTGTACCACTTGTCGACCAGTGGTCTGTTGTATTTTGGGGACATATTACAGGATGAAACCTGTGCACGTGGTGGCGGCAATATCTGTTTCGAAGTCAACAATGCATATTATGCCTCGGACAATTTCAAGTGATTTACTTTTTGAGATTTAATTGCGATTTTATTTAACATAGTCGGGTAAAGTACAATTCTTTGACGCTGCACCAACTGATATCCGGTGAGAGGTGACCTAAGTTGGAGATCCTTTGGATACCATTTTTGGTGTCACCGTCCTTACTTCTGTCTTGATTTTGACTCAGCTTTCCTTTAATAATGTTGTTTTCGGCAATAGCTGGATGGGCATTTCGCTGTTCTTGTGGGAGGTGGGCCTGGGCACTCTCCATGCTTACCGAAGGTGTGAATCTTACTCGCACACCTCTTATACATTGCTGCTCTCTCTTTCTCTAGCTGTGGGAGACAAAAAAGATCGGAGGCCGTCCACACGCCTACTCCCCACAAAACTGATGACCCGTCTCCATCTTCAGCATAAAGTAGGCATCCCACTCATGGAATGTTCATTGGTGCAGAGATCGTGGACAACAAAAATATAACATATATATCTTGGCTTCATTTTTTAGTCATAGTATGAAGATTGTATTGTACTTTTTGCTCAAGCAAACATTCATGTGGAGAGCTAAAATATATGTCAGTATATACATTTCTTTGGGTACATGTTTAAATTATACAAGTGATAGACAGATTAACATAATTATGGGTAGAACGTAATAGAAAGAGCAAGTTCATTGGTAATGTAGTACAGTATTATATACATGAGTGCCGGATTAAAAAATAAGAATCACGTCCAAAATGAGTATTGCAGGACAAGGCCTCCATTCGACATGATATCTTTCCATTGCCTCTTTTGGTGTAGTGTGTAGCAATTCTTCGTATCCATAGTTAATGAAGCACCAAATAAAAGTAATAAGTTCCATAATCACTTGTTACCTATCAGTGCGAGTGAAAACTTTTCACAATAGGGTATAAAAAAAAAATTTAAAAATGACACACTCTAGAACTTATTTGCAAAAGAGGGTATCTGACAAACCACGCAGGCGCCAGCGTGGCATTTTTTTTAAACTGACCCAAAAGGCGTCGGTCGATCCGACGCCTTTTGCAGAAATGTTAAAGGCGTCGGTTCGGTCCAAACGACGCCTTTCGTTATAACTTGAAAGACTAAAAGCGTCATTTAAACCGACGCCTTTAGTAGAAATGCTAAAGTCGTCAGTTACACCGACGCCTTCCTTAAAGGCGTCCATTGAACCAACGCCTTTGGCATTTCTACCAAAGACGTCGGTTCAACCGACGCCTTTTAGCAACTTTGCTTTTTTTTTTTTTGCTTTTTTTTCCAGACAATGGAGGCGTCGGTTGAACCGACGCCTCTCACCTACTTTTCCTCTCGGAACTGATCCTCTGGATGAAATCTACAATTTTTCACCTAATAATACATCCACAAACATACACCAAAACACATTCACAAACATACACAAAACATATATAAAAATATATACGCAAACATATTACACAACATTAAACTATTACAAAGTTATACAACGTATTACAAATGTTCTTATAAAATTACAAGTGTTTAATCAATTCTCCTCAACCTATTCCTACCCCGTCCTCGTGCTCGAACTGGAATTTCCTCAGGCTCAACGTCAGGCATAGCATCTGAAGAAGAAGGTGCCTGACGTAGAGCACGGAGTGCACGCTGTCGCCGGGTATATACTTTTGAAGAAAGGGGCCTCTCAACTTGATCGACTGAGGCGTCTGGAACAACTAGTGATGGGGTAAAACTTGTCGTGTCAGTCGATGATGTCACAACGTCTGGTGAAGCTGATAAAGGATCTGGAACAACCTCCATTCCTGGAATCTCAGTCATAACGGGCCGAAGCAATGGCAAACTCACAAGAACATGACCAGAGATATCATGTATCGTCTGACATGCCGCTACATAGCTATCATAAGATCGGTCTACCAAAGCACTATGAGACTGAGCGTGCACTTGTCTCACACAAGTAAGCTACAAAGGAACAAGAATATATGTTATCTACTCATACAATGGTGAATTAAATCAAATATGAAGTCGGAGATACTCACCAACGCCAGCTCAGTGTCGCCCCTCGGTTGATATAACATCTCCGCCTCATGCACAGGTGGCATGATAAGTCTCCTCGTGATCCTCAAGTACCATCGCATGTATGCATTATCTGCATCTCGCTCCATTATTGCAGGCTCCCCTTGAACGAGAGTGGTCATCCGGTCATCCCATCTAGTAATATAGGCTGCATGATGCGACTTCCAATCATAACTCCCTCGGCCTCGACGCGATTATCGTTCAATGAACTCTACACCAAGAGGGAGGAAAATCTGCTCAAATCCGAACTGCAACATAACCCGATCTGGAACATGCATCTCCACGATGTCTACACATATCAGTGGCGTCCTAGATAGCCACACATGCGCTCCATCTGTACATATTCCTGGTAACTGCACTAACACATGATCATAATATGGCTGTCATGTTACCTACACAACATATGAAAATAGTATTCGTGTCACTTCTATTTACATTCGTTATATTCATAACATGTACATTACGAATGACTAATACGTGGCCGGATCGCTGATAGTCTAGTTCAGATCTATACATCAAGAGGACACTGTGAGGATTTACTGTTTTTTTCTTTTTAGCATTCCACCTAACATAAAGAAGATGAAAAATACATTAGTTAAAATCCCAATAGAAGATCACAAAATAACTTAAATAGAAAACACATACTGAACTCCTAACGGAGATAAACCATCTAGTGGAGTACTTTGAATGTTTGGACGGCCAATATGCAATCTCTCCCACGACCATAGCTGTTTAACACATACACACCCAGCATGAATCAAATGTTATAATTGAAATAAACATTTCAGCATGAATCATATTATTGATGGTTTACCTGGATCAGAGTGACGCACCCGGCAATCCCGAATGTGCTAGGTTGGCAAGCTTTTGCCAACTCTCTGTACAGGTAGGCAAGGGTGGCACTACCCCATGCATACTGTACTGCGGTGTATAAATCCTCTAACAAAAGAAGATACCTCGGGTGCACATGGCTACTGCTGCTATCGGCAAATATAGTGCTACTGAGCAAATAGAGTAAATATGCTCGTGCGTGTTGCTCGACTTCAATCTCTGTGGCATCTTCCGACAGGCGACTGAACTGCTCTCTCAACCACAACAGACTTACCCTAGTTTATCCTTTCAATGATTCGTGTGGAGGTCCCCGTCCAAGAAGGTGCTCGTATACTTCATTCCAGTCAATGCCCACAGTCGAGCAACTCACCGCAATGTCATCAACTCGCAATCCGAGTAGTACAGCAACATCTTGTAATGTTATAGTCATCTCCCCCAAATGCAAGTGAAATGTTTGCGTCTCCCTCCGCCATCTCTCAATTAGGGCAGTGATGAGAGCCATATCAATCCTGATATGCTGTAACCGTGTAAAGTGGCCAAAACCTGCCATCTCTATGTACGGCAACATGCGCGGATCAACTACCCAATGGCGCACGTTTTGCCAGTGCTCGGTGCATTCAATGCACCCGGGATCCTATACACATGAAAAGTACTTACAATTAGAAAAGTAGTTAAATTTCTGCAATATACAAAACTAAGGGGATAATGATTATGCACATACCTCTCCATTCCATATGCCATCGGATCTGTGCGAGCTCTGCTATGTGAGGACGGAGGGATCAATCGGTCCTGGGTCCATAATATCTACAAAGAAATCAACAATTAATTGTAACTTCAAAGAATGTATAAACCAACCTACTTTAAATAGAAAAACCATTGTAAGAACATGTACCAAACCGCTGAAGGTGTGTTTTGGCATTGTCGCCTATTATGTCCAAGTTGGTTACATTTCCCACAATGGTAGTGTGATCGACCATCTGTCGTCATGCCCGCACTATCCATCGCATTACGTATTCTCCTAGTGCGTGGACGACCGGGTTTTCGTGTCACTCTTGGGGGCTTCACCACATACATAGTTGACTTTTCCTCCTAAGATCGTCGATCAGGAGGAGGAAAGAATTCGACTGCATACACCGATCTATATGCATCAACTGTATACCAATGTCCAACTAAATCGCCGATGGGTCGCCTTCGCTTCGAATGGACAACAAGTAGATGACGACATGGATGTTTGTACACCTGAGGATAATTGCAAGAACATGTATGATCGGTGTCATCCACCATATATTTTCTACCACGCATTGTTCTCACTTCATACATGTGAGAATTGATTTGGTCAACAAACATGCTGCCAATGAGACGCGTTTGTCCTTTAATCTTCCACTCAATAGTAGGGGTGTATGGGGTTGTCATGGCCAATCCGGCCGAATGTCGCTTCACAAAGAATTTGACGATACCGTAAATTTAATGGTATTCAATACAGGTTTTAAATAAACTTACCTCAAACTATGCGAAAGTTGGGGTTCGTTGCACGCTAGTGATATAGACAAATCTTCTTCATTATCTTCCACACGCCTTCTTCTACAGTGTCCACTCGACCTATCTCTGCGAGCACTCCTACTTTCGCCTTCACCATCATTTCCAAACCTACGCATGCGCACCTCTTTTTCTACGCATAGCACGAAGCTAAGCACATGAGGCGCGAAATAGAACATTTGTCTCATAGAATTGTCATCATCAATTGGTATTACGGTAGTCCTTCCTCCATAAACAGGCATCTTGTACTTTATACGAATTTTCCACAATCTTTGGTCCCATCCCAGTTTGTTTACCACTTGCATCTCTAGTTCCTCGTAAGTACTTGGCTTATTAATAAATAATCATACACTTTCACCGCCTTCGTATTCACCTCTATCAATTCTACCACCATACATTAAGACAAACGGAACCATTTCTCCCGCCATCTCTTGTCACAAAACTTTTAAGAAAGAAACACTATCAAATACTACACAAATATAACATACTTAATTTCATACATATTTCAAACATATATTAAAAATATATATTACCTATAACGACGCGCGCGACGGGGGGATGAGGTGGCCGGCGCGAGGAGGCGAGCCGAGTAATGGCCGGGGCGAGGACGTGGAGGCAGAGCTGGCCGGAGGCGGTGGGGCGATGGTGTCCGGAGTCGAGGGGCAACGGTGGCCGGCGGCGAGGGGCGACGGTGGCCGCCTAGGAGCTGGCCGGAGGCGAGGGGCGACGGTGGCCGGGCGCGAGGAGGGATGCTGGCCGGAGGCGAGGGGCGACGGTGGCCGGGCGCGTGGAGGGACGCTGGCCGGAGGCGAGGGGCGACGGTGGCTGGAGGCGAGCACGGGGAGGCGGAGGAAAAGCCGAGGTGTCGCCGGAGTAAAAAAAAAACCAGTCGGTTGAACCGAAGGCCCTAAAAGGATAATCGAAGGCGTCGGTTGAACCGACACTTTTTAAGGCGTCGGTTCAACCGACGTCTTTCAGTTATAACGAAAGTATAAAGGGTAAGAAAAGCGTCGGTTAAACCGACGCCTTCGGCATTTTAAAGGCGTTGGTTCAACCGACGCCTTTAACATGTTTGCGAAAGAAAAACGCGTCCGTTGGACCGACGCCTTCGGCTTTTTTGAAAGAACCGACGCCTTTAACATTTCTGTGAAAGACGTCGGTTCGACCGACGCCTTTCGGATCAGTTTAAAAAAAATGCCACGCAGGAGCCAGCGGCCGCGCTGGCCCCTGCGTGGCTTGTCAGATACCCTCTTTTGCAAATAAGTTCTACAGTGTGTCATTTTTAAAAAAAAATTTTATACCCTATTATATAAATTTCCCAAAACTTTTCTTAGCAGTACGCAGAAGTGACCGAGATCAGAGCTTCCTTTAATTAGTAGTCACCTTCTGTTGGGACATCTCGATTTGTGAGATTATGTCCCATGTTTGCCCGACGTAATATAAATAATACAGCAGTTAGCCAGTTACAAATTGTTTGTTCATCAATTCAAATTGGGGAGTATAAAAAAAATATACTAAAATAGAAAGCTATTCGAGTTGGATCGTAGTAAATAGAAGAAAAGGAAAACACCGTTCGAATTGCATATAATGCTTTGGAGAGGTGAAGGCGTCACCAATCCAGTGCGTAATGACAAAAGCTATAATCCATGTTTAAGACTCGACTAAAGATGATTATTTGTGGACCTGTTATAAGTCTGTCTCGCTTTCTCATCAAGGGGCAGACAGTGACTTAGGCAGCATCATTATTTTCTTACTTGTTATCAAGAAAATCGAAATTAAGGACTTCTAGCTAGCGTAAATGTTATACCCACTGTCCGGAAAAAAATAGTTACAGTTACCTTTTTGTGAGTCCGAACAAAGTGGGTACAGTTAAGCTTATTTCTCAGCCAGCCTTTTCCCACTTGTGGCCTTGTGGGTTCAATATGGCTTAAAAAAATTCAGTTCTCCACACAGTGCCTATCTTTTTATGACAGGGGGGAGTATTATACAATAAGAAGACAACCTAACTTTACAATTCAAAAAAATTTACCACATCATACTTTAAGGTTTGATGACCTAATGGCGTGCACGAATGTGATATTTAGGGGAAAAGAAAATCTATTCGGAGCATTTGTGAGAGCTTAAAGAGAGGAAAGTCGTGGGTTAGGGAGCCTTTGATCATCAACTTCTTTGAATTTTTAAAGCTCCCCACAAATCACAAAAATACTAGAAAGAGAACATGTTCTGGTTAAACGAGAAAGGAGGCAAGCAAAGAACCTGGTGACCTGACCCAAATGTTATTCTCATGCCTCGTCTAAAGAAAAGAATTGACTGCAACTGAAACCAGAATTAAAGTTTTAGTTGCAATTAACCCTCTTAAAAAACTAACTGCAACTCAATTTCCGTCCTAGTGTTGTCACCAAAAATTAAAAATAGAAAAACTGTCCCTGTATTGCAATTTCTGCTTTCTTTTGCTTCAAAGATCTCCGAACCCATGGAAAAGGAAAAAGGTCGGTCGGCGTGTTCTCACTTCTTTGGTTTTCCCGTCAACAGGTGTGTATAAATGGATATGCACATTTACTATGTGGGCATCAATATGGAAAATTGCGTCTTTCAGGTCACATTTTTTGCTTGAAGCTTAAACAAGAGAAAAGAAAAAGGTAAGATTGTTATTTGATAGTATATAGGTTCTGAGGGTTGTTGGGATTGGTTTGAGCAGTTGACGTCGGGCCAAATCCCCAGTACGCGAGTGCTGTATGGTATGGATTTGTTTCAAGGAAGAGGAGGCGGCTCAGGGACAAAATCATGGGGAAACCCATGTCCATCCTACCATCTCGGAACAAGACAAGAGCATCATCGTACGCGACGAACGCAAGCAGATGACGACGCAGACACAACACACCAAAACTCTTCCTCTAGTAGCATGAGCATGACTGCTTCTGCTGCTGGTAGCTCTCGCATGAAACTAGTCCTATCATATTCATCCCTCACCCCTGTTTTCGTTTCTTTCCTCCTTCTTCTGTCTGCTATTTGCGTTTCTTCGGAGGCCGACGGCCAGAACCCGACAAATCAGACATTCGGCCGGGGACAAGTAGAACAACTGCTGAAGCTCAAGCGGATAAGTGCCCGTCTGAAGCTGATTAATAAGCCTTCCCTCAAAACAATTCAGGCGTGTCTCTTCTTTTCCTACCTTTTTCTTCTTCTTCAAACAATCGCTGTCCCTCGTTGCTGTAGACTTACTGTTGAGCAAGCCATCGTATGCCGAAGTCATTCTAATTAATTACACTGTATATATATGTTTCATGTAGAGTCCTGACGGTGATCTAATCGACTGTGTTTTATCACATCAACAACCAGCATTTGATCATCCCAAACTGCGAGGACAGAAGCCACTGGTAAGCATCTTCTTCTTAGGTTATTTATGGATGCAGAGGAAGAGAAACCCGTAATTAGAGAAACAAGTTAATTCGCAACCTTGAGTAATGCAGGATCCTCCGAAGAGACCGAAAGGTTATAATCGGACAGGATGGGTGGCAGAGAAGCTTCAGCTATGGACAATTGGCGGGGAAATATGCCCAGAGGGAACAATTCCAATCAGGAGAACGACCGAGGAAGATTTCCTGAGAGCACGCTCCCTCAAGTGGTTTGGAAAAAAGGCAACCAGACAAGCAATGAGAGCCGCAAGGCGCGTGCGACGGGATTCCACAAGCAGCGGCCATGAGGTACCTTTCCGTTTCCCATTAATAACTTCGTCTTCTGGTTTCTTTTCTTTAGTTTCCACTTTCCGAATCAAGAAGTTGAGCTTCATTCCTGATCCTTTCTATGAAAAAAGAGAGAAAAAAACATAAACAAGTATTCTGACATGAGACTAGTTGTAATCAAAACGTAGAAGGAATTTAAAGTGATAATACAGAAAGAGATAGAAGAATTGATATTTTTGCATTAACTAATAGGTGGGTCTTCTGAAACGTGTACTTATTTGGTGCAAGACAGCAATGAGCGTTGGCAGCAGTTAGGCGCTCCATAATTATGAAAGTTGGCGAAAAAGTTTCGAACATAAAATAATTGACGATTATGATTGTTGCTTGTTGGTAACCTATATTATTCACCCTAAACAATTAATTGTTTATATTTTTTGAGACATCAATTAATTAATTGTTGATATAATCTTTATCAAGTGGTCTGCATTTCACGCCTAGGTTAGAAGTTTACGAGTATTTTCTCTTTTGCTGGTAAGCAACTACTTTACCTTACGTATTTGTAATGCACAAAACAGCATGCAGTTGGGTACGTGATGGGGGACCAGTATTATGGAGCCAAAGCTAGTATGAGTGTGTGGAACCCACATGTTAGTCAGCCCAACGAATTTAGCTTATCCCAGATCTGGCTCATCTCAGGCAACTTTGGCAACGACCTTAACACCATTGAAGCTGGCTGGCAGGTACCTAAATCCCACCCAATTTCAATTTCACAGCTCCTTTCTAATTTTCTCTCCTTTTTTTGGTAACTTTACAAATAGTGTAAATTAATTAATTGATCGGATATGTACCCTATCTCAGCACGCACATGCGTATATAATCAGTTTAACGCGATCATTAATTATGTGTACGTTTTCCAAGTGATTACCACTAAATAGGTCAGATATTGACATTGGTTCCCTGCAGGTTAGCCCAGCATTATACGGAGACAGTCGTGCTCGGTTCTTCACATATTGGACTGTAAGCGACCTCTGCCATGGCAAAACCAAAGAGATTTGAATACTATGGGTCTAGTCCAAGTTCTAGTTTAAAAAATTAAGTACGAATGAAGCTGATTCTATTTTTTTTGGTGATTAATAATCAAATTTCCTTGTGATGACATGTACTAGACTGACGCATATCGAGAGACGGGATGCTACAACCTCCTCTGCTCGGGCTTTGTTCAGACCAACCATAGAATCGCCATTGGTGCTGCCATTTCTCCTACGTCGACCTACAATGCCCGACAATTCGACATCACTCTTCTCATTTGGAAGGTAGGCACTGTTTACAGAAAGGCTACGTACCACCATGGATTGATTATATAGGTACAATACGTACATAAAGAGTATACAAGGTAATAAACTGGCTCTCACTTATCACCTCACCTGAAAAGAAAATGTCAAAAGCCGGTCAAGAGATCTACTAAATGTAAATCTCATTCATGACGATCGAGAAGTAGTGTTCTGAGTGCAAGGTATGACATTTAATATGCATCATGACAATCAGCATTAATCGTTCCCCCCACACCTATCACATAATATTTTAATTTTTACTTTATTTTTTCACTTTGAACTTGTTTTTTTGCTAGTCCTCGGGCCCGCCTCTGCTTCTGTCATCTGTGGCTCAGGATACAGTGGAGGGAGAGAGTGGTGAGAACTGAGGAGCTTGTAGCTTTTAGCACATAATGACGATGACGACCTTGAGAGTAAGGCAGCAAGAGGGAGTTTTTGGGGTTGGATGATATGCATCAGAAGGTGCCAGTGCAGCAGAGTTGGGGCCGTGACACAAGTATTGGTGCCAAACATCACATTGTGTGGTGCCCGTAATCAGCAGAGCTTTGAAGTTAGAACCTAGTGGCGCATACTGTATAAGGAGTACCGTGAGAGTTAGTATGCAAGCCCCAGTCCTAACAAGCAAGAGGCCATTCACATTTCGTGGAGTTTCATTGACCTGACTCCAAGTTTTATGCAACTTTGTGTGAGACTTAGTACGCAGGACATTGCATTACTAACAGCAGAACCCCAACAACTTTTTGACTAGAAAACCAAAAGATAGTGACTTCTTTAAAGTTCAGTCCAGCAAAAACTTAAAAGACAGCTGCTCAGTTTGATTGGATTTTTCTCCTTTTTAGATTCAAGCGGCCGGGGGGGGGGGGGGGGGGGGGGGGAGGGAATTAGACAAGTGAAACATAACTTTTTTTTATCGGTAAACAGGTCTTAATTTTTTGAAGAAATAAATTGCTGAATGTGATTATTAGCGTATACTTAGGTGTGTATTTTATATTAGACATGTTTATGTGTCGTCTTTTTGGTGAATTTTGTGCATCTAATTATGTACAAGAGCAGGACCCCAAGCACGGTAATTGGTGGCTGGAGTTGGGATCAGGGACGCTGGTGGGGTATTGGCCGGCGTCACTGTTCAGCAAGCTGAAGAATCATGCGAGCATGGTCCAGTTTGGTGGGGAGATTGTGAACAACGGCGCCAGAGCAGGGTTTCACACGACCACACAGATGGGCAGTGGCCACTTTGCCCAAGAAGGCTTCAGAAGGTCATCCTATTTCAGGAACCTGCAAGTGGTGGACTGGGATAATAACTTGATTCCTCCATCCAATCTCCGCCTCCTCGCAGACCATTCCAACTGCTACGATATCCAGGGAGGTTATAATCGCGTCTGGGGCAACTATTTTTACTACGGAGGCCCCGGCAGGAACCCAAGATGCCCTTGATCGAAGTAACTATTTGGTTTGAACACAATACTACGATATTCTTCTTTCCATGCATTGACTTCAAGTGGGGACGCATGAGTTGTGAAAACAGTCAATACAATGCATTTGCTTTCGTCTTTTCTTCTTCTTTTTTTTTTTTCCTATAAACATTGATATTGTAATTGTAGTTCCAAGGTAACCCATTGCTTCTCCTTCGACAGTTCCCCACTCCCCGAAGCCCCTGTCCTATCTCCCTAACAGTTTATTGGCTACTTTAATAATTTTACATGTACGTTTGAAGTATAAATGTAATGAAATACTCTTACATATATTACCTCTCTTTCTCTCTCATGTATATAAGTTAGTTCTTCAAGAGTAGATATCAAAACACATTATCATCTTTGTGTGAGATAAAGATATTAGATATACATAGCTAGGGACCTTTACTTTAACAATTTGAGTTAATGCAGTGGTTGGAAGTTTTGAAGATGGTATCGGAGCAGTAGGCTGTTGGTCCAAGTCCTTGTGGAAATAAAAGTCCATATTTCATTATCAAAAGAAGAAAAAAAAAGTCCATATTTCATTATCAAAAGAAGAAAAACAAAGTCCATATTGCACGGAGTAGTAATGGTGAGATGGCTAGGACCATCCATGCCTCAAGAAGCGAAAGTCTCGAGTTTAAACACCCCACTCAGTTTGTCACCCACATGGATCATATCTCAAATTTACTGGTTTTATCGGTCATGTCTCAAATGTATCGAGTGCCAGTGATGCATGTGTGCGGACGTTGCACGTATTAAACGAAAAAGTCTCTATCCTTTAATCCTCGGAAATATCGGTATATAATGGGTGTGAAGTGTGTGGGGCGTACTATTGCGACTCTGGCCATCTACCTGCATCTGATCGCGACTCCTATTCTATTTACCGATTGGCATTGTCCAATGATGTTATATGATGTGTTCTTTGCATCCTCTTCATCTCTACTGTAAATGACAAACATGTCGTTCCGCACTTGGGGCGTTGGTACATGCATTCATCTTGACGTGCGCCTGAGCCCATCAGATGGTTGATGCGACCGAATTTCTTCACTCGACCACGCTTAATCTCCTCCCTTCACTTGGAACCTTAAAAAAACTAATAGGAGGCAAATGGCTTTGCACAATCAGCCCCCATTGAAATTGCTTCATTTTTTCTTCTAGCAGAGAGAGAGAGAGAGAGAGAGAGAGAGAGCTACTCCCTCCCTCCCCCAGTAGTAACGGAATCCTCCAAAGAGGGGTATAACGGTGTCGTAAAAAAATTACTTCCATGAAGCTCGTCTGCACTTTGAAAAATGCAGGTCTTACATTACCTGGCTGGATTTGCTCCCTCAAGACCCAAAACACACAACAGAAAGTAAAAGCTCTCTTTTTTTGTATGGCCCCAAAACTCCAATAAATTTGACTCATTTTGCAACCCAGACGAACTTCATTGGACAGTGGGAATAATTAAGGGCTCCATGAATAACTCCCAACTACCAGAGCAAACTACTGCCATAAACATTAAAAAGTTGGCCGACAGGTCCAACAAACGTTCTTCTCCTCGTAGCAACGCCTTAATTCCGTATTTATTGGTGACCAGAGATTCTATTAATATGACATAAGTGCTACCACGTGTTCTTGCGTATGGCTACAAAGCATGGGTAAATTTTGGCTTCCTTATGTTCAACCGACGGGGTATTGACCTAACGTACATCGTTCTACCAAAGGTAAAAAAACCCTATCGTCCGTCAAGGTTAATCCGCAACCAAAACAATTCAACAGCCCAACAGAAGAAGGTAATATTGATAATTGAAAACCGTTTCTGTGGTACTTATCCCATAATAGAGCGAGGCTCTCCTCAGGATATATAAAAAGCAAGAAGGGATGAGGGTGGTCCCTTCGCTTTCTCAACGAAAATCAAACTATGGACCTACATAGCTGACACTCAAGTGACTGCGTACGCCAATGGGATCCACAGTTGGGAATTGGGATGGAGGTTAGCGGCCCCTTGACTACAGTCCACAGACCAACCAATTATGAGGTCTGAACTCTGTATTTCAAGTTTCTACTTTCCAAAGCCCGAGCGACAGATCAAAAACACAAAAAGAAGAGACTTGAGAGTTCAGGCAAGCCATTATCAGGTCCAATCTTCCACCGAATAAGCCCGCAGAGCTCATACATTTGACATGCCCGAGCTTAGCTGCAGCCACTCATACGTGAGAGGTTATCCCATATATCCTACCCTCTTCTCAGCAGAATGGACATGCAACTATTTCCAGGACTTACTTTTCAATATTACTAAATGATATTATGCACAGTAGAGACGTCCAAGAAACATGATAGACCTTATAACGTAGCACCTCAGCTCTCATAATGATCATAAGATGGATAAAAAAGATCGCCTATTCAAGCTATTCTTGATTCATCTCCAATGGGGCCAACACTGGAGATGAAAAAACAAAGTACAGTGGTCTCATGCCTTCTTCATTTAGCAAGAACTTAGGAACAAGCTACATTCAAAGGAATAAATACTTCATGTTCCAATTCTATTTGAAAATGTCTTCATAAAAAAATTTCATTCAGCACAGACCTTATCCAGCATATTTTTTACTGAGTGACTGACCTCCACATTCTCCATCTTTAATCTCCGCTTCATCAGTGGATTATTTTTTCCTGCAGCTGCATATGTCCGTATCAAGCTTTCAAACACCTGCACTCCCTTCTCACATTCGGCTTTGTCCAGAACCTCCACAAAACCTTCGGCACCACTAACATCTTTATCCTTCTCAAATTGCAACATCACTTTCAATACAATGTCTGCTGGGGGGCACCATTTTCTTCCATCCCCCCTTCCTGTTTCAACAGCCTTGGCAATGCACTCAGCGGCCTCTTTTGCATTTTCCTTTCTCAAGTAGTAATCCATAAAAATCTCCCAGGTTTTTGCATTAGGCTTAGCACCTGCATTCCTTGCCCGTTGTCTCAATTCCTTTGCCTTATCGATCATGTCAGCTTTGGCATATGCTCCAATCAGAACATTTGAAACACGTATGTCATAAACTGAACAAAAAGACTCCCATTCCTTGAAACATTTTTCAGCACCTGGTAAATCATCCAAATTCACTAAAATCTGAATCATATTAAGGTAGCTTATGTTTGCCATTTTTGGAAATGCAAGCTTCAAAGACCGCCACACTCGATGGACCTGCACCAAATTTCCAGTTCGACCATACAAAGTTATCAGAAATTGGAAAGCCCCAAGATCCCTTTGCTTGTTTCTCTCTTCAAGTTCTCTCAGTGCCATTTCAGCCTTTTCAAACATACCAGCATCTACATATATTGATGCAAGATTACTATATGTCGTCCAATCACCAGTAACTCGACCATCTCTTTTCATCTCCTCAACTATTCTCTCAACTCCAATAATGTCATTAGCAGCAGCAAGACCTCTCATCCACACATTATATGTGTAACTATCTGGCATCACATTAGAAGCTTTCATTTCCTGTATTAGCGCAGGAATTTTTTCATGTTGGCCGGTTTTCGTGTATAAGGTCATCAAACTGTTGTAAGCCATAGATGTTGAAGCAAAGCGAAGTTCCTTCATCTTTTCCATGAGTGATTCTGCCTTCTCTGTCATTAATTCCTTGCAATAGCAGTTGAGAAGTGAACCATAAGAAAGGTGATTTTTTGCTGGCTCTGGGAGTTCCATGAAGTACTTCTCTGCAGCAGGTATGCCCCTCACTTTGGCCACAAGATCAAGATGAATAGCATGATCACTCAATGTCAAGTTCATTCCTCTCTTTGTCATTGCCTCTGACAGCTGTAAATAGCATACGATATCTTAGCTTCACAGGGAAATGGGTAGCAATGTATAATTTTTTTTTAAAAAAAGGATGCAGAAGAAGATTGACATAGTTATCCTTGAAGCAATCAACCCTAATATCTAAACTCTAACCTTAATTTTCCTGCCTAATTCACACCCACAACTCCAACAACTTCTATTAAATTAACATGAAAAGAAGTGTTCATTTTTTCCCTTGGAATTTTGACCTCATACTCCAAAAAAGAACCTTGTAAAATTGATGTAGAACAAGTTTCTGCACAAGATAAATGACTTAGTCATTTTGTCAAACAGTTGCAAGCACTTTTAACAGGCTAAGAGTAGTATGGGAAAAACACCATTTATTCTTATCCCTAAGGCACATGCAGTTAATTACAAGATGGTTAAAGGGCACAAGGTTCTAGAAGATCTCAGCCATTGAAGAAATAAGCTTTTGACGTCATCAATCTTTCAGCTTTGTTTACATAGGAATTTTCTTTCATTTCAGATTCAGTTTTCAAATTTCAAATTATCTTCTTCATCCTGAGGGCTGAGGTTTTTGTTGCTTGGCTTCTTCATCCTGAGGGTAGCATTGCCTTCAAGTGTTCTGTGTTGTGGATTCAACACTGTTTTTCCTGTGGATTCAGGAACTTGTTTCTTCTTCTTTGATTTATGTAATTTTTGTTTGATTCAAGAGAAATTCGAAATTCAAAATTTCAGTTCTCTTTGAAATTCAAATCTCTGTTTTCAGATCATATTCACAGATCTGTTTAAATGTTAAATTTTGTGTTCTTAGATCCTGGTTAGATCAAAAATATATTTTAATGCGCCTTACATGCTCCATGAAAAATTGTAAATCTTTTAGATACAATGTTACCCTCTATATTATCCATATACGCCTTATCCCAGCTATATGGAGTCTACAACATGAATTCTATACCAACATTGACTATCATCAGAATCGGTATGACAATAGAAATCCATGTAAAAAAACATAGTGGCAGGTTTTTACACCGGATCCCCTTCCTGATGCAACCCTCTAAATTGGGAAGAATTAGACGAAGGTTCAACATCATAATTTTCATCATACACCTTTCTAATTATGTGGATTGGCTTCATGAGATGATGGTTGCAAATGAAGAATTGATATAATCATCTTCCATCATAAAGCTGGTAACAAATAAAACCAGTATACTTTTTATATGGAAGCTATACACAAATTGCAATACAGCTCAACAGTTGTAATAACTACATAACCATCTGAGCGGCTAACTGAGTTGGTATGGAATTACACTTATGATATTAAGGGGCCGTTTGGGGCGTGATTATTGCAAAATATCCATACTGGATTCTGGATATTTACTGTAGCATCCATGTGGATTTTTACATCCAGCTGAAACACGTCTTGAGGTGTTTCAGCTGGATATATAAAATATCCAGATGCTACAGTGTAGCAAAACATCCCATCTGGATGTTTTGCTTTTAATCACGCCCCAAACGGCCCCTAAAAAGTCACCATACTAAAGCAATGACAAAATTTGAAAGTGAAGAACAGCATTCCTCTAGCTGAGTAATAAATTATGGAAAGGAATTAGGGTTGATTTAGCAACTCTAATGCATTTATTTGATGCACCCAGCCACAGAGTGACAAAACACAGTGTAGTTTCTGCCCGGGTTTAAGCATTGAAAGTGTATATAAGTTAGCAAGCTTTGTTACTGAAGTTTCATTGGTGGGTGGATAGCAACAAGTACGCTGCATTGTTTCAGAAATGAACTTTTCGGAGACTCTAAATCTCATGTACTAAAAACTAACGAGCATATGCACACTGGTGTCAGCAATAACTAAGTCTATAGTAAGAAAACATCCGGATCACCTCAAAGAGACAGCCTATGGATAGGTCTTTAGCAGACCGATAGTGAGACCATGTTAGTGCGCAACATTGCAGTTTCACAATAGCTAAACAACAATCAGAAGCTCTCAGGCGCCACATACAAGACATGGACCAGGTAACCCATCAGAATATGATGTAAAGCATAAAATGTACTGGATCCGCACGGAACAGTGGATAAAGTAATCCTTTATTCTGTCATTGCCTAAGTTGTTTATTGTGCATCAACAAAGAGAAAGAGAAGAAACACTCCCTCGTCCCACACTAATTGTATGGATTAGAGACCCAAATGAACTACTCCCTCGGTCGAATGAAGCTCGTCTGGATTTCAAAAAAGACGGGTCCTACATTACATGACATTGATCGTTCAAGTCCAAAAACATGAATGGGGAAGGGAAAAACTCTGTCTTCTTGTACGGGTCCAATAAATTTTACTCCTTTTGCAATGCAAAGGAATTTCATCGGACGGAGGGAGTAATAATTTTGGGCTCCCAATCAGACAGTTAATGTGGGACGGATGGAGTGAAAAACTGAAACCATATCAGAGAAGTGAGCGCCAAAGAGAGAGTTTTGAAGAGAAAGAGCTAGAAAAAAAGAAAGAAAAGCAATTCGATCCGATCATCATCTGGAATTAGGATGAATCGCAAAAGATCAAAGCGACAACGAAATACAAGTAGAGAGAGAAGTAAAAGAAGAAAGGACCTTTAAGGCGGAGTCGTAGCGCTTGCGCTGGCGGAGTTTTTTGAGGGAGAGACCGACCTCCCATTTGTAGACGAGTTTGCGGCTCTTGAGGAAGTGATTAAGCTCGGTTCGGACGCTGTGGTCGGAGCTTCCCTCCCGGAAGAGCCGCTTGTAGAGCGCCTCCTCCAAATACTTCTTCCCCCGCCTCACCACCGACTGCCGGCTCACGTTCGGCAGCTGCGACTGCGCCATTGCTTCTGCTCCCCCTCTCCTGCCCAGACTGCGGCTGCGTGCCTTCCCTTCGTTAACCAGGTTAAAATGCCAGCATCCCCGTGATGCCGTTTGATTTCATCCAACGGCTCGTATATAACTACTCCTTTTCACCAACTCGACTAGACACAGCATATCTCCAGTCGTTTGGTAGCTGACCATGAGATCATCATCTGACGCTAGAGACTAGAAATCTCACTCACTCTCTCTCTCGATTAGAGAAAAGAGGAGGCGGGAAAAGGCAGAGGGAAGGAAAGAGAAGAAGAGGATGAAGGAAGCGGCGTTGCAGGAGAAGATGCGGGAGGGGCGACTGCGGCGCGACAAGAAGATGCAACTCCTTCGCCACAAGGCCGACTCTGCTCTTTCTACATTCCACAACTCTCTCGCTTCCATCAATCACCGCCTCAACTCAAACGCCCGTGATCTAGGTTTCACCCTACACTTCCCCACTCTCCTCTTCCCTTTTCCGAAAACTCTCGTTTTCTTTCCTTTCCTTTTATTTTTTGGATTTTTGCTCAAGTAACGTGGGCTATTTTGTTTAAAAGCAAAATTTGGCTCCTTATTAGTCTGTAAAATATCGGTAGCCTTTTTTATGTTGAACTTTATAATCGCTTTTAATTTCAACTGTTTTCGTACTTGTGCTATTTTAGAAACTCTTGAAGCATTGACGAATCAACTCAAGCAGCTGGAGGATGAGGTAGTTGCAGGTATGGTTGAGAATATGTCTCTTTCTGTAGTCGGTGCCCCAATATTTGTACAAATGTTAATCCCTACTTACATGGTTGATGCATAGGGCTATAAGTATGAAAGAACATATCATTAATGAATTTTTTGATCGTCAATATATTTATTCTCACGAAAAGAAACATAGTAGATGAAAGAAAATTAGCGGAATAATAGCATGTCACAGGTGTTCGACGAATTTCACCAGGACTGATCCGACTGCTAGGATTTTAAATGCCTTTTTCCTCTAATTACTTGATTTGGTGTATCCAGAATATCATGTGCTCATCTGATTTATTTTTCACTTACGAAGTTTACAAGTATCAGGCTGTTTGAGTCAATTTTGATGGTTCGCTGACAATGTAGAAATCTGTTTTTTTTTTTTTTTTTGTTAAAGTGAAAGCCCACAATGAAGGTGTCCATCTGGAAACTGCACAATCTCTCTCTTCAGCTAAAAGAAGAGCAGCAGAACTCAGAGAATCTGTGCAAAAACAGCATGCATGGAGAGATGATTACAAAACAATAATATCTCAGCAAGTACTTGGTAAAGTATCGATTTAAAATTTTGTAATGTTATGGATCGTACTGACAGTTTTGACTGTCTAGAAGATTCAAACAATGGCTAGTTGTGAAGCTTGAGAAGATTGTATGTTCATAGTCTTGTTGCATTAGTTATACAGTAATGGTTTGTGTTTCTTCACAATGTATTGTAGCGATGATGATTCTTTTTTGCCAATTCATAAATACCTATTAAATACTTGTCACATTTTGTTGATTTTGTTCAAACCTATTTTTACCTAGCTTTGTCGACTCTTGAAGAGAACAGTAAGCAAGCCGAGAATAATATGGAGGAGATTCAACCAATAATATCTTGGTATAACAGAGTCCTCGGTATCCAGATTGTTGGGGGAAATGGTAAGATGTACGATATTTGAGTTGTTTGATTTACTGAAAACTTTATTAGTAATATCAGTTCTTAATATTTCAGGAGTAAAATTTATTTTTACTAAAATTGACGCCAAAAATCCAGAAAGGGAGTTCTCATTTACCATTCGACACTGTGATGGCACGTATACATGTAGGTATCCGTTGTTGAAATTCTTGCTTCCATTTTTCCTAACACTTTGTTTCTTTTTAATGTTTTTGGGTTATCCCATGTATTTCAGTGTCAAACTTGGATCCCTTCTTAGATGGTACTGAAGACTTGATGCAAGAACTGAATCAAACTAATGGTTTCTTCAAATTTGTGAGACTTATGAGAGAGAAATTTTTGGCAGCACTGGATGGTAAAAGTTTTCCTTACTATGCTATGCATTTCTACTGCATTCCTGAGATTTGCTTTTCCTTCCAAAGAATAAATCCAATGCTATAAAATTATTGTTCATTCATTAAATGATTCTCTTGTAAATCACTGAATTTTCCTAGCATCTTTGCACATCAATTCTTCTCTTCTCAACTCACCATTAATCAATTCTCTAGTGCCTCGTTTTAGTTTCTGTGCACACCCAGAAGGAAGCTTTGAGCTAAGAAAATGAGTTTGAGTCGAGCAGACCATTGACAGATCTTCACAGAATTATGCTTGCACTTGCATGGTGATGCATAAAATGGTCTTGTTTTTTTAAACAAATTGCATAGCAGACATTAAAGGAAGAACTATAGGGGAATGTTGTTTTAATCTATTTATAAAATGACATAAGGCATCATAGTTTATCCCACTTTGTCTTATCCTAGCTTTATGGAATTGGTGACTGGATGGCTGTAACACTATAGGACATTATTTCATAGTCAAAATGTTTAACCAAATTGTATGTGGGAAGAATTTATTGATTTTCTTTTATAGTTAGCTCGTTTGTGGTTGTGGGTAATTATTGAAGTTAGCATTAGTTTCCTTTGTTGAATTTTTCTTTATGCATTTTGATAAAGCTCATTGCAACCTATAGCTCTGTTTAATCTCGATAAGGGGCAGAATTATATCGTTAAGTGTTGTTGCATCATTCCAGGTCAAGATTGAACAGAGAAGTTCACACTTTGTTTGAAAAATTCATCCAACTGAAGTGTACGAATACTTTTAAGTGGGTAATGCAGCTTGGCTAACAAGTGGAGCATGTCTGATGGCTAGGACCAATTCAGCCTTAGTCGAGCAGGTTGGATCTATCCTGATTGTGGGAGAGGTCTTAGGATTGAATCTCATGGGCTTAAAGTGTGTGACAGTGAGTGAGTCTTACCTATCAAAACAAAAAAAATGTAATATTATGGTTAGGCAACATTTGAATTTACAGAATCACAAGAGGCTGTTCCCTCTAATACGTTCTTATTGGCTTTTTATTATAGTCTTCAGATTCCTGCTAATTTTTTAACTGTCCATCGCTCTAGTTTCAGTATAAATTGTAATTGCTAGCTTTTCAATTTGTTGTTTATAGTGGTTTTTGACAAGGACACATCTGGTTCTGCAAAACAGACTATATTTGTTTTTATAAAATGTAGAGTTCTATATCTATATCTAAACTACTATTGAAGTTAAAAGGGGCAGATTGTTGGCATTAACATCCTAGATTACCCCTAATATTACCCCTCATACAGATTACCTATTAAAGGAGTCTTATTTATGGATTCATTTCTTATTCATGGACCCGTATAATGAGATGTTAATTATGAGGAGTCTTATGAGAGGAGAAGAGGAGTTTGAGCACTTTTCCTAGTCTGAGCAGAATGGAAGCGGAAGTGGGCGTAGCCTTATTTGGAGGGCCCCAGTCTGAGAACTTTCCCACTCTGAGCCGAAGTTGTAGAGGCTTCCATAATGTAAAGGGAAGTGGTACAATCTCCGAGCGAACAAACAGAACCAGAACAGTTTGTTATGAAATAGAGGCCCCCAGTTATACAGAGCATGCACTTAACTTCAGCAGAAACCTCTCCAAACTCCGGAGTCCAAGGCTTTCCAAACTCAAGAGGATGGAATGTAGGAGCCGACAGAAGTTCTATTTTCCTGTAAGTAGTTTTTATCCACTTAATTGAATTTAGCTGAACCAAGTTAATTTACAGTGATCTGTGCATATCACTTTGTTTCTATTCCTGGGTTTGAAATACAGCACGGGCAATCTAAGTGCATTGATTAATTTTCTTTATGCATTCTTGAATTACTTGAAAGCAGCAATTATTCTGCTTGACTTAGTTTATTTGCAAGGAAATACATTTCCATCATGACCTGCTAATCAAATAGTTAACAACTAAGCAATAAATTTAGTCAATAAAGGTGACTAACCAAAATTAAAAGGAAACTTCTAATTGAAAACTCTTTAATTCGATGATTATGGGGCACGTAAGGTGACAATATTTGTACTATTGGCCCCAAGCCAAGGAAGAGGTTGGCGTCAGGAAGGGGATTACATGGATCTAGAGAGAGGATGGCAAGGGGGAAACATTAGAGATGTCATGGGGTTATTATGTAGCAAGTGCAAAAATATTGTAAAAGGATAAAAACATCAGGCAAATTTTAAGAGACCCAAATTGAACTTTTTCTTTGCTTAAAGGGCAAACAAAATAATTAGTGTTAAATAATCACTTAACCAAGTCTGATCATTGCATGTGGTTGTTTGGACGAGTAGCCATTAGCAGGAATTAGAAATTTTTGTTATGGCTCATCTTTGTCATGCACTTTCTTTGTCTAGTGTTTTGGGCTTGTGTGTAAGTTGTGCTGCTTTTCCAACATATGAATGGACATTAACAAAAAACTAAATAACCAGGATTCCTTTCTGTAGTGGGCTCTGACCAACTCCTGACCCTTAACCCTCGGAATAATATGTAGGACATAAACGAAGGACAAGAAGGAAAGTTTAGTTTGTTTTTCTTTCTTCCAGTTTTTGCTAAAGGATGTACTATTGCAAATATAATCATAATCAAGTAGCGCATTTTCCCAACTATTTGTGGTTGTCGACATGGATCATATGCCTCAATTCAAGCCTGTTTTGTGCCAACTCTTTTGTAAAAGATAGTAAAGTCCAAGTTCTCTTAGGTCCTCCTCTCCCTCTTTTGGCATTATTTACATGCATCGTTTCTAATCTTCTCAGTGGGGCATTTATTGGTCTTCTTTTCATATGTCCATACCAACGCAATCTACATTTCCTTACCTTCTCCCCTAAAGGAGCTACCCCTAAACTCTCATAAATACATTCATTTCTATTCCTATCTCTCCTCGTTATCCCACTCATCCACTTTAGCATTCTCATTTCGGCTACATACAACTTATCTATGTTTCTCTTTGGTGCCTAACACTTCGCTCCATAGAGTATTGCATGCCTAATGGTTGTCGTA
Source organism: Houttuynia cordata (assembly GCA_039654745.1). Taxonomy (NCBI): domain Eukaryota; kingdom Viridiplantae; phylum Streptophyta; class Magnoliopsida; order Piperales; family Saururaceae; genus Houttuynia; species Houttuynia cordata. The sequence continues at coordinate 1,281,976 of CM077515.1, read as the reverse complement.
TCGAACTTGCAACATTTTTGGAACATGTCATCACACAAGGCTGCCCTCGACTTTACCCACACCGCATTTATCTTATGCATTACATCACTATCAATTTTCACTTCTTTATGGATAATGGATCATAGGTAACGAAATTTATCACACCTTGACACTTTATTTCAAGAAGGGTTTTACCTTCCTTAAAACTAAATTCCATGCACTTTGTCTTTTAGTCCTACTTATTTTAAAATATTTTGATTCTAGAGCTTCCCTCCATAATTCTAGTTTTGCATTCAAACCTACTTTACTCTCATCAATTAAAACTACATTTGCAAAAAACATACATCAAGGTATAATATCTTGTATATGTCTAGTTAGCTCATCTATAACTAAAATGAAAAGATGAGGACTTAAGGCTAACCCTTAATAAAGACCTATCGAAACTGAAAATTTATTGGTTTCCCCAATTATTCGTACATTAGTCACAACCCCCTCATACATATCTTTTATAATATTTATATAACCTATTATGACCCCTTTCTTCAACACACTCCAAATGAACTCTCTCAGCACTCTATTTTAGGCTTTTTCTAAATTTATGAAGGTCATATAGAAGTCTTCTTTTCTATCCTTATATCTCTACTAACTGCGTAACAAAAATATACCTTTCGTTGTTGACCTCTTCGGCATGAATCTAAATTGATTCTATATTACTTTAGTTACTTTTTGCAAATGTCCTTATCCTACTCTTTCCTGTGACTTTATAGTGTGCCCCATAAGTTTTATATCTCTATAGTTTGTACAACTTTAGATGTATTTTTGTAAAAGGGTATGAGGGTACTTCTCATCCACTTCTCTGGCATCCTCTTAGAATTCTAGATCTTGTTAAACAAACTAATCAACAAAGTTAAGTTAACACCTCCTAAAGCCTTCCATACTTTAATATGAATTCTAGTAGGTCCTAAAGCTTTATCTTTCTTCATCTTCCTTAATGTAGTTTTTTCATCTTCTACGGAGAATCTCTTAAAATAAGCCATCTCTTTAACGAGACTAGACTTAATATCTATCCCACTACTACAATTTTCATTCAATAAATACTCAAAATATCCACACTATCTCTCCACAATTTCCTCATCTCTCACTAAAACTCTTTGATCTTCACTCTTAATAGACCTAACTCACTTTAAGTCTATACTTCTATTATTTCTTAACTTAGCTATCTTATATATGTTCATCTTCCCTTCCTAGTACAACAATATTAAAAAAATTAGCCGAATGACAATTAAAATTCGAATAACTTCGATCATTGAGAGTTGAAATTTCGTGTCATGGTAGTTGTTGTCTTTTATTAAAAATTCTAATCTTGTGTGTTGTGCTTAATATACCTGCCTATCCAATTTAAGTATTGGTTGGTCTGAAAGTAGAATCTACCGGATAAGGTAGCACAAGTTTTCCCTTGTGTGTCAAGTCTTAGGCCTTTGAACCGAGATTCATGACTTCTATCTTTGACTCCTGATCATAGATGAAGGACATTGAGTGGTGACTGTTTGTCTTACTTTTTTGTCTACAAGTTTTTATAATTGTTCGGTGATTTGAGATGGACTCAATGTCAGCCTATTATAAGAATTGTTCTATGCTTATTGGATTTTTCACATAATGCATTTATTTGATTGGATGGAAATTGGTGTGATTTTGAATATGATATGTCAGTGCACCTTTTCTTTTCTGTAGGTTTATTTTGGGAAAAAAAATCAACAGGGAGAGCTCTAAAACCCTCATCTCAGATTCGTGAGTCTAAATTTTAATTTAGCTACCAGCTTAGGTATTACACAAGGAGAAAGTTTGCACTTGTAGACAAAATCATTTTAACGTGAATAACCAATTTTCCACTTTATAATTGCAGCTGATTTTTTTCCTTGAGGTTTGTACATCATTGTTTAACCCACTAAATTTGTTGTAGCATGCGCTTTAAGACTTTGCTGGGGAATTTACATTATGTTTCGTATTTGTAATTATAAAGCAGAGTAGAGCTTTTAAGATCTGGAGATGGAAATGGACGTTATGTAACAGGGCCCTTATGTAGGTTTATGAACATGAGCTACATGACTGTTAGAGCTCTCTTATTCTCTATTTTTGGAGAATGTATTGCTGTGATCTGTATATGCGTAGTTTATGCAACTCTACGCTAGTTAGTTCAGTTCCGGAACGAAATTAGGCCGAGGAAAGGCAAAAACGTCGGCGAATGAGGGAGCTAGTTTGCTTCCAGAGCTTCTTTGCCTCGTTTACGTCATTTGCTAGGCTTGAACATGGACTTTCGTTGCAGTCTGCAAAATATTTCCCACTGATCCCGTTTATCTGTGGACTCAAGGCCACATAGCACGTGGTGGAAGCACCCTGCAAAGTGTTAATGGACGCAAACTCAACCTTAAAATATTGCCATCATAGAACTGACTAATAGGAGATTTGCCTGCGTCACCACCAAAGTCATGCGTGTTTTGTAGTTTATCATCTATGATATTGCATAAACGGCGTACCTGTGGTATCGTCTTTAGCAGTTTTGATGCCAGAAAAAATACAGAATCTGCAGGAACAGTGGGACAGATATCGTAAATTCTTACTTGTCATGCATGCTACAGTCGTCATCTAGTCTAATGAAAGTAAAACAACAAATAAGTTGAAGAGGAAGCAGGTAGAAGTTGATGCCTGTGATCAAGCCCTCTTGCTCCCTAATGATTCCCGTTTTCACAATTCCCGGATGGACTGCGTTGATTGTTATCCGTGCGTCCCTTGCCTATTTTTATAATTCAGATGTTTGTCCATTATAAACAATTGGTATATCAAATAGGACCCACTGTTTTTTGATAGAGTAGTACTTAACACAAGGCAAAGCGAAGTCTCACCTGGAGCCGTTTGGCCAATTCCTTGGCGTGGAGAATGTTTGCTAGCTTGGACTGAGCATAGGCTCGGGTCCCATTGTAACTACACGAATTAAGCAAACATTTGTTATAGAATCAAATCTAATCCAAGTTGGGAAAGAATAAGTGAGATTCAAAGTTTGTCTTTCTCACATCTTTGGATTTAAAATGTCGTCGAGGCGGAACTTTTCTCTCTTAACCCAGCAATGAACTATGGAAGACACATTAATTATTCTTCCTTCAATTCCAGATTGAGCCGCTGTTTCCACCATTTTCTCCAGTAAAAGGTCTGTCAACAGAAAATGCCCTGCAGAGACAATTCAACTAAGAAATAGACCGCGCTTACATCCTATCAACGAGGTGGGATTGCTTTGGATCATGTCACGAGCATTTTGTGCGAACGTGACCAGCAGTGCTCCTAGGACCTAACGGCTAACAAGTAGAGCCAGCAGTAGATAGTTATTCTCTGCTGAAATAAATTTACCTACCTAAATAGTTTGTAGCAAAACTCATCTCAAATTTATCTTCGGATAACTCCAATTTCTGGCAATATTTTCCTGCATTGTTTCTGCAAATGCTAAAAAATATGTGTCAAAGATAAACTTCGGTGGTTTTATTGAAGAAAAAAACAGATCAGTATATTCTTCATTCATATAAATTTCTAAAGATGATTAAATATCATGAATGATAGAAAGGTAGTTCATAGAGCATATGCCACGTACCACCATCCCCTATTTGCCTTATACGCATTTTACCATGACAAGGATATGAAGTGGTGTGAAGCATGGTATGCAAGACGTACGAATGATGAAGATGGAGTACTCACATGAGAAGATGAAGTGGCGATCCAAGAGAGAGAAAAGCCGAGCAGAAGCGGTTGATGGAGGCAAATGAACTAAGATCCAACTCTAGCAGTATGATTTTAGCTTGGGGGCTTTCTTTCAGGATCCTATCCTTGGTTTCGGCGGCTCTATTCAGATCTCTTGCAGGCATTACAAGCCTCAGCCCCCTCTTGGCAAGCACTCTCGCTGTTTCAGCCCCGATGCCGGAGGTCGCTCCTTTTTTATATTCCATCACCAGCCCACAACATTTGCAAATTACTGAAAAGATTTGCTTAATGCAGTCGCAGAAAAGTACTAATTAACAAGGCCTTTGATCGAGATATTTAAACATATCTTATGTTTAAGAAAGGACCAAGTACACCTGGAAAAAAGTGCTAATGTGGAGCTAGCATTTCAAATAGAATATGGACTTAATAACATTCCGGCAAAAAATGAGAAGAAAAAAGAAATTTTATCGAGTTGATTACACGAGAATCAAATTCATAAATTCATCGGAAGAGCCTGGCTTGGCTGAAGAAGCAAGGATCTACTTGTCCAAGGAGACACAAGTGAAAACAGCTAGTGGCTTTCAAGTTTCAACTTCGATAAATATCGAGGCGTGAGCTTAAGTTGATAGATCACTAGTCACTTGAAGAGTACGAGAAGCTTAAACAAAAAAAAAAGCAGTTGCTCTAATATGAAGTAACCAAGATAATTCATGGCCAAAGTGAACAACATATGTACTTGAAAAAATAACAGAACAAAACAAAGGACCAACCCAGAAACGACGTCTAGCTCTAACAGTATAATACTTGTGAGTGGCACAACTGAGAAAAGAGATGATGCTGGGCTAATTACTTACCAGTGATTATTGCAGTAAGCTCATGACTAGTGATGGAGGAAGGAATGGAATCAGTGACTTGCTCCGCTGTGGAATTCGAACCAAAACCACTCGGGCCTGGAACTCCTGTCAGATACCTCAGCGTTTCCTTCATGGAGTTCCAACAATCAGTTCACCGGAACCAAAATTCGGCTTAATGACGAAAAAGGTACATACCATACTTGTGTATATATATACAATGTATTCACAAGAAAGTAAAGACAAGAGGTGCAATCCTGGTGCTTGTTCCTCGATCTCATCATCTTTTCTGTCTGCTGGGTCCTCACATTTTCCACTTTTTAGACTTTTTTCTCCAGATTGAGTTGTTGGGTCTAACCTAATGCAGAGCCACAGGGTACATCTTCTTGCGCGTCGATTATTCTTTTCCTTTTTCCTTTTTTACTTCCTTTGTCGTACGTGTATCTCCAGAGTGGAGAAATGGAATGCAATTAGCCAATTTTATATACAAGCCTATTCTTCTTTATGACTTGACATATATAAGTCTCCTCTTCTACTTTTGACGTACTTCCCACTCTAATACTTGTATACGATCCATAATGGCATTATCCTACCGTGTTAAACACGCAGCGGTACAGCCTTCTTGCTAGTGACTCTGACTGACCGAGTGAGTGCTGAGTCAGTAGTTGTAGAAGCCAGTGGTCAGGAGGACTCGGAATGGGGAATTAAGGGGCCGGCAGGGGGACATTGAGATTGAGACATTTGAAGGAGAAGGTCGGTCGGGTAGAGGAGAGGCGGATGGGGCCGGTCTGTTACCTTTTCCTCGTGCATTCTCTCCTCATCATCAATGATCTGCCAAACGCTTACCCGGCAATTCACTCCTCTCTTCTTTTTCACCGGGCCATTCTACAACATCACATGCAAATACGCAAAAACCAGTCGCACGCATCAACTCTCTCATTACCTCCCATTAATTTCCACACCATGCCAATTGCCATGCACCACCGTTCAGATGGCAATTATCTCCCGCCCTTTTTCACTCTCTGACATCCAAAAGATTGCGAGATGAGATACCCACAGGAAAAGACGGGCAACAACACCGTACACCAAACGTGAAAGAGGCTAACAAACCATATATTTCGCTGGACTTGCTCCTCATTAAGCATTAGCGTCTTCTCCACAATGGCAATGATAACATTGCCGACAAAGCCGAAATTTTCTCTTTGGAGCAATCATATTCACCTGGCCACACCCTCACTCTGGCCCACCCGACAAGGAACACCAAAAATAACAATGAATTAACAAAGCTCTGGGACAATAGATTTTTCATAGGAATTAGTTATTACTAATGGGCGCTCCAAGCGAACACATTTGTTTTAGGCGTGGATCCTACCAAAGTAAGATTCCGAGAAAAAAGTTGTTTGTCTTTATTACGAAGCAGCATATCATAGGCATGGATAGGTATATTAAATGTGTTTACAAAGAGAAGGGAGCATAGGATCAATTCGTTTGGAAGAAAATCAAATTCGGCACAGGAGGCAAAGAATTCGATTTGGTTTGTGGGTGATTCCTAAGTGGCCGGCCTTTGAATTTGACCAAGGTGTGCCCCCCTATAGCCGACACTATCAGCTTTTACAGCTTTTGCAACTAAGAAGCAGAATTCCTCAATAGTTTGAAAAAACTGCAACACACCAAAAAGCAGAGATAGATGTATACAAAAAAAAAGCAGAGAGAGGTTGACAAATGAAACCAAACTAGACCCGCACGTCCCACCAATCTTAGAAAATGTATACTTTCTTTGAAATGGTAGAAAAGGTGTAAATTACTCATTTACAATTACCTGTTACACCTAACTTACGGAGAATATGTACATAACACTCCCGTATTAGGAAAACCTGAACATAACCCCCTTAATTATCGCAAGTTGTGCACATATCTTCTCTCTGACTGCAATTTTCTGAACAGAAAGTGCTGACGTATAGCTACATTATGGGTGATATATACTATCTCTATACAGATTGCTTCGTCAAAGAAAGGTAAATACAGTGTGGAAAAGTCAATTATTAAGCCACAATGAACCCCAAGTGGGGAAAGGCCTCTGTGGCTAAGCAAGAAGCCTAAACGTATCTACTTTATTCGGACAGAGGGAAGTAAATATAAATAGTCTGATTTATTTTTAAAAAATAAAACCAAATTTACTTTATTTTCAAAAATAGAGAACCCATACACTTAAGACTGAATAATTATTATGTAGTACTAGTAGTAGTAGTAGAGAGAGAAAAGAGATGAAAAGCAGAGTCGACGGTGGGAATTAGATGGCCTCCACCGAAGAGAGACACCCGATATTTAAATTCCATGAGCACGAATCATGATGGATTTAGTTGCATAAAAAAATAATGATGGATTCGAGCACACGTGAGGATAGTGGCACGTGGGGTGCTGGGACATACAGCACTGCCACTTTAAAGTTTAAAGTGATTGAGCTAAGCCTCGTGATCATAGTAAATGAATATGTCGACAACTGGTGTGGCATTGCTATGCATGCATGCTTTGCTTACCCTTGAATCTTCCCACTTCTAATCGACGGCGTACATGATGCTTATATGAGAGCAACTAGTGACACTAGATGCAAAAAACTTTCTTTGACGGGCTGTCATGCCCCGAAATCCCACATCTCTATCGGAGTGCGGAAGCCAACAAACAAAGTACATTTCGAGGTAGAGATCCCGGGCATGCAACCGAACAGTCGATCTCACCACCAATTATAATCATTGCAAAATAACGTGTAACCGGTTTTGCCCGCAGTCAGTGTAATACAATAGTAGACATCATCAAATAATATAAAATAAATATACTTAATTATTATTCTAGCAATAATCCTTTAAGAAAATAAATAAAATAAACCTATGAGTCTTTGGCACACTACTGCCAACAATGTCAAAAACATCAAAATAAACAAAGCAAATAACTAAGTAAACTTCCAATCTCTTCACGACTCCTCCGACCGCCTTTTCTCTATTACAACTTCCTGAACTCAGCTTTCTTTTGCGCCTGCATCAGAGGATGCATGAGTATTTCATAGAAACACTCAGTAGGATGTAAAAACCTACTGATAAAGAATCAAGCAGTATGAAGAGATATAAAGACAACAAAGGATTATGGATATTCAACAACTATCTGGACTCAACTAAAGGTCTAAACACCTGAAAAGAAAGGTTAGTCAACACAAAAGGATTCATGGCTCTCAAGTATAGAGAAATGATAGCAACATATACCACTTCAAACATGTCAACGGTGTAAGAAGAAGAATCAACAATAACAATACCTCTCAACATCGAAAGTGCAAAGAGATTCAATTTCTGCTCGCTATTTACCAACCATGTGGATACTTACCAGAACATCTTAGAGGTTCTCCCTTCGGAACCCAGCCACGCGTCTAGGCATGCTAGCCCCATCTGTACTTACGAGCACAATGAGCGGAGACTGCAGACCGTCCGTAATGTCATACAGCCTAAACGTATGTATTTGCCTCCCTTCGGGTAATAAAGAATCAAAATTCCATAAATACCGGAGGTCACGCTAGACCTAGCAATGGTTCATGAGCATGCTATAATTTCACTAAATAAATAGTGGAGAAATAGGTCAATGTCAAACCGGACAATGAATCAAACAACAACATAAGTCTCAACTTTCTGAGAATAAGGTAACTCTTACCATAATAACTCACTCATGGAGTACAAATAGAACATCAAGGTCTTTGAACCACATATGACTCAATTATTGGAGTAGAATAGAACAACAAAGCTTCTCAAGGCATATAACTCTCTCTTTGGAATAACAATGAAACTCAAACACCTTGGATAGTGACAACTCATCATAGGAATGTAAATACAATCAATGCATACCTTCATACTTAGCCCTAGATAGGAATTCCTCATAAACATTAGAACTTATAATACAAATATTATAGACAAGAATACTAATGAGTCTTAGATGATTTGAATTTCAAGTGGAACTTCAAACCGACATCAACGCTTTAAAATAGATGGTTATGATTCTCTTGATCAAAGGATTATCCCACCTAATTGGATTAATTCTAACCCAACCTTACTGTAATATTCCCTAAACATATAGTCCAATTACTGATATTAACACGTTAATTATTCCCATACCATATTACATAATGTTATTTTGATACTTAGTATTTTCTCTCAGATTCAACTCACTGCCTTCTGCACAACAGTCCTCTTCCAACGACTGCCAGACTATGTACAGTAAGACTAAACTTTTGAAATTTTTACTGATAATACCCTTACGAGTCTAGTTTCTAATTCCAGTGATTTTATATTTTTTTGATTTTCGTTAAATTAATTATGATTTAATTACTACATACTGTTAGCACAGAAATAGTTCTAGCTGAGATTAAGATTCTTAATTAAACTTGATTATCTCACTTAATAACACATTATAGATGATGATATATTATTAACAGACAACAATACTCCCCTCTTAGATTAATTTTAAACCCTAGGATTATCTAAAATTACCAAAGTGCGCCCTTTTATCGTATTGCATAACATATATCACAATCTTAGATGTTAATAAATCACAAATAGGATAATTAATACAAGACACTCAATATGACACAAGAATCAACGTGGATTAAGGTCAACAATATAAGATTAGGACTTCTGGACTCTGAATAATGAATAAAACAACTAACTTTGGGTATGAATCCCATCTAGATACTTAGCATGAGAGCATACATGATCATATCACAAGATGAATGGAAAATAGAGACATAATTCAAATAATCTCACATGAATCAAAGCAATACATCATGATACTGAATAAGAACACTGATAAACATCATATGGAGGAAGAAAAGAAAAGGAAAAAACCATCCTACTCTTATCTCGTGAAGATCCTTCTTCTATGCGTGTCGTAAGCCTTCCTTGCTTGCAACTAAGCTCTCGCTCCAAGCTCTCGCGAATCTCCCACAAAGAAGAAGCCTTTAGGAGAAGGATGGCCAAAGCATCCTAAGTTATTTGTTAACGTATGAATCATATAGAATTCTACCATAGGGTGCATAGATTCACATACATAAAAATATTGTGCTATCATCAAATTTTGATTATATGACAAAGATTGTCATCCGGCCCCAAAGGGAGGTGGTAGTTAGCGTTACATAATTAGGATAAGGTGGAGGGTTATATATTTTAACATGGGTGAATCCCTATGCCCAAAGGTGTGAGATTTTTCCTATAATGTTTTATGTATAACCCACTAGCCTTATCATGAGACAAAATGAACTTTTGTTTCTATACGGTTTAGTAAATTTGATGCAGATTGCAACCTTTGCCCAAATGGAGGTTTACAATTTTACTACATGATTTTTGCATTGGTTATTTTCATACTTATGTTATTGTTTTTTGCCCTCTTTAATGTTTGCATGTACTTATTCTTTTATTGCAGCTTATCCGTCTTTTATTTCTGACCCTAATCAGAACCTTCCATTATTGTCTGGGGACAATTTTATGGATTGGAAGGAAAAAATGCTTTTACTATTACGATGCATGGACTTGGATTTGACGTTTCGTATGGATGTACCCACCACTCCTACAGAAAAAAGTATGCCTAGTGAGGTAGCATCTTTTAAAAAGTGGGAGCGGTCTAACCGCTTAAGCATGATGCTCATGAGGTCTCACATAAATCAAAGCATTAGGGGATCCATCCCATAATGCGCTATAACCCAAGAACTTTTGAAAGCTATTGAAGCTCAATTCAAGAGTTCTGATAAAACCTCGTCTAATGCCTTAATGTCTAAGTTGTCATCCATGAGGCTAACAAATGACAAAGGGGTGAAAGAGCATAACATGCAGATACGTGATATTACTAATCAGTTGAACAACATGAAAATAAAATTGATGACAATTTTTTGGTCCACTTTATTCTAAACTCTCTGCCTACACAATATGGGCATTCAAGATCTCTTATAACACATATAATACTCAGTGGTCAGTTAATGACCTTTTGAGTATGTGTGTACAGGAAGAGGGGAAACTTAAGCAAGAGAAGCTAGAGAGTGCCCATCTAATTTCTCATAAAGTACAAAAGAAGGAAAATCATGATGCTCTTAAGAAGAAAGCTGATAAAGGTGTACCAATAAAGTCTGCTGGTGTCACCAAGGAAACCAAATGCTTTTTCTGCAAGAAGACAGGACACATGAAGAAAAATTGTCCTAAGTATCATAAGTGGCTTGCCAAGAAAGGAGGTAATTTCATGTCTTTAGTGTATTATGAATTTAATTATGTTGATTCTCATCATAATAACACATGGTGGATTCACTATGGTTCTACAATCCATGTTTCTACTGTCATACAAGGGTTTCTCAGTCTAAGGAAACCCAATGATGGGGAGTACAACATCTATTCTGGAAATAAGATGTGTTCGAAGGTTGAAGGTGTGGGGACATATAGACTTGTTCTCCATACATGATACACCTTAGATTTAGAAAGAGTTTTCTATATTTCAAGTTTTTCTAAAAATTTAGTTTTTGTATCAAGACTAGTGCTTCATGGCTTTAATTTTCAGTTTATGAATTCCTCATTTTTTATTCTTAAAGATTCAGTCACTATTGGTTCTGGTTCTTTGATTGATGGACTATATAGACTCTCTTTGCATGTTTCATTTGAACAATCTATGATGTATGTGCAAGGAAGTGTTATTAAAAATAACTCCCTATGTTATGGCACAGGCGTTTGAGGCATATCTCTATTGACCGCTTAAAACGATTTGTAAGAAAAGGAGTTTTAAAAACTCTTGACTTCACTTATTTTGAGACATGTATAGACTGCATAAAGGAAAAGTAGACTAACAAGTCTTCTAAGGGTGCTAAGAGGTATGATGAGAAATTAGGCACTATACACACTAATATCTGTGGACCGTTTAGTACTCCCTGTCTAAATGGTCAAGGTATTTCATTATCTTTATAGATGATCATACACGATACATGTATCTTTATCTCTTATATGAAAAGTCTGAAGCCTTTGATGCTTTCAAGACTTATAAGGCAGAGGTAGAGAAATAATCTAGATTGAGTATCAAAATTGTTCGATCAGACAGAGGAGGTGAATACTATGGCAGGTACACAGAGAGTGGACAAAAACTTGGACCATTTGCACAGTTCCTGAAGGAACATGGTATTGTTCCACAATACACAGTACCAGGCACACCACAACAAAATGGTGTTGCTGAAAAGAGGAATCGCACTTTGATGGATATGGTAAGGAGTATGATTAGTAACTCCTCTCTTCCTCTCAATATGTGGAGTGAAGCCTTAAAGATAGTCGTGTACATTTTAAATCTAGTTCCATTTAAAGCCGTTCCTAAAACACCCTTTGAGCTATTGAATGGATGGAAACCTAGTTTAGATCATGTGGATATTTGAGGTTGTCCTGTTAAGGTTAGGGTGTATAATCCACTTGAGAAGAAGCTTGACCCTAAGACTGACAGTGGTTTTTTCACTAGCTATGCAGAAAGATCTAAGGGTTATAGGTTTTATTATCCATCTCACACCCCTACAGTAGTCGAAGCACATAATGTACGTTTTCTTAAATATGACAACTTCAATGGAAGTATTTCTCCAAAACACATTGTGTTTGAGGAATTACGGGTTCCAGTTATTATACCCACTTTTGGTGGAGGATATCGCCTATGGTGATTCCAGAACAACCTATCCCCCCCTCTACTATCCCCTCAGGATCAAGTTGCTGAAGTTCCTATTGCATAGGCACCTCCGCCTGTTGATGAAATAGGACTTCGACGATCTTCAAGAGTAAGAAAACCTGCACTCCCTTCTGACTATGTTGTATACCTTCAGGAGTCTGACGAGAATGTTGGATTCATTCAAGATCCTATTACCTATTCCCAGGCCATATCTGGAGATAACTCTAGCAAATGGTATGATGCCATGCAGGAAGAAATGAAATCTAAGGCTGATAATCAAGTATGGGATCTCACAGCGTTACCTCAGGGCGCTAGGACTCTTGGCTGCAAACGGGTCCATAAGACTAAATTAGATCTATCTGGTAACATTAGCAAATATAAGACCCGACTTGTAGCCAAAGGTTTTTTTTAGAAAGATGGTGTTGACTATAATGAAACCTTCTCTCCAGTTTCTACGAAGGATTCATTGAGAGTTATTTTGGCTCTTGTAGCTCATTTTGACTTGGAATTACATCAAATGGATGTCAAGACGGCATTCTTGAATGGGGATCTTGAGGAGGAGGTGTATAGGACCTAGCCTGAAGGATTCACCTCTGATAAAGAAAGTCATCTGGTTTGTAGACTCAAGAAGTCAATATACGGAATAAAACAGGCCTCCCGACGGTGGTATTTGAAGTTCAACAATGTTATTACTTCATTTAGTTTTAAGGAGAACATTGTTGATCAGTGCATATATCTTAAGGTTAGTGGGAGCCGTTACATATTTTTGGTCTTGTATGTTGATGACATTCTACTTGTATGCTTAGGGATGTTGCACGAGACTAAACAGTTTCTTTCTTAGAACTTTGACATGAAAGATTTAGGAGAGGCATCCTGTGTTATAAGGATTGATATCTATCGTGATAGATCCAGAAGGATCCTTGGGCTGTCTCAACAGGCCTATATCAATAAACTTCTGAAACAGTTTAACATGGAAAACTGCTTACCTAGTGCAACCCCTATTATGAAGGGTGACAAATTTGGCTTGTTCCAGTGTTCAAAGAATTCTTTGGAATTGGAAAGCATGAAGGAAATTCCTTTTGCATATGCAGTTGATAGTATGTTGTACTTGGAGGTCTGTACAAGACCTGACCTTTGCTATGGGAATGTTGGGTAGATGCCAGCAAAATCTAGGGTTGGATAATTGGAAAGCTGCAAAGAAGGTTATGAGGTATTTACAAGGAACGAAGGATTACATACTTACATACAGACATTCTGATCATTTGGAACTAGTTGGATATACAGATGCAGACTTTGCTGGTTGTATTAACTCGAAAAAGTCAACATCGGGTTATATTTTCCTTTTGGCAAGCGGTGCTGTCTCTTGGAAAAGTATTAAGCAAACCCTTACAGCGTCGACGACTATGGAGGCAGAGTTTGTTGCTTGTTATGAGGGCACGTCACATGCTACTTGGCTGATGAACCTTATCACTGGACTTACTATTATCGATTCCATATCTAGGCCATTAAAGATGTTCTGTGATAATAGTGCTACTGTGTTATTCACAAAGAACAACAAGAGTGGCAGTCAGAGTAAGCACATCGACATCAAGTATCTTGTTGTTCGGGATCGTGTTAAAGCAGAGACTGTTGTTATTGAGCATATCGGTACTGAGCTTATAGTTGCTGATCCAATGATTAAGGGCTTACCCCCTTCTCTGCTTAAGAGTCATGTGGATCGTATGGGTCTTATTAGCTCATTTTGCATTCGATTTTGCTTATGTACTTCTGGACTTTACTCATTTATCATAGCAATTGCAGTTTCTTTTCTCACGGTGTCTAATTTTTCAGTGCACTTCAGTAAGAGATAATATTTGCCAAATGAGTGGGAGCATGCCTTCACTCATAAATATATTTTGCCACATATAACACTCAACCAGAATGAATTAGTTGCATTGTGATACATGGAAGATAATGTTCTCCTCTGAGGACATAACTGCCTTGATTCATGCGATTATGATATTTTGTAAGACTATAAAGTTACCACATACAGTTCGAAGGGTATTTTGTACGATTATGACATTTTGTATGCGCATACGAAAGTCATTTTTATAGTTTTTCATTACCCACTTGAGAAGTTCTGAAGATGATTTTATTCTTCAGAACTTCTCAAGTGGGCCAAGTGAGAGATTTTATTCTTTCTATGGTTCAATTGAGAAGTTGTGCCAAGTGGGAGAATGTTGAGCTTATTTTTGTAATAAAACATAAAGTGAGCCAACTATCTCAATTGACACTGTTTTGGGCTTTTAGAACCGTCTGGGTAATAAACCTGAGTCAGAATACCCATTAAATTGTGGTTCTAAGTGGCAAATTTGAACCATTGGATGACCTATAAATAGACGATCAAGATTCTATGGTTCTTAATAATGATGTTCTGATTTAGTTATAAATATATCATTAGCCATCATAATTCAGTGTCTTAAGCGAGATTACTCTCAGCTAAATTTTAAATCAAAAACTCATTATAGTTCTAAAGATGATTAACAGAGAATTAGCACAAAGACTTCGTTGAAAATTCAAATAGCTACAGATATGCCTAAATCTATTGCTTTAAAGTTCATCATTCTGGGAAGTGGGAACTTGAAAAAAAATGGAGAAAGTAAAATCTAGTTTTACGTGATGGATAGTGCATGAGTCCGCATATACACTTTGGTCCCAGGGACTAACACATAGGCCTCCTGATACACGATCATGAATTCATGATTTTGTAGTCGGTTGTTCAAGTAAAACCGTCGACATACAATAGCCGTTGAGTTCACTCCTACAGTTAATACCATTTCATTAAGACAAATATCTTGTTCTTGTCATAACTTCATCTTGAATTGGATGGAAGAATTCCGTGCCGCCTAAAGAACTCCCGAAAACCATATGCACTGACGTCATAGTTGAACTGTAAGGGAAAAAACAGGAGAAAATAAATCCCCAATTAAAACGCCATGGCAATGCCTAAAACGATACTTGCACTGACTGATTCAATCAAGAGCCACCCAATTAGCAGATGATATTAAGAGAAATCTTTTTTTTAGAAAAATATTAAGAGAAATCAAAATGCCAGCGTGTAAAATATCATCATGCATTTTGTGAAACAAAGATTATCAAAATAATCAATTTAATCAGCTATACATATCAAAGTTCCTTGTGATGCTGCCCGCAAATTAATCAAGATCCCACTTATTAGTTGCAGGAATGCAATAATATTAAAAATTCAATCTCTATATATACTAGAAAGGTTCAGCAATATTTCAATTTTCTTCGCATCTTTCGATTCTTTAGACTTTGTCCCAGGATCCATACGTGGTTTCCTCTTCTAGCACATTTTACTCCAGAATTTAAGCTCTAGTGACTTTTATTCAAGAAGTTGGTCTTGGCAGAATATAAAATTTGTATGATAACATTGAAATGGCGTATGTTGCCAATGTGATAAAAAAAGACAAAAAGAGTGTGTTTCAATGAAACAACATTACTTTACATTAGAAGTCACACTACTTACAGGTAAGACCTTGACGGAGTACTTTGTTATACTTGGATCAAGAACTCTCCCTTGGTTGGCAGCCTACCAGAAGAAAAATAGGATAACTAGATAAGCATATTACCTTTCAGGAAAGAACTGTAGAAATGATATAACAACGAAATGCAATTGACTAAATTGTCAGCAAACAAAAAGTCCAACATAGCAACTATAAATTAAGCAACAGCTCACTCAAAACAGTTTGTTTCTTAATTAACCCACAAATCAGTAAGAAAACTACAAGTATGCTTCAAAGAAAAGCAACACAACCACTTGTGGACTGTGAAATTTCTCCAGAGATTTGAGTTCAATTCCAGCCTTGCAGAAAATGAAACTTCAGAATTGGTAGAAATAAAGTTTCAATGAGGACCATTTGTCAAAATTAATGTTCTTAAATAAAAAACTCATTTACCCATAATTTTTTTTTTCCTGGAAAACATTGCTAATTTGGCACTCACATCTGCTTGCAAGCAGTACACCAGCATTGATATTGTGCTAGCAGAATCCCCATGCATGTCGGTTCACCCCATCCAACATGAAATGTATGAGTGTGCAAAACTTATTTAGGCCGGCCCATGCGTGCAGTAGGCGGTGAACCCATCAATCATTTTTTTATTTTTAACTAGATATCTGGATTCTGAACTTGGTCCTCTAGCGCCAGATGCAATACCTGGTTTGGCTCGAACTTCTTCTTCCTACTACCAAGTACGAAATCTATGGTTTGTAGACGTGAACCCTCTCATTTCTGTCGTCCAATGACCACCAGTATCACTAAATGGATCACCTTCCCACACGACCAAAACCCATATAAGAAAATGCCACTTTATTTTCTTATTTTCCATGTAACTATCAGCAATTCTTAATCTATAGTTTGCATTCTCTAAAGTCATTCTACTAAACAAAATAAACTATCAAAATACTACTGAATAACGCCATCTCTTATGAAATCCGTTAGTAATCATCAAAAGTGATATATTACTAAAATGATCTTCACAAAATCCTCCTAATTTGAGAAAAACCAAATAGGACACTTGATAAAAAAAAGTAAGTCAAACATGAGCCTTATATTTTCCAACTAAATACCCACTTTCTTTGCTGTTGGACTATCCAAAGCATTGAAAATTTGTCGAGAACTCTTAAAAGACATCAATAGATCTCTAAACCCCATTAGCCCCTGATCGAATTTTAAATTTATTTAAAAAACGGTCTGTTTAATACTCTCTCATCCCATATTAAGTCTTCAATTTGATTTTTCAAAATATACTAAAACAAATTCATTTAAATAAACCAAATAGGATAGTTAATATGAGACGGAGGTAATAATATAATCTAGAATAAACTCCCTAATTGGGCATCTTATGGCTAGCTAGCCTAATTAGGCACATCTTAATGGCTTGGGAATGCCCTGGGCCTTTCAACTTGCGTGCCAGACCACGTAACCCACTTTGAGTTGACCATAAGCCTACTTGAGCCATGATACCCTCATAAATGTAAAAAATCAAGCTTTATAATCAACAAATTTTTAAGAAGAATACATTCTACAAAAACATATGCTTCAGAAAAAAAAGGAACCTGTTCTGGACTATGAAAAATTTCAATGAAAGGATAATCTTTCCTTTGCCGCGTTATACAAAATCCTGGATACTTTGGGCA
Organism: Houttuynia cordata; assembly: GCA_039654745.1. NCBI lineage: Eukaryota > Viridiplantae > Streptophyta > Magnoliopsida > Piperales > Saururaceae > Houttuynia > Houttuynia cordata. The sequence goes on along the minus strand of CM077515.1, from coordinate 1,264,495 downwards.
TTCAACCTGGCAATCAAACAAAAAACAACCATCAAGATCGGCAGAACAACAGATATCAATTTTCCAATACGTAGATAACACCACTAAAAAGTGCACTATAACATCGATAGGAGTCATAACAGAAGAAGAAATGCAAAAAACATCAAATTAATATGAAAAAATCAAAACATAGCAAATTCTTTTCAATAACATTTTTCTAAAAAGGAATTAGATAAAAAAAATCAGCCTAAAAGTGAAGCCTTTGCAGCGAAAGTTGTTCCACCTCTCTACAATTTATTTCGAGCAAAACAATCTGATAATTAAGTAAATATTGTAAATTAGATTTTGCCTGCAAACATTTTCTTCTTAACTTATGTTTAGCCAGCATTGCCAAGGTGAAAAGCTTTAAAACCACTAGAGATAGAATCGAGTTAAAGAAAGACACTGAAGAGAAAGTTGGTCATACATTATGGTATACCCACAAACTAAACAGAGAATAGGTGATCAGTTTATGAACAGAAAAAGATTTCAAGAACAACAGTGATCGTACACGCATAAATTTAATATTTGGGTAGAACTCAGCAGCAGCTTCCTCCAGTACTTTATCAAGGTGCTTGGTATAGGCACATCTAGCACGGAACAGTTAATTAACAAATATATACAAGAAGCGGAGAAACATTGTGTGCAGAATATTAAAAGACATTTGTAAAGTGGCTGATACTTAATGGTAAATGCAACAAGCACAGGGCGGCCTTCGTGCAGGAGTTGAACAAATTGGCGCTCAGAGGTAAAATGAAGAACCCTAGAAGGCCCAAGATCCTTTGGGTAACCAGCGTAATACCTACATAGAATTAGTATATTGGAAACAGATTCAGCGAGTAAAATCATGCAGAGCCAGAGCATATAAGAAAACATACGTCGAATAGACTAAACAATTAGATAGGGGACTACTGTTCATAGAAAAACAAACGAGAGAAAGAAATTAAACAAAATGGAAACACTAAACAAGGTAAAATCAGCAAACATATTAAAGCCCTTGAATATTTAATATTTCATCCTATTATACTAATTTATTTACAAGGAATTACAGAGATCAGAGTTGAGACAATATTTTAGTATTGTATATGTAATAAGCATAACCATAGAATTTTGTCAATGCATATGTACTGTATATCGTTTGAGACATAAGCATTCTCTGCTTATAAGAAATGCACAAAGCAAATAGAGCCTCATGCATAGAGCATATGGGGCTGTTTGGATAGTGAAAGAGGGCTGAATTCACTATCAATTCAGCCCTCTTTCACATGAAAGAGGGTGAAACATGTTTGCGGGGTGAATTTCAGGTGAATTAGAAAATTCACCTGAAAGAACAAATTCAGGGTGAAAGAGCACTTTCAGGTGAAAGTCCTCATGAGGACTTTCACCTGAAAGTGTACAGCAGATGAATTCAATTCATCCGCAAAAATACAATTCTGCCCTCATCATGATTCATGAACAGTACTCCCTCCGTCCGAAATTTGTACCAACATTTAGTTTTCCAAATTGAATTAAAATCAATCCATTTGGGAAAATCATATAGTATTACTAATGTCGGACGGAGTGTAGAAAAGAGGTTATCATCATCATCATCATAGCTATCTGGGGTCGGCGGCATGGATTATATACCGCATTTGACTCTTATCGGAATCAAAATGGTACAAAATCCATACAAAGAAACATAGTGGCAAGTTTTTACGCCGGATGCCCTTCCTGACGCAACCCTCCGAAGAGGGGATAATGATAAGGAGATTCAACATCATCATATTCATCATGCACCTTTCCAAATATGTGGATTGGCTTCATGACATGATGGTTGCACATGAAATATTAATATAGCCATCTTCCATCACAAAGCTGGTAACAATCAAAACCAGTATGCTTTTACATGGGAGAAAAGAGGTTATGCAGGGGTTAAATGGTCACGTTTTAAAAATTTACTTACTGTATCACATTCACTATCTAAACACATGACCAATTACATTCATCTTAAGAATTTCACTATCCAAACGAATTTCACATTCATCATGAAAGTCAATGAATTTTTTCACCTGAATTTAATTTCAGGTTCATTACTCTTTCACTATCCAAATAGCCCCTATATCTCCTCCGGAAAACCCTGTTTCGCTACATGTTTCGTCTTTCTTTTCTTCTTGACTTAGTGAAGGAATACCAATTCGCACGGGAGGTTTATACAGTCAGAAGTTGTACTAACTTCATGCACCTGATTATTAAAGTAAGGTCTTCGTAACCATCATCACTTGGAAAATACAGGGCATAGAGCAGAAGATGAATCACATATATTTAAAGGCACAACTTATAACTACTATACACAAGTCATTAAAGGACGGATGGTTTACCACTCCAAAAAATAGAACCGCCTCGACTTAAACTGAGGCAATTTGTATCACACTTTTCATCTATACTCCACCCTATTCGTTATAACACTCACCCCACTATCCTACTACCTTCTTTTTTTACTTGAAGCATCCTCCCACTGGACTTCACCGCCGACCATGCAGGCGGCCACCAGGGACCATATTAGAGACCGAGCTGGAGACTATGCCAGATCTTCCGCCATAATGGCCACTGCCACAATTAGGCTAATGTGTGCTAATGTGGCAGTGGCCACACAGTCATGGCCAAGACAATGTACAATCTGCAAACTGTTGTGACAGTGGCTGGCCACCTCCAAAGTCAGGCTAATGTGGTAGTGGCCAGTCACCACCACAGTTATGCCCGTGTCTATACATCTGGAAATGGTGTTGCAGTGCCTAGTCACCGCCAAAGTTAGGTTAATGTGGCCTTTGCGGTTCTTCCCTCTCCTAGGGACGGCCTTTTTAGCAGGGTAATGTTCTATTCTTTGGGGTGGCAAATCAGCCATCCTAAAAAAACAATTTAGAATAAAAGTCAGGAACTAACATGTTGTGGATAAAGGATTCTTTCTCCAGACAATTAAATGTGAACATGCAGCCGAAGAAAGCAAATAGGAGACACATTACCCTGATCCTCATACCTGCTAGTTGAGCGGAGATGACTTATCATCCTGTCAAAAAGTGAAGACTCCATCTTTACGAAGGTGTACTATAAAGAGGTCATTCGTGCTGCACAGCAGATTACCACGAAAATCACAGGTGCTAAGAGGTGTGCAATAGAGATAGGGAGAAGTCCAACAACAAATAAAAAATAAAAACACATACGAATTCATGAGCAGAAATAAGCAAAAAAACTATTTTTTTTCTTCTGTAGGTGATCATCAACCTTTTAAACCACGTAAAAGATAATGATAAACCTTTGCAAATGCACAACTGATAGGATGGAAATATGGAAAGCGGGTAAGTTAATTCTCCCAGTAATGATAGAGATGATGCTAGATGACTGCAATTTAGGAGGATTATATGTGCGGTATTTAAAAAAAGGGAGCTCGTCGACCTAACAGAGTAACATTTGGGGAGGAGAAAGGGTGATGAAAGCACAGAGAGAAGCCGTCCGGAGTTTGCAGGATGGGAATGGGTGCCAATCCAACTCTCAACTGTACCAGTTGTCACCTCAACGCCGGAGTACACATTTTCGCTCAAGCGGAGGATTACAATAAGAAAAAGAAGAAAGGTGATCTTTGGCTGGCCACCTCGGGCCTCGATATCTTAGGCCGCCCACTCTCAGCCACATCTCGTCATACTCATAACATAGGGCTGCAAAAGCCAATCAACAGAGCGGGGCTGGATGAGTGAGAGAGAGAGAGAGAGAGTACCCGTGGAATCCGAGGCGGTGGGGGAGCTAGATGAGTCGGAGGAGGAGGTAGAAGAGCTCGTGGTTTTGTCGGCCAGAGGGGGGGGGGGGGGGAGAGCTTTGGGGACTTGGATGGGCTTAAAGTTCCCCTAAAACGATCTGACTCGGACGCCGGGTCACCGCCTCGCCGGTTCAAACGGCCGGTACGGTCGCCAAGTAGGTGGAGGCGTTGGCATCCAGGCGGGGGACTTCCCTCCATCCCAATTCCCACCCAGTGGCCATTTCCTATGGATGTTACACCTTCCCAGTGGGACTTTTTTACTATTTATTATATTTATAAACGGTATCGTGGTTCTCGTTTTTGGTCTTCTCCTTTGGGATTACTCCAAATCGTCGCAGCAGCAGCAGCAGCAGCAGAAGAAGAAGGAGAGGCAGCAATTAGAGGAGAAGAAGTAGGCCAAGAAGAAAAAAAATGAGGTCCTTTGTAGTTCTTAAATCACAATTCACTCTATCGCCGTCATCCTCTTGCTTAGACTTGACCACCACCACCACCACCTCTTCCTCCTCCGCCAGAAAAAAGTTCAATTCGCGGCTCCTGATCTGCTTCAATGCTCGGCAACCGTCCATTCGATGGCAGACGAAGAATAAGAAGACGACGCATTCGGCAGCCAGTTTCGCTTTGGGCTCTCCGCAGCTGGAGCAGGGAATGGGCTTCCCCGAGGCGGATGTGGGGAGAAATCCATCTCTCTCTTCCACATACCGCCCGGTACATCTCCCCAAGCCCAACCCCACGGTGCTGGATGCTCAGGCCAAGGTTTGCACGGGGCCCAGGCAGACAAGGCCCCTCACCGAAGAGCAGGCTTTTAAGGTCCTCGATACAATACTCAAATCTGGTGCATACCTCTCTCTCAATTTTTTTAATTTCTTTCTTACTTTGGTTCAATATATTTTTATCATATAGGACGCTTTTGATTTTATAACCACATCGACCTTCTAATGTTGACTATGTTTCTTATCTAATGTACTATTGTCGTATCTTTCAATCGCAGCGCTCTTCTTTTCATGAATTTTTAAGTCGCGAGCTTGTATTAAGTGTGCGTATAATCTGTTGTTTGTCTAGAAATGCATAAATTGGGAATCTGTTGACTGTTATGTCTGGACACTCTAATCTTAATTAGATTAGACGCCTTTTGGAACTATATGTAGTTATCAAACATGGCTAAAAATCAAAAGAGTTTATTGTGATAGTTTTAAGGAAAGTAGATGACAGTTGCATGCATATGAACGTGCAGTATGTAGAAGACATGGGCTTGTAAGAATCCAAGTGCACTTGGATAATTTGATGATGAAAACAAAACTTCTTGGCATCTTTTCATTATGATTGGTAATGTCATTGATCTTTATACTGCTTTCCGCTGATTTAGTTGCATATATTTCAACAGATGTTTGCACTGACGTGTACATGGTCCCTGTTTGTATGTCGTAATATAATTTTTAGCACTAAATATGTAGCAACTATTTCACGGAAAGTTTGGTATAGATATTGAAGCATCATTCTTATTCCTGCATCTTTTCAGTGTTCCTAACTGTCCATCTTGTTATAAAGTTAGGGGAGAACTCAAAAACGAAGAGCAAGTTTCTGATGCACAGCTTGGAGCATTTTTTTCTGGGATGACCATTAGAGCAAATGCTTTTCCTGAAGGTACACAATGGAGTGAAGGAGAAAGAAGAGCAATGAATACATTCTGGCCGCTCCTGGTTCAGGTGCTCCCAACAGATTTAATTTTCATAGCTGATCCTGAAGGCACAATAATGGGGGCAGGCAATTCAATTGGGCCGCAATTTTGTGGGCAAAGCACTACTGAGATGAGGTTGGTTGGTGCCCTTAGAGAAATTTTGGCCGGTGGACATCTCGGTTACGAAGAGGTCCAAGGGGTTCTTAGAGACATTCTCCCACTACCTCTTAATTTAAAGGGGCCCAGAGAAGTGAGTGATTCACTGATTTCAGCATTCTTAATTGGTCAGCGCATGAATGGAGAAACAGATCGGGAGCTGAAAGCATACTGCCTTGCTTTTGATGATGAGCTTGGTAATGTCTTTGCAGTGGTTGGTTTTTTCTAGTTTAGCCACTTTCATTGGCAATGATATTTTCCGTCTCTTGAATTCAGCTCTTGTGGGCTTTCTTTTCCTGAAAAATTAATTACATGATGGGAATTTGATGTAGTTCTTCTTTATTTCCTAGTGGTACTACCTTTTGCTTTAGTTTTGACAGTTGATTTTCATTGTTTAAAGATGTTTTCTCCCAAATGATGATAAAATAAATTAGAAAATTGTGTACATTATTTCTGTGGTAACTTAGACATTTATTTAGAGAACTGATAGTCAACTACATTTTGGTATTTTTTGTGTAGCTGGTTTCGGCATGCATGCCTAGGATATACATTTTACTTTTGGTTCAATGCTTAGGATATGCATTTGAATATTCAGCATAGGCAAAAATTTCTTCTCATTTTTTTCTAAATATAAGGATGGCACTTTTCTGATTAAAATGTTGAGGAACCTTACTAGGATATTTGTATTTTGTTCTGAATATTCATCAGGTCCCCCTTTAGTTGCTGATATTAGATCCTTGACTCATTACGGTGAGCCTTATGATGGGAACACACGCTTCTTTAGGAGCACATTGTTCGTTGCTGCAGTGAGGGCTTCTTATGGTGAATCTTCTCTGCTCCATGGTGTTGACTGGATGCCGCCTAAGGTCAACCAGCCTTATTTCACCTATAATTTCTTCTGTTATTTCTCTTGGAATTAGAACATTTTTTTGTCTGAAGTTCTATCCGATAGTTGCAGCTGGTTGGAAGGGTAGAACTAGAGTGTATGGGGGTGGCTATATCGCTAAAATTGCTGTATGAAGCATAACGAGGACCCTGAAGACATTTTCGTCTCACCTCTTGAACTTTCAAGTTTTGTTTTATTGCATGTACATGGCCCCTATTTCCTGAAAATAAATATTTTGACAAATTTGGGCCGTTAAGGTTTTCAGGGTGGCGTGACAGAAGAGCAAATGCTTAAGTTCATGGGTGCCAATACGGGCATATCTGTCAATGGTGCTAAAACATTGCTAGAGGTAAAATATAGCTCCTTGCAACTGGAATTTGCCTCTATTTAAGGCACTTTGAATCTTTGTGATGAACAACTTTATCTTTGCCTCAGGATGAAGATGTTGGGTTGGCATACATTAGTCAGCGTGAAGCTTGTCCTTCATTGTACTATTTCTATCTTACACTTCATTTTATCTTTTTCCACTCTCTGGAGAATCTTGCTATTTTTTTTTCTTTGTGGCTAATTATTTACTTGAATATGCAACAAGGAAATGAGAATTCAACAATATTAGAATGAGAAGCTGATGTCAACTATTTTCTTAAGCATTGATGTTTGACATGGTTTAATACTTTTGCTAGAAAATAACACTTATTTGTGCGGAAGCAGTCTAGCTTGTTGGCTGTGATTTAACATAATACTGAATGAAATGATCCTGGGTGAAAATGTGTTTCAATAGCCATACGGTAATCCTGATTTGTTTTATTATGCATCAGGTAAACACGTTTTAAAGCATATGCCTTAAAAAGTGCTTTGATGTGTTTTTTTTTGGTGGTGGTGGGGGGGGGGGGGTGCGAAGGGGGCAAATGTAGTGTAATGCCAAAGTAGCATCTATCTTGCTGACATCCAATAACTGGAATGATGACAATGATGAGCAAATACTATAACTTATACAAAAAGGTGGACTGCAGGTTTGTTTCCTTTTACGAGTTGGACAGTTATTGCAATGTAGATGTTGAGGACAATATATTGCAATCATATCTGTCCAGATTGGAATATTGGCCGGTCTGTTTAGTTGCTGTCTGATCAGTAGTTCAACTTTGTTGAATTGTTCTCTGATTTGGCTTTTTCCACTTTGCATTTGCAGATACTCGTTAATTGGGCTTAGGGAGCACATTAAAAAGCGTCCACCACTTGCGACATCTGAGAAAGTTCAACAGTTTTTTAGGGTGAGTTCAGTATTCCCTGTTAACATAGTATATTTGTACATAATTATATATGCTTGGTATGTCAGATCTTATTTTCTTTCTATCCCTATTAAAAGACTGCCAATGTTGTATGAGTCTATGACTGTCATGCTCTGGTACCATGTCTGTTAAGATGGTAATACATCTCGACTGCTGATTTTGACGATTCCTATTTTTTATTCGCACTCTTAATTGAGCTGATATGGCAAGCACAGATTGGATGTTATGCTTGCCTCATCAGGTTAAAATGAAGGGGGGCACTCCTTATTTTAATGCATTGCTTTTTCTTATTGCATATTTTATTTTCTTATATATTACGAATATGTAGATAATGCAACTGTAAATTGTACCCTTCATATGTTATGAAGCGTTCTTGTCTCTACTGCCATTTGCCTAGAGGGTTTAAGGATTTGAAACAATAATTTGACGGATGCTTGATTTTAGGCGAGTGGAAGAGAATCTACTGTAGCTGGATTCTATCATGAAGGTTATGAAAATCCGTTGCTGATGCTTATGAGGAGAAGAGGTGTTCATTCTGGATTAGTTGTTAAGGTATGTTATTGCTTCTGGAGTATGTCCATCTCTTGTCTTTGGAGGTGTCTGGCATGATCTAGTCTTGGTATACATCTGAACATGCTCTTTGAGAATGTCAATATATGTTCTTTCTTTATACTTTTCACGTGCTGAACAAATATATGATCTTTCCTTCATAGGGCGAAGAGGGAGCACTTTCAATGACCACGAAAGTGCGATCTGGCATGGCAAAAGGCCTTCCAGTGAACTACTGTTCGGGGTTTCGTTCCTTGAATGTGCTATGTGCTTCTGATGCTGACGGTATGCCTATTAATGGTTAAATCGTGAATTATGATGTTAGTTTCCAGATAAGCTTAAACTAAATATTCAATAGTTGTATTGCAATTTTCAGTGTGAGAATTTGATTAAAGCTGTTATGCTAGAGTCAACAAACAGTCCTCAAATGTGTAATTGATATAGCTCGTCTAAAGCAATGGATTCAGAGAAGAGAGAGAAGAAGAAAAATGTACGTGGAGATAATAGAATCATATATATAGGGGGGTGCGCTGGGGGTGGGGTGCAGCAGTACTGTTACTGATTTTATCGTTGTCTGGTCCAAAGGCAATTATGTTAGTTCATATACCTCATACAGAGTAATTTCCTTGCCCCAATTAAATTAGATTCCTCTAAAACCTATGAAGGCTCTATTAATTTTCGTTCATCATCATCATACGCCTTATCCCAGCTATCTGGGGTAGGCATCATTTAATTAAGTTGTTGAGAAAAAAATTTAAATGCACCTATCTCACACCCTAAAGGCAGTAAACCCTACTACAATTCCTATATTACCTTTAGTCTTTGCTGAATCTACATAGATTCCCTGGTCTGATTCTGCATGGGAAAAGTGTATTAATTGGTTTAAGTCACTTGAAAAATCAAGGAATAGATGGGAAGCGTTTGTCTCATATACATCCTTGTTATACAGGACTTTATCTTTGCCAAAGAGAGATTAAGATTTGTAACTCCTTGTCAGTTTTCATGTGCATTTTTGTCTTTCACGACTCAAATGATACATTTCTTTGCAGGAGTTTCTCGTGAAAGTTTCAACCTGGTGGTTAATGCCAAAGATTATGGTTTTGAACCCACAGATACTCCACGAACTGATAGATCGGTAAGTTTTTGAATGCCACACAAATGGCACTTCCTTGCTACAGACACGCTGAATGCTCAGTTCAACAATTATCTCCATAGTCGCTTCCTCCCCTTTGATGTATTTTGTGCATACTTTACCATATCATCTTCCTTTTCTGCCAAAAGCATCCATTTCTGCATTTTTCCCTGGGCTTTGAACGATAACATGGGACGCTGATTTACAAAAAGGAAATTTATTTTTTGGGAAAGTATAAAGGGGGATTTTTTATGTTAAAAAAGAACTTATAGAAGATATTTACTTTTAGGAAAAGATGGTATCTGTATCAGGGTTTTCACCGTAAGTGAAATTCATTAGCCACCCTTGAACCTTCTTTTAGCTATATTTTGCCTATTTATTAAGGTGTTTGGGTGGAAATTCTTTTACTTATCGAGTTCTATATGTATGTAGGTTCTGAGAAATATCGAACTCGGTTTAGCAGCCCTTGGTGGGGAAAGAGGACCTGCTTATGATCGGATTGTCCTAAATGCTGGAATGGTTGATCATTTGCTGGGATGTGAAGGTGGAGAAGATGTTATTTCTGCCTTGGACAGGGCAAGGGAAGCAATTGATAGCGGTAAAGCTCTCAGCAGACTCATGAACTATATAAAGGCTACCCATAAAGTGTGAGATCATAACCTTGAAGTGCTGACATACACTTTTGATGTTTTTCTTTGTTTCTAAGTATGTCGTGTTCAATAAAGAGGCAGCAGCAGAAGCCTACCATTTGTTTTGGCTTTTCTGTAACATAGTGTAAGTGTGCAATACAAAATGGTTTTGGAAGGGGAGGGGTTGCTGTTTTCTGAGGAAGAAGATGTGTGGCATGGGGCTATTCGAGCCTAAGGGCAAGTTTGGGTGGGTTGCAAAAGCCACTTTACAGCTGCTTTTAGTGCAAAATCGTGTTTGTAAGACAGTTTTTTCATGAAAGCAGCTTTGTTAAATAACAAAAGTGGCCGTTATGTGTCATAAATAGCATTGGAGGGGGCAGAAATGACTCCATTTACCCCTCCATCTTCTGGAATACGAAGAATTTGAATCATCTATTTTTTTTTATGGACGGTCGATGGATGTATAAAATCTCGGTCGTTGGATTACATATGAAGGGTTAAGGTTAATTTCTTCTTTATCTCAATAAGTTAAAATTATCGTGTTAAAATATGTAGTTTTTGTCCTAAACTTGCCCATTCCAAACAACATGCTATAGGGTTTCAAAAATCGTTATAGAGGTGGGCTTTTCCAAAACGCTGCCGCCCACCGGAAACACCACCTGGCCTGCTCTTCTGGTTCACTGACTCGCTTTGTTGGCTGAGATTTCAATGATACGACAGCCCTCGGGGGTAGCCAAGAGCTAGAGCTGTTTTCGGACAAATCTCGGACAGAGGCTGACCATGTCCGTGTCCGTCAAAAAGCTGTATGTTATTATTATACTGGCCGTGTCCGTGTCCGTTCAGTATAATAACAGGCAGAACACAGATTCTTTTTTTAGTACAACTTTATTGAAAGTTGAATTGGACAGAACATTACAATTTTCAAGAACTTCACACAATTCTTAATTCATTTCCACAATAACAATTAACCTCTTGTAGAAGATCAAGAAAACAACACACCTATATTGTAACCAAAGACTGAACACATATTTCAAACATAAAATGCAACCATAAATCAACTACAAGACATAACAAAGGACAAGTTATAGTTTTTTCTAGCTTACAAACATATAATCGACAAAATACATCTATGTTACTTGCTTATAAGAAACTAAAAATCCACTCCATCAGCTTCATCTTCTAAAATGCATAAAAACAAGTGGAGAGAAATGAACAAATCAGCCACGAGAGACTAAATACATAGTCGAACACAAAAAATCATATTAATTGAACTAAAACTCTACAAATTTTAACTCATGGAGCAACTCAACATAATATGATTGCATATTCAAATACAAAATTAATAAGCTTTAGATTTTGTTGAGACTACAGAAATCAGACACAAAGAGATGTGGAGAAAGTTACTCTGTTAGTTTGGACAATGAGAGCAAGCGACGGCGGGTGGCAGAGTAGGCAAAAGCGAGGGCTGAGGGGGAGAATGGGGATGCTTTGAGGGGGGGCCGGCTGAAGGCGATAGCGGGTGGCGGAGCAAGCGAAAGTGAGGCCGAGGAGGGGGAGAATGGGGACGCGGGGGTCGGCGCTTGGCTGGATGAGGGAAATCAAGTGGAGTGAAAACAGTTTTAACCTTTTAGGGTTTGTAAGGTATCGGACCTCGGACATACGGCTGTCCGAGGATCTATGGTCGCGTCTGTGTCCAATATTTGCGAACAATATTAAACGGCTCGAACACGGCCACTGACACATCGGACACATAGGGCTTACCGGACACAGCTTTCAGCGAACAACCCTACCAAGAGCAGTCCAGAGCACCTGGCATTACCGGTCCCGTCGCTGGGGCCCCACCCTTAGGCGTCGCCGCTTCCGTCTATCTCACTAACCGCACCCGTTGTAAAAATTGGAACCCTAAAACCTCACACCCTGCACCGCAGAGAAAGCCAGCCCTCCACGCATCCGACGGGGGCAGGTTTTTTCTCCTCCTCCTCCGCCACCGATTGATTTAGATAAATTTTTGCCGCCCACATACTCAACAAAAGCATCGTCGTCGATGCCGAGGAGTCATCTCTCTAAACGTAAAACCATGAAGAAGCATTACCGTCCTCCGGTAAAGTTCTCTCTCTTATCCTCCTCCTCTTCTTCAATCTCAACTTCCCTCTTTTTTCTGCTTTCCTTCTAATTTTGTTTATAGTAATAATATAACTAACTAGTATGTACTATGCTCAGGGCAAGAAAAGGGAGGGAAATGCAGCAAAATTCATCACCAAAACCAAAGCCGTGCGCCTTTTGCAGACTAATCTCGCTACTTTTAGGTGTTGTTTGTTTTCCTGCCCATGCTTCCTCCTCCTTCTCTTTTAGTTTCAGAGGTTTTATTTCTTATTACTGTAAGCATGGGTCCAATATGGCAACCAATGCTCTACCCTATTACTATAGTTTAGAATGTTATAAGCCATTTTTTAGTTTTTGACGTGAAATTCTGTCTTTCATTTATTAAATTGTTTCATTCAACTTTATATGCTAATTGCTAGCGCTTTTGAATACACTCTCATTGTCAAGTCTCCTTGGAAATGGTGATAGCATAGAGCATTCAACTGCAATTCTAGTTGATCGGCAAATTGGCATATATGCATATTTAGTACTCCAGAAGTATTCAGTGGGTAGTAGTTTTTTTTGTCATTTATAAATAATTAAATTTTTTCCTTTATGTTTGTTTTTCTTGTGGGTGCGAGTAAAAAAGCTATTCCAGAAGCGTAGGATTAGAGTGAAAATGTGGAATATTGGGACCTTGAAGGGTAAGTGTATGGAGTTAGTAGAAAAAGTGAAGGAAGGTTAACATAGCTTACTTGCAGGAGACTAAGTATGTGAGAGAGAAGGCTAAGAAGGTTGACATAGCTTGCTTGTAGGAGACTAAGTATGTGAGAGAGAAGGCTAAGGAACTAGGGGAGGGCTTTAAGCTAGTTTATGTAGGTAAATATTCAATTAGGAATGGGGTGGGTATAATGGATAAGGACTTGAGAGAAAATCTTGTAAGTTTCAAGAGATTTAGTGATAAAATTAAATTATTGAAACTAGTGTTACGGGAATTCGTAGTTAATGTTATTAATGCTTATGTAACTTAAGTAGGATTAGGAGATAACTTTAAGAAACAATTTTGGGAGGAAATAGACTTAGTAATGCAAGGGATACCTTACAGGGAAAATGTTATTATCGGGGGCGACTTAAATGGGCATGTAAGGGAGAAGAACATAGGATACGAGAGGGTGCATGAAGAGTGATTTTGGGGGGAGGAATGAGATGGGAGAAGTTATTCTTGAGTTTGCAATAGCAAAAGATCTAGGCATAGCAAATACCTATTTTAAGAAGAGGGAAGAGTAGCTAGTAACTTTCAAGAGTGGACGTCACAAGGGTCAAGTAGGCTTTTTCGTAGTTAGAAGCCAGGATAGAACTAAAATGTAAGGATTGCAAGGTTATACCTGGGAACCTATAGTACTACAACATAGATTAGTTGCTTTATATGTCCACATAAAAGGGTGGAGGAAGTGAAGGGTGGATAAAGTGGAGCCTAGGATCAAATGGTGAACTTGAAAGGTGAGATGCTCAACGTTTTTGTGGAGAGGTCGAGGAGGGTTGAAGGAATTGGAACTTAAATGAGGAACCAACAATGATGTGGGGTAACATGGCTGATTGCATTAAAAAAGTGGAAAATAAGTACATCGTGAAGTGAGGAGAAGAAGGGACGTCATGAATGAAACATGATGCTGGTGCGAAGAAGTTCAAAGAGTCATAAAAGAAAAGAAGTGTTTCTTCAAGGAGTGACAATGTAAAATTAAGAGAATTGAGAAAGATATGCTAAGGTTAAGAGAGAGGCTAAGAAGATAGTGAGTATATAAGGCGTTTGATGACTTATATAATAGGTTAGGGACGAAGGAGGGGGAGAGATTAAGAGATAAGAGAAGTATGGACTTAGAACAAGTTAGGTGTTGTAGGAGTGAAGATCAAAGGGTTTTTAGTGAAAGATGAGGAAATTAGGGAGAGATGGCATAGATATTTTGAGCATTTATTGATTGAAAATTGTAGTAGTGGGATTGATATTAAGTCTAATCCTTTTAAAGAGAGTTTATTTTAGGAGATTCTCCATAGAGGAGGTAGGAGTTGCGTTAAGGAAGATGAAGGCAAAGCTCTAAGATCCAATAGAATTTTTATTGAAGTATGGGAGGCTTTGGGAGGTGTTGGCTTAACTTGGTTGACTAGTTTGTTTAACAAGATTTGGAAGTCTAAGAGGAGTGGAGGAGAAGTACCCTCATACCCTTGTGTTAAAATAAAGGAGATATCCAAAGTTGTACAAACTATAGAGGTATAAAACTTATGGGCCATATTATGAAGTTATGGGAGAGAGTAGTAGGACATTTGCGAAAAGTAACAGAGAATCAATTTGGTTTCATGCCGAAGAAGTCAACACGAAAATTATATTTTTGTTACGACAGTTAGTAGAGAGGTTTAGGGATAGAAAACAAGACCTCTATATGACTATAAATTTGGAAAAAGCCTACAACAAAGTGTCGAGAGAGCTTATTTGGAGTGTTTTGAAGAAGAAATGAGTCATAGGAGGTTATATAGATATTATAAAGGATATGCATGAGGGGGTTGTGATTAGTATATGTACAATTGGGGGGAAACTAAGGGTCAACCATAAATCATTATCTGTTCTCTTTAGTTATGGCTGAGCTAACTAGACATATGTAAGATAGCGTACTTTGGTGTATGTTTTTGCCGATGATGTAGTTTTAATTTATGAGAGTAAAGTAGGTTTGAATGCAAAACTAGAATTATGGATGAAGGCTCTAGAATCAAAAGGTTTCAAAATAAGTAGGACTATGACATGGTGCATGGAATTTAAATTTAAGAAAGGTAGAACTTTAGTTAAAATAAATAGGCAAGAAATGCCAAGGTGTGATCAATTCCGTTACTTAGGATCCATTGTCCATAAAAAAAGGGATATTGATAGTGATGTAGTGCATAATATAAATGTGGGGTGGGTAAAGTGGAGGGAAACCTCGTGAGCTTTTGTGTGATAGGCGTGTTCCAAAAAGGCTCAAAGGCAAGTTTTACAGGACAACCATTAGTCCTGCAATACTCTATAGAGCGGAGTGTTGGGTAGCAAAGAGAAGTCATATAGATAAATTGAATGTAGTTGAAATGAGAATGCTAAGGTAGATGAGTAGGATAACTAAGAGATATATGATTAGAAATGAATATTTGTGAGAATTTAGGGGTAGCTCCTTTAGGGGAGAAGCTGAGAGAATGTAAGTTGCATTGGTATGGGCATATGTAAAGAAGACCAATAGATGCCCCTATGAGAAGATTAGAAGGGATGCATGTAAATAATTCCAAAAGAGGGAGAGGGAGACTTAAGGAACTTGGATGGAGTTAATAAAAAAAGATACTGACTTTACTATCTCTTACAAAGAGTTGGCACAAAACAAGCTAGAATGGAGGTGTAAGATCCATGTCGCTAACCCCAGATAGTTAGGAAAATGTGCTACTTGATTATTATTATTATTATTATGATTATGTCTACTTTTCTTGTTAGCCGTCTGTGCATTCTCAAGGGTGTTTTCCCACGCGTCCCAAAGAAAAAGGGTGGAAGGAAATCACAAGACATATTACTACACAAGGACATCTTATTCCTGGCGCATGGACCCTCTCCTTCAAACATTTAGGTATATATCATATTTAACTTTTTTTGTGTATTGTGTTTAAAAGTGAGGTGATCTTTGCATTTGTATTCGTAAAGAGGAAGATGAAGTTTAAGATAAACTATACTTCTTTTATGATGCATAGTCATTTAAGTTTGTTGTATGTAATTTAGGGACATTCGGGCTCACAGTAAGAAGGTAAAGAAGTCCTTTTCTCAGAGAATAAAGCTCTTGCAGATCGTCTTTTGAGTCGCAAACCATCATACACCCTTGATAGGCTTGTTAAGGAGAGGTGTGTCTGATTATGTTTTCCATTATGCTTCCAAATGCTGCTCCGTCCTCCTCTTTCCCCTGGTTGTATGTGAAATGCATTTAGAGAAGAAGAAGCTTTATGCAACTTAATTTTGGTTTTGTTTTTAAAACTAACTTAAATTGTGTTATTAAGTACTTTGGCTCTATGCTTTCTGTCCTAGGTATCCAACGTTCATTGATGCTCTGAGAGATTTGGATGATTGCCTCACAATGATACACCTATTTGCAGCATTACCTGCTGTTGAAAAGGGAACACATTGAAGTAAAGCGTATTCACAACTGTCGAAGGTCAAATTTGTAGTTTATTCGGGTGGAAGGCTACAATATACATATGATTTTTATGTTAGAAATTGCATTTTATAACGCAGATATTTATTTTAAGGATCACTATTGCTGTGATTTTCAGAACATTTAATATATGTTTCTTTTGTAATCAGGTTAAGCCATGAGTGGCAGGCATACTTATCTCGGACGCATAGTCTTAGAAAGACTTTTGTATCTGTGAAGGGCATATATTATCAGGTATGTATAGCATTTACTATTATTTAATGTTTCAACAAGAAGGTTAGTGTTTTTTTTAGATGATAAAAAACATGTTTTTTTTTTCTTCCTATAGGCTGTGCGTTGAAAGTCAGATGATTACATGGTTAACGCCACATGAGAGGAAACAAGTCGTTCCTGATGATGTGGATTTTAGAGTGATGCTAACCTTCTTGGAATTTTATGAGGTGAGTTGTCTACCACTGTTTATGGAATTTAATTATGCTTTTTTTTTTCTGTTGGGAGCCTATTAGTCTTCATGTGAGCGCTTAAAAATAACTTTTATCCAATGGGAGCACATTTTGGGGCTTGCAGGTTTTATGAAGTAACTAGTAGATTTTTTGTACATCAGTTGATTGGGGCTCTATTTTGTATTTTGCTTTATTGTAGTTGTGTTCTAGGGTCATACTTCATATACTTGTAAGCTGGATTATTTCATGTTACTCCACAAAGGGAGGGAAAAAAAACTAATGGTGAAGCATGCGGGTTACGAGCAGAAAAAAATTGAGATTGTTAGATTTTTGATGCTGATTTTGTTAGCATTGGGGTTTGCTAGTTCATATTTTAGTCTGTGAAATGGTCCGCAGTGTCAGATATAATGGGATTTTGCTATGTTATATTCCGTCAGCTCACTTTCCCATTACCATCTGCATATCTGCTTCGTAGTTTAAACTTGGAATTACTTTTTATTCATTTCTAGTTGTACCCTATTCCCTAGCTTAGTTTGTTTTTATAGGATTACTTCTAATTGGAGAAGGCTTTGTGACTATTTATGTTCCTACATACTCTGTAGAGAAGCAAATGAGAAAGCAGTTAACAGTAGTTTAGCTAATTATCTCTTTCACTAGCTCTCTCTATCTTCCCCTTCCCTACGTGAAACCCTGTCTAGACATCTGTTTACAACAGGATGATGATGGAAAGAGGAGTTACCATCTATAATATAGGTTGACTGTGTAACCTTTCGGTATGTGCATTAAAAGTCAGCTTGTCAGCTTAAGCATGTAAGGCTACGGCTGATTAATGATTTACATGCAGCATTTCTGTGTCTGTTCATTTATTGTTGTATTGGTTTTGCAGACCCTTCTTGCTTTTGTGAATTTTAAGCTTTATCATTCTATCAATGTGAAATATCCACCAATTTTGGATCCAAGATTAGAAGCCTTGGCAGCAGGTATTATACTGTTAGTATGCAATATATTTGTTGGCTTTGGTCACAACAGTAGCTTGTTTTAATTTTGGATTTGTTTTCTTATATTTTGCAGAGCTGTATGCGTTATCTAGGTACATCGCTGCTGGGTCAAAAGTTTCTTTGGTAGGGCATCAGGACAGTAGTTCCAAGCTAGAGAATAGTGAAATGAAGAGCAATGTTACAAAAAGTGAAGAGTCCGAGCTGAGGCTAGCTCAACTTCAACATCAGCTTCCTGCTAATGAACCTGGTGCCCTTATGCATCTTGTTGAGGATGCTAGCTTGAGGAGGAAGAAAGCAAGGACACGATTGAGTGCAAAGCCCTATTTAAAAATTTGAAGTTTTTCCTGAGTCGCGAGGTTTGTCAGTTAACATATCTTTGTGTTTCTCTTGTTGTATTATAGACAATACATGCTTTTTCAGTTGAATATTTTGGTTTTTTTCTTATCTGTGGCTATGCAGCAATATGTTGTATTTACAAATATATTGCTAGAGAGAGTCGGAAATATTAAGGAAATGCTAAACAGTGGAAAATTTAAGCGGTTAGAAGAAAATTGTGTAAGCCTACTTTCAATGATTGTTAAAGTGTTTTTTTATCTATTAGGGAGATAATGGGCGGGTAGATTGACTTTTCTGCTTTTCCTTAAAGGTGTGGTTAATGACTTTTTTAGGATTCCAAACAGGGAAAGTTTGAGAATTTTCAGGACATGCACTTGGCATAAACTTAGTGTGGAAGTCAGCCTATCATTTGCTTTAGAATGATTGTCAAGGTGGATTTTCGTCTAGATTTGGGGAGATAATGGGCAGTTAGTTTGACTTTTTCTGATTTACCTTAAAGATGTGATTAAGGCTTTTTGAGGATTATAAAGAGGGAAAGCTTGGGAATTTTAAGGACATGAACTTGTGATTAAATAGAAGCATTTTATGACCGTGAAATTTTTTTAGCAGAGTACAATAGATACTCCCACACTACACTATATTCCTCCAACTTATTTTCATGTGTTAAATACTCATTATTGTTGGATAACTATACTTTTGCCTTCTATACAATGTATAAACATTCTTCAGCGAGTTAAGTCTGGTTTATTCTTGTAATTATTTAGGCTCCAAGGGAATCATTGCTCTTCATAATCCCAGCTTTTGGAGGTACTGTATCATGGGATGGAGATGGTTGTCCTTTTAAAGAAACTGATGAGGATATTACCCATCAAGTAAGATTCTTCATAAACTGGTTTGTATCTCCTATATTTTAATTGTACGAGTCAGAGGAGGTTTGCTTGGAAAAATTTCTGATTTCTTTAGAGGGATATGTACTTTCTGGAAAATGGTCTAGCAAGATGATCGGCCACCAATTATCCAAAAAAAGATGATCGGCCACCTTCATCTTGCATTCTTAAAAAAGTAGCCTTTGAATGACAAAGAGATACCGTCAACTCTCGCGTAAGGTTTTTTTCATGCATGTGTATGTGTATCCACTATCCACAGACATGCGAATTGGATCATTTCCCTCTTAGTTAATTGTTTACATTTATCAAAGACCAATAAGCAGGGTATCTGGTTTACATATGCATTAAATGAATTGCTGTCAGTAGTCACCATTAGGATTAGCAATGTCCAGAGTCAATTGGAAAATTTGTTGCCAACTAGTTCTTGGTTAGCTTTTGATAGTTGATCTATTGCTTGAAGTAGTGTGCCGAACTGTAACAGCTTCTGCTTTATATAAACCACAAAGGCTAATAATTATTGAGCTGCAAGTCTTGGAACACTTCCTGTATCGTAGGGAACCTGTTTTTTACTTATTATGTGACTTGAAACTTCTATCGGCTGTAATTATAATTTTGAGTTTCTTAGCTTTTTTCCTGCTACATCTTACATTGTTGCTTGGTTATTTCTTCTTTGCAGATAGTTGACCGAGATGCCAAGTGTCATATGTATCTTTCAAGAGAGTACATTCAACCGCAATGGGTTTATGACTGTGTTAATGCTAGAATCCTGATACCAACGGGTGACTATCTTATATCAAGGTACCTGATGATAATTTGTCTGTGTTGAATATTATTTATGAAATTTTGATTCATGATTTTGCCCCTGGCGATGTGGCAGAAAAAAAAATTTAGTGTTTTTTTTTTAACTTTATTTTTCAAATATATGTAGGGAACTTCCTCCACACCTGTCTCCCTTTGTTGACAATGAAGCTGAAGGCTATCTTCCTGACTATGCCAAAAAAATTAAGCATTTTCAAGCTGCAGAAGGAAAGGGAATGCTTTCTTTGCCAGGTGCTGAGAACCAGGATGTTGATGATCCAAATAATCTTCTTTCTGAAGCTGTGGCTGATCGGGTCAAAGTTAATGAGGCTACTGAAAAGAAACGCAGGGTATGAACATATCTTAGAGCTACTTGCAACTTCTGGCCATATGAAGAAGTTAATGTTTCAAGTTGGTGTTGCAGATGTCATATCTTGAGAATCAATTCCTTGAAGAATTGAACAAGGAAATGGAGGGTGCCACTTATTCAGCCTATTTATCTGATAAAAAGGAGGTATCTAGAGAAGATGCCGTACTTAAGGGAGAGCTAAACCAAAATCCTGAGCTGAATGTTGAGAAAACTTCTGACATGTCCAAGCTTATGATGTCAAGGCGCAAGAGAGGACTTTATGAAGCTATAGAGGTACTGAAGTTTTTTCCTCAAACAAATTACTGTTGATTTGCATTTGTGCCTGTTATATGAGATGGGACTGGCAAGTATTTGGGGAGCTAATGCTACCAGGGTACTTCGTCCTGAGGCATCACAGTGTTAATTTACAATCAGTAATTCAAATAGAAGAATTTTTAATGTATTGGCACATGAGATTGCCAATATACCAGCAAGTCTAAAGTTTTTGTTGCATTTTTTAAAATTTACAGATTGGTCAGCAACGGAAGAAGGCACAGGTTAATATTTTAAAAAATAGGAAGAAGAAAGCGGAGGCAGCAAAGGAACAAAGTTAAAGGAGTGTATCCCTTGTTATTGTCAGCTCTCTGATTTGCTGCTCAAAGTGTTCACACCAACGCCAGCTCATTTACTTTAGATGCAAAAAACAGAAGCAGCAATATACTTGAAGGATGATCCTGCCAGCTGTGGTGAGTTTCTAATGATTTAAGCTAAATGAAGCTGCTTGCTAGTTTCAAAATTATTGATATGCTGGTGGACAGAAGAAGTTTGGATTTGAAGTGCATATGTCCAAGTAATGGCCTGATTTGGGGATTTAAACGGTTATTGCTTGTCACTGGAGCGTACTAGGTAATAAGTTGGTAGTACTATGTAATCAGTCGGTGGAATGCATGTCCCAACCGTCAATACTGAAACAAAAAATGTGAAACAAATATATTTCTGGGAGCCAGTCTAGCCAGCGCTGCAGGGCTGGCAGCATCAGATCATGCGGGGTCCATGTCGGGGTCCACTGATCTGACGGGTGCAGCACTACAGCGCTGCAGCGCCAGGTAGATTTTTCCTATTTCTGGCCCATTCAATCCTTACTATATGTTGAATTTTGTACCAGAACCTTTTTTTGTTGTAAAGAGTATCTGGACAAGGTTAGTTTTCAGGAGGCGATACTGCAAACTCTCTTTGAAATTATTTTGTCAAAATTAAATGTTGGTGTAAAGTGGCATTCAATCCCACTTTTTTTATCCAATGGACATGAATTTTATTGAAATCAGAAAGGGTACAACGCACTTGGCGTCACTTTACGAGGATCAGCGATGATTGCTTTTACAGATGATTACGACATTCAAACGTGACTCTAGAGCTATACTTGGTTTGATCATCACAGAATTTGGACCACAGCATTACACCTCCGTACTGGGGATCTTCCTTCAATGCAGGAAGAACATCCTCTATAAGCACTTGAGCGGGGATAAATCCGGAGTTGGCTGCTGACAGCGAACCCAGGAAGACGTTGGTGGCGGTGATATTGGAGGACCAGCGGTGCCATGTCTTATTAATTACGTTAATGCTAGCAGCATTCCCTCGGTAGTTGCAGTAGTTGTTATAAAACTGCGGCCAGATGTAGTCAAAGAGACCGGTGGAAAGGGCTCTCCCAATCCAGGCATCAGGGCATGGGCACTGTGGAGCTGCCGTTAGGTACACCTTGGGCGAGCTGAAATTCTTTAAATACCTGCAGCACATGGAGTACAGCAAAGAAAGATGATAATGTGCATGCAAGCCATTGACATTATTATTCATATGTGAATGCGCAGTTAGGAGATTGCTAGCTTTTAGGGACAGCGGAAATTGAAAGTTTAAAAGTAGTTTGTTAGAAGACATTGATTACAGGAGATTGAGCGATATTACTGAGCGAGGTCGTCATAATACTGGTCTGAGCCTCCCTCGATAACGAAGTCGATGCCATCAAGAATGGCATTACCAAATGGGCGGGCAGAGGATGATGAGTTGCTGCCCAAGTAGCTGTCCCACAGGCAGTGCGCCACCAGCTTTGCATCTTTGGAGGAGGCCAAGCCGTGGGAGCCATCACCGCCCCGATTGACAGCAACACCTTAACGCCCCTTCTCTGGCATGAACTACTGTCCTCGGCTAGCTTCTTGCAGTCATTTAGGGAAGGGTTGCAGTGGTCGTCTAGAACCAGCACTGATTTCTGATTGTTGCCAAAGACGCAGAGGAAGGCAATATTAATGTGGCTGAATCTGCCGGTGGCGCATGTATTCGCCAATGTCCCTTCCTTGGCGTTCTGTTGCCAAAGACGCAGAGGAAGGCAATATTAATGTGGCTGAATCTGCTGGTGGCGCATGTATTCGCCAATGTCCCTTCCTTGGCGTTCTGGCCTCAGTAGATGGTGATGCTTCCAGCAGGCGATTGTGACTTCCCGGCAGCCCCTACTACTAGCATCATCAAACTGCAAACTCCAAATGCTACGATAACTGTCATCATGTGGTAAACTAACTTCGCTGCTTAATTACTAGAATCCTCATCCCTATGATCAGATATGAGATCAAACAGCCAAGTGTCTTCATATATATATGAGATGAGTTTACATGAGATCGTTCCCATATAAGGAGCATGAGGCCAATCTTTATTACCGTTAGATTCCGATCGGAGGGTAGATATCAAATTAGTGGGTAAGTAAATGTGTCACATCAAGGAGTGGGTGAGATCATTATGGATATTTGTAGTCGTCAGATTAAGATCCAATGGCTACGATTCAAAGTGGCCTTGATATAAGCAATATGAGAGCGATCTCATTTAAACTTTTCCCTATATATATATATATATATATATATATATATATATATGAGAAGGGTTTACATGAGATCGTTCTCATATAAGGAGCATGAGGTCAATCTTTATAACCGTTGGATTCCGATCGGAGGATGGTTATTAAATCATTGGGTAGGTGAGTGTGTCACATCAGGGAGTGGGTGAGATCATTATGGCTATTTGTAGCCGTTAGATCAAGATCCAAGGGCTACAATTTAAAGTGGCCTCATATAAGCAATATGAGAGCGATCTCATTTAAACTTTTCCCTATATATATATATATATATATATATATAGGAAAAAGTTTGAATGAGATTGCTCTCATATAGTTTTTATGAGGCTAATTCAATTTGTAGCCGTTGGATCTTGATCTGACGACTACAAGTAGCTATATTGAATTCACCTACCCATTGATTTGACACACTCACCTATTCATTGATTTTATACCTACATCGGATTAGAATCTAACGACCCAAAAAATCGGCCTCATGTTCCTTATATTAGAATGATCTTATGTAAACCGTTCGGATTGATCTCATGGCTACAAGGGTGGGCGATGATATCTGTCATCGGATCAAAGTTTGATGGCTCGAAATGAGACAAGCGGACTCTTACATATATATATATATATATATATATAGAGAGAGAGAGAGAGAGAGAGAGAGAGAGAGATGACGGTTTACATGAGATCATTCTCATATGAGGAACATGAGGCCAATCTTTTAAATCGTTGGATTCCAATCCGATGGTGGGTATCAAATCAGTGGGTAGGTGAGTGTGCCACTAGGTATGTGAGTTTCTTGTAACCGTTTGTAGTTGTCAGATTAAGATCAAACGACTAAGATTTAAAGTGGCCTCATATATGCCAAATGAGAGCAATCTTATTTTAACTTTTCTTATATATATATATATAGAGAGAGAGAGAGAGAGGACGATTTACATGAGATCGCTCTTATATAAGAAGCATGAGGCCAATCTTTTGGGCCATTAGATTCTGTCACGCCCCAAATTTCTAAACCTCGATTAGAGCGCGGAAGCACCAATCCATTAACGGTTACAAGGTTTGAAATCTGGGATGCGACCGAATACTCGATCATTCTCATTCCCATTTAACATGATATGGGACAATTACAGGATTGATCAATGACTAAACAATATCCACGTACTAAAATCTTGAACAACAAAATCAAAAGTCTACTTAGATTATTACATCCATTAAATCTCACCTAATCAATAAAAATAATTTGGCACACAGGCCAACAAGTTCATAAAGAACAACCAATAAAGCATAATAAAATTTAATACATCTTTACACCTGCAATCCACCGTCAAATCTCCAATAAAAATACCTTGTCAGCTCTTTTCCTTCTTGATTCCTGCATCAAAGGATGCGTGAGTATTCCATAGGAAATACCTAGTAGAATGCCAAGAAAAACTCATAAAACAAGAATTTACAGGAATACTGACAATACGGTATAAAGAGTAAGACAAGATCAATAACATCATGTTTAACAAATACAGAGTTACTCACCTAGATACCAATCATCATCAAAGATCCTCAATGGTCAAGAATAGATAATATCACAATTCAAAACTCCAAATGTACAATGCGTAAGGAGAAGACAAAATGAATATCAACTCCAAACATCCAAAGTGTAGGAGATAACAATTTCTGCTATCAGCTCAGTCCACTTCCCCTATGGACATCAATACTAGAACATCCTAGAGGTTCTTCAGAGGAACCCGGCCATGCGTCTAGGGATGCTGGCCCCATCGGTGCTTATGGGCACAATGGGCGAAGACTGCAAACCATCCGTAATATCATACAGTCTAAAGCGCACGCGTTGTCGTCATCGGCTGAACTATAGAGGTTCAATAAATAATCTGAGATCACAGAGGATCTAGCAATGGCTCGTGAGCATACTATGATTCCACTCTAAGAGTACTCATCAATGACTCTTAGTGGAAAAATAGTTTACATTGAACTGATTTAATATAAAAAGGACAAGAGCTCTCTCATCTAGAGACTCATATAATAGTTTTCTCGAATCTGACTCACAAAGGAGTAATAAAATAATATCACTGATAACATTTGAATTGACTCACATCGGAGTACTCAAGAATTTATAATAACCAACATCGGGTAATTCAGATTGAACACTGGACATCTTCACCGTACTTAGCCCTAGATATGACAATCCCCAAGCAAACTGACTCAAGATCCATATTTCCAGAAATAGGTCAAGTCATGAGATACAAAGTGTGGAATTTTTAACAAAAAACTTCTTAGACATGAAACTGTTCAAGAACTGTGGTAATCAAGACAACTAATTCCGGACAGAAGATCTCAGCTCTACATCCCATACTCATAATTTAATATTACTGTAACCTGTACACTTAATGTCTTACATTATAAAAATCGAGTCATAAATACCATAATTACCCATAACTTATAGTAATAATACGAATTAGGGTTTTAATACATAATATTGTACTCTGCCCCAAGCATATCAGACAACTTCTGACGATCACCATTGACTACAAAGTATGAATTTATTTCTGAAATTTTTATCACGCATATTCCTGAATGTCTAGTTTTTAACCCAATAGCCGGCATAATTTTATGACTTTTGTACAATTAGTTATCAATTTCTGACTACCGCTCGTCGGTGCAGGAATAGTCCTGGCCGAGAGCAGTTATCTCAATCCGTTTTGATTATTTTATGATAAACACATATTTAATTACTTAATACCACTCACTGACATAAAGTACTCACTTCCTAAGAATTTTACATAACCTAATCAACCCTGAATTCATATAGTTTTCTCCATCTTAGGGTATATCTTTTCAGCTTACCCGGAAGACCTCAAATGTGATTGACCAATAAAGTGGCCAACTTTTGTTGGACAGATCATGACATTGAACACAACAGAAGGTATGACATGAATTGAATGGAATAACATCATGGGGACGTCTTCTAGAGATTTATACTTGAAGAGTAGACACATGATACACAAAAAGGAATATCTTTGATCATGCACTAAGCATACATTGCATATCATAAAGTTCCTTGTATGAAACAATATTAATATCAAAATAGCAACATTAAGCCATGATTTTAATACGTCATAATGATCATACTCATGAGAAATTCGAAAGACAAAGTTGTGGGGAAAAACAATATCATCCTACTTCCTTTAGATGAAATCGACAAGCCTTCGAGTGTTGCTTCAACTCTCCTTCGCACTGACACCTTTGCTTATGAATTCACACAAACCAAAGCTCACACCACCACTACAATTTCTGCTGGCTGAAAGGAGAAGAAGTTGGACGAGATCACCAAGCTCCTTGCACGACTCCCAAGTCTCCAAAAGAGATGTCAGCTTCTCCTTGGGTGAGTTTAAATAGAAAAACCCATTTCTATGCTAAAGCATCACCACCCTTGATCTTAATCCATCAAACGGCTACAAATTGACCACAAAAAGGGAAGGCCACCAGTCTTGGACGTGGTCAATCCACTATCCAATTCAGTTACAATCCCTTTTTGTTAGGAAATTAGGTCAATTAAGTTAGTTTCCATAGCTAATCAAGTAACCTCCCCCTAATTGATTCCAAATTGGCACGATCACCAACCTTGCCATAAAGCGCCACTAATTAGGATTAAATTATGCCAACCCAATCCCTAATTGGCGTCCAAAAGCTTTCCTTCCAATTTTCGTTACAAATCCTTTTGGTAGGGATTTAAACCAATTACATTACTTACCTTAACCGAATGAGTAACCTCCTAATTGAACACGATTTGCACAATCTCCCCCCTTGCCACATGGCGCCATCTACACTAATGGAAAGTGCCATGCTAAGCCTTCCAAACACGTCCAAAAGCAATCTCTTTAATTTCTCCAATTGATTCAATTTCTAAAATTGTAACCTCTTAATTCAATTCAATTTCAAATTCAAATCGGTTTGAATTAGGGATTTTTATTGCTATTGCTCTACGATTTGCTCTCTTTGCCAAAACTAATCAAATCACATTAAATCACTCATGTGCACACGCCCCTAGGCATGTGTCCACGTGTCTCAAGGACCCTGCTCCGCTTTGGCGCCCAGGTGACCCTGACGCCCAACACATCTGGCGTCCAATGCTTCTCCAGCTTTTGGTACGCGCGAAAATACTTACCAAAAATAAATTCCTATGCTACGAAGGTCCAACTTAATAAATCGAAATAAAGTCAAATGAGTCACAACACTTAGTACTCGCACCCTGGTGTCTGGCCCCTACTCCTGGCGTCAGGTGCACTCAGCCCCTGGCCCCAGGCCAGCCTCAGCATCAGGTTGAACCCAGCGCCAGAGCTAGTCCTCGCGCCCTGGTATACTACCTAATCTGGTTTATCAATTCCACACATTCATAATCATCAAAATAATAATTCAACACACCAGATTATAAGATATCACCAAAAATCAAAACAGGCAGCAAAACTTTTCTATTTTAGACCAGTTTTCTAAAATAGCAATTTTAGTAAACATACCGATTTTTCGGGTGTTACAGATTTCGATCCAAGGGTGGATATCAAATCAGTGGGTAGGTGGATCTTGATCTTGATCAGTGGGTTTCTTTTTCTACGAGTGAGTTTTCCATTGATGGTTGGATCATAATCTCGCAGCCTATCTTCTCTGATCGGTCAAAACCTTAACCCGGTAGGGTTAGTAAAGAAACCCACCCCTCTTTGCCTCGTCAACCCTTGCCCTCCTCCCTCATGCTTGAGAGATGCTCCTTGCTGCCCCGTCTGTCCAACAACCTCAAGGCCACCGTCGGCCATGACAATGAAGGCCATTTTACATGCGCCGGTGGTGTACGCCAGCCAGGAAAGATCCCATGGAAGAAAGATATGGCCAACCATGTACTTTATGTCGGGGTGGTACCATCTTCAATTCAATTTGGACTTTCTCATATCTCCGTTATCCCCTTCTCTTGAAGTATTCCAAAGTTTTCATCTTTCTGCCTTGTGCAACAGTCGCATTAGCTATCCTTCCAAGGATTGTGGTTTAGTTTTGAGTGGAGGAGAGATTGATGGTAGCTCTCTGTTTCAAGTGATTAAGGAGATCATCGCAGGTGCTGAGAACCTCAGTTTTGAAAAAAACAGCATATGAAGCATCAAACCATGGGACGACTGGTGTTGGAGATTCCGCATCAAAGCATGGGGCAACATGGAATTAGTAGCCCAACTATTTGTAGAAATGCCAGTAAGGGAAGTCACAATGGCTTTCTTCAAGAGACACAGTGAGCCAACGGCTTTCAAAAGAACCAGTTGCTTGATTCTCATGCAGAAGTTGTCAGCCTCGTGGTTTGTGAGGTTATTGAAATTATATGGCGTAGTACGGCTGCAATCGCCCCTGAGGATGCACAGGTTTGCTTTGTGTTTAATTTGGAGATTGTGGAGAAGATGTGGAAAGATGCTTTAAGGTGGGGTAGTAGCCCTTGTCATCAGTGATTGTCAAAATGTGCCTAACTAACATGTGAAATCTCTAGCTAACATATGTTTTGTAGGTACCCAGGTAGAAACAAGTAGTTTTAGTGCAAATCGTTTTGATTATGATACTCAATTTAGTCAAGTGAATATCAGTGTATAGTCATTCATTTCTTATATATATGATGGAAAATAGTTGTTACTACTAATTAATAGGCAAAAACAAAAAAACTGGACGATGTGGCTCTTTAGCTCAACTGGTAGAGCACTTGGTTTTTTTCATCACCTACTACCAAGAAAATGGTGGTTCGATTCCACCAAGAGCCAATAAAAGCAATAATTAAGTGGTTATTTTAATATTGTTCAATATGCAAGGATCTAAAAAAATACATGCTCAAATATGGTTCAGTCTGGAGAAATCTGAAAGGGCATGCTTCCATATTGTTCAATTTGTAGGAATCTGAAAGAACATATGAAGGAGCAATTCAATTGTTGAAGGGGGTAGCGGTAGTTGAAATTATAAGCCAATTTCTTTGGTAGGAAGGTTCTTTGTTCGAACATAGTCTCACGCCCCGAGCACCGCCCGATCCGAACCGAATTCGGTCCAAGAGTCGAACCGGCACACGGAGGCGATGTTAAGGAGATATAGCGGAAAACTTATGCCCCACATACGGGCAGTCTCACTAACAGAGTTACACTAACAATTTTGAGCAAGAGTAAATAAGAGGAACAAAGGTAGAGTTTAACTCAAAATAAATCGACAAGTCATTAAACCCACAACTACAAACTTGAGCCATAAAACCGGGCTCAAATCAAAGGGTCCACAAGTATTGGTCATAAGTCTCATCATACAATAATAAAATAACTCCAAATCAATAAACTAGACCTAGTCCAAGGCTTTCACGCCTAATCCTGCTCTCTCTACGATCGCTCCACAAATAGAGGATCTTGTCCATCTGCGTGTCGCACCACGCAGCCCCAAAACAAAACAAGGAAAGAGGGGTGAGTATAAAACTCAGTAATGGTTTTAACTACCATTGACAATAATCAGAAATCATACGGCATTATAACATAGCAGTAGATCTATAATCGACATGATTATCCCATTTTCTAATCATGCATGTACAACACATAAAACTGCATAATAATATCTCATTCTCATACTTCCATATCATGCATTCATAACACATAATCATGCATAATGATATCTCACTCACATACTCCCATATCATGCATTCATAACACATAATCTTGCATAATGATATCTCATTCACATACTTCCATCTTGATCAGGCATTCATATCTCATAAATTAACCCTGTATGTCCAAAGTAACCAACACATGGTACAATCATGCATCACATAGCAATAAGCATGTATCATCACAATGGTGAATGCCTCCATCAAGAAGTAACACAATATTGCCACGAAGGCAGGACACAATCAAGGCCACAAAGACATATCATGGTTCGGTTCCTACACAGGAACAAAGGGGGTTGTCAATCCCAACGTTCTGCTCGCCTTAGACAATCCTGGCCAAGGATGCCCGAATCTCACATAGAGAAACTAGAGCAGGTGTGTTCGCCCTGGGTAGTCTCCTGCAGTGGGGGAGAGCTGATCTATACATGAATTATGTCTTTTATTATCTCTTAAACTTATGTTTCTGCTAGTGTTTGATTAGATTTTCTACTACTTTAATATAGTCTTTGGTTTTTGTAGGAAACAAGAGTCATACACAGAAATGCGGTGAAAAATTACTCAAATGGTTAAATCATCATAACTTCGTATACAAATATCAGATTGGACTGATTCAAGCTTCATGTTAAAGTTCAAGAAGTCAGCTTTCCAACACCACCAACTATGCACAATTCGGAGTTTGGAGTGAAACGTTATAGCCATTTAAAATTCATGAACAATAACCACGATCGATCGGCTATCAATGCGATTGATCGCCAGAGCTATGAAAGCAGTGTATTGAAGGAAATGATCGATCGGACCTCAAAACGATCGATCGTATCTACTGGAATTTTTGATCCGCACAAGACAGTAACTACGATCAATCGGTATTATACGGCATCGATCGCCAAAGCGATCGATTGGAGGAAAATAACGAAGAAATTCCGATCGATTGGGAAGCGAACGATCAGCAATACGGAGCGATCGATCGCCGTGTGCGGAAAACCGAAAATAAGACCTATTTTGACTCGGATTTAGAAGGGAATTTTATGGTTTCCCTTCAAACTTATAAATAGACCTTATGAGAGAACGTTTTGGACTATCTTGAAACCCTTGAAGAATTTAGAGCTAAAGAGGAGGCTAGAGCAAATGAGAGAAGAAGATGAAGAACATGAAGAACACGATGGGGATTTCTCTTCCGATGCGAGGCTAAACACTTTTCCAAGGCGTAGATGAAGCCTAATAATCTAATTGTGTAGTTTCTTTTCTCTCATCTATGCTTTTACTCTAGTTGGTGTATGAATTTTATTGTGTAATCATTGTTAATTCATTAAAGGTTTGTTCTTTGTACTCGAGAGAGACAAGAGTGAATTCTTGTGAGTTTCAATCCGAAGAATACTTGCGTATCCGAGAAGAACGTGAGTAGACTGAGGTGTTATATATCAATAAAGTTTCATTGGTTTATACTCGAGAGAGATAGATCATAATTCCATGTTTTAATTGTTTTATGTGTAACATCAAAGAGGAGAGCACTATATTTTGAGTTGACAAGTGTATGTCCGAGAGGAATATGCTAGCCAATTGGAAATCTTTATTCAAAAGAAAGAGAGAAGCGATACACTAGTTTATTGTGGTAGATTCGAAGCCTTGGTCTTCTCCATATTGATTAATTCTCACTTAGTTTAGTTAAAGTTCATTGCTTTCTTAGTCTAGAATCAACACTGCTGTTTTCTCTTGAATTTAGTAAAATATTAATCAGTCCCTGAGGTTCGACAACCCTATTTATACTCACTGTAGTACAATTGCCTTGTGCACTTGCAAGGGTTTTAATTTTAAACGATCAAGTTTTTTGGCGCCGTTGCCGGGGACGACACAATAGTTTACTAAATTCTTAGCATAATTAGTTTTAGAGTAGTTTAGTTTAATTCAGATTTCTTTTCAGTAGCTTAATTACCTTCTTCTTCTTTTGCAGGATTAAGAGAGGACGCTGATTTTCGTCTTCGTTAGAAGGGCCATCCTTTCCCATTGTTTGCACTCTCTTAACCTTCTTTTAGAGTAATTTGGGTGGTTGGTGTTTTTTATTTTCTTTGTGTGACTGCATGACGTGCTAGTTGTCGCTATTAGGTTGCTAGTTGTCGCTATTAGGATTGCACAGGTTTTGTTTGATTTTTATTGTGCATGCATGGTCGCCGTTCCCTGAACCCCGACCTGGCCTTTGACCCTGATCCTGAGTGACTCTATAGAATTTGTAGAACTCCTTGCCACTCAATCCCTGAAACCCATCCAATGGTGGACAACATGAACCTTGGGGGTGGGAATGGCCTAAACCAGAATCCACAAATGCCCCATGCCCGTACCCTAGAAGACTACTACCGTCCCACTGCCTACACCTCCCCCTCCTGTATCCTACTTCATGCAACCGTGGCTAATTTTGAAATTAAGCCCAACATCATCCAGATGCTGCCCACTTACCATGGCCAACTAAATGAGAACCCCTATAGGCACCTACAAAATTTCCTGGAGGTTAACACAACCTTTAAACTTACACTGTCTTATGACCAGGTGCGCCTTAGGTTGTTCCCTTTCACCTTAAAAGATAGGGCCAAGGAATGGTTATACTCCCTTAAGCATAACTCTATTTCCACTTGGGAGGAACTTCAGGCCGAATTCTTCAAGAAATACTTTCCTGTGGGGCGTTCCAATAAGATCCGCCATGAAATCATCACCTTTACCCAGTTACCTAATGAACAATTCCATGAAAGCTGAGAGAGGATGAAATCCCTACTCCGGTCCTGTCCCCACCATGATGTGCCCAAGTGGCAATTAGTACAGAGATTTCATGAGGGTGTGTGCGATTAGCATAAGACCCTAATAGATGCCTCCTGTGGAGGCACATTCATGAAAAAGACCCCGGATGATGCTTAGGATCTACTAGAGGACATGAGCGAAAACTCTTTACACAGTGCTACCCTCTATAGATCTGAAGGCCATATGCCTGGTAGGAATGCCTCAAGGGGAGGCATGTATGATGTTAAAGCTACAATGAACCTAGAACACCAAGTAGCATCCCTTACAGAGAGGTTTGACATGTTTTTCTCACAGACTCCACCTTATACCCCAACCTCTCAAGATGCCTGTGCCATCTGTGCCAGCTCTATGCACACCATTGTTGACTGCCCCTCTGCTTCCCAGTATCCAAATCTTGTACAAGAGCACGTCAACCTTGCATAAACCTATCCTAGAGCCAATAACCCCTACTCAAATACCTACAATCCGGGGTGGCGAAATCATCCTAATTTCGCCTGGAAACAACCTAACCAGGGGCCCACTTTCAATCAAGCCCCAAGACAAGAATTCCAAAACCCAACTCAGTCTTACCAACCAACCACAAATTCCCCATTTGGCCAAACCAATAAGAAACCATCCTTCGAAGATCAAATGAGCTAAATGCTAGCCACCCAATCTACCCTCCTCTTAGCTTTTAATGCGATGGAAGCCAAGATGGATGCCAAGATAGAAACCAAGCACAGAGAGCTGACAGGTGAGCTAAGAACCCAGGCCCAGCTTATCCATTCCCATACACAATCCATTGCCAAAATAAAAACTCAATTAGGACAGCTGGCCCAATCTATGACCCGTAGGGAAGTAGGAACCTTGCCCAGCCAACCACAGCAGAACCCTAGAGGCCAGTTCGCCGTCGAAAGTGTTCATTATCCAAATGAGCAGGTGCAAGCCGTTACTACCCTAAGAAATGGTCAATAAGTTGACAATCAGGTTAGGAACCCAACCGTTGCGAGTGAGGACACTCCCCTAGAGAAACCGGACCAACCCACTCCTACCATGCCTGATCCTGTTAGTCTCCCACTGCAGCAGGAAGCCCCTATGGAACCCACCAATGAAAAATCCTATATCCCTAGGGCTCCTTTCCCTCAATGCCTCAACCAACCTTCCTCGTTTAGTATGTAACACCCAGAAAATTTGTACGTTAACTAAAGGTTTCTATTTTAGGTAATTGTTCTAAAATAGGAAAGTTCATTGCCTGATTTGATTTTCTGGTTGTGCTATGTGCTTTGATGTGTTATTTGATGTTTATGATGTGATATAATTTGTTAATCGCATGACTATTAGTAGTAGAAAACCAGGACACGAGGATTGGTCCTGGCGCTGGGCACAACCTGGCGCTGAGGCCAGCCTGGCGCCAGGGTCTGAGAACACCTGATGCCAGGAGTGGGGCCAGGCGCCAGGGCATGTGTTCAAGTGGATGAGACCTATTTGAATTTCATAATTAATCAGTTAATTTTAGTTTTATACGTGGTCCGTGGTCTACACGAGATAGTGTAATGAGTAGTACAACCGCGGGACACCAGAGTCATGTGTGCGGAGGACTCTAGCTGTAGACGCACAGACCTGGGCGCAGGGCCATGTGGCACAGGCCCAGGGAGTCATGTGAACGTGGGTAAGTAGCCACAAGGAGATCTTTAGAGGATTGGAGTGAATCTTGGAGCAAAATCTACGATTTGACCTAATAACGATAAATATGGTAAGTATCGCGGAGGATCGGGAAGTATCAGTTCGGTTGAGATAATTAGGGAAGATAAATCTTAATTAAAAAGAGATAGATATTTCACTTTTAATCAACCAATAGGAAGGGGACGTCTAGTTGGTTGGCTTAGATATGGTAGTTTCTTAGTTTGGAACGAGATATGTAAAGTATGATTAAGATTGCAAGCTCGGCCAGTAATATTTCTGTGTCGACAGTCTGTAGTAAATAAATCATAACTAATTCAGGAAAAACTGGAAAAATATAAAATTAGTATGGTTAGAAACTAGACACATAAGGCTAACTGCAATAAAAATTTCAGAGTCCATATTCAATTAGAATGACCGTGGGAAGAGTCGGAAGTGGACTGTTATGCGTATGACAGTGTGCTGTAATTAGGATTAAGATAGTAAACGAATCTTATTAGAGATTTGAAATCCTAATTAAATAAGGAAAACCCAATGGATTAACATGGCTGAACGTCCCTTACTAATGAGGGAGACCTTTTAATTGGTTAATTGGGATTTGGGATTAGGAAGGATCTAATTAGGAGATATCCTAGTTGGAGGAGGTTTTGGCTATAAAAGCCAAGGAGGAGGACGCCCATATGCTTCACTCCAAGCTTTGGACGTCTTGTGCAAAGCCCTAGCCCTTCTCCCTTGCCTTGATACCAATTCCAGCAACCTTATACCTCTCCCCTCAACCTTTTTTCTCGTGCGATCGAAGGAGTGGAGGCGTCGTTGCGAAGGAGAAAGAACGAGCTACGCGTGGAGGTGTATTTCGCATACATCTAAGTGGTAGGATGGTTTTTCCCAACCAATTCGGTTTGCACTTCTTTGGTTCTTTCATATTGTGATTAATTTATGATCCTATTCATATTATCTCAGAGATAAGAGTGCCTAATGTTTGTTTCATGAGAGATTCCTTGTTGTTTGATAAATAAGAGTGCTCATAATGTCATACCTTGTTTAATGCTTCATGTTGATGCATATATGCCTACTTTTGATGGGAATATCTATAGGTCATGTCTCTTGAACGTGGATGGTCATGAAAGTTATCTTCTTTATTCTGATATGTCCTGATTTAATAGTTCAATATAGTTAAGGGATGTATTAATAATGTTAAAAGCTTAATTAGATCAAGGTTGATGCCTTGAATCTAGTTTAAGGTATTATCATCAATTAGAATCATTATAATCATTAAGTTCCAGAACATACCAGAGTCTAGAATTACTCTAGGAGGGGAGTAATTAAGGGTATTAATGTTATATTATCATGGTTAATGGGTATTAGTACATGATTACATATTATAAGTAAGTAATGTGCTCTCGGCCAGAACTGTTTCTGCGCCGACAGTGCTCAGTATAAAAATCATAATTAAAGACTCACATATCTCGCATAATGAAGAGAATAATGAAGACTCACAATCTGAGGAATAATGAATTTCACTCTTAGAGTACACGTCATGCATCATGTCTTACCTTTGATAGGGATATCTCTAAGTATGGAATTGTATTACTTTTAATCTCAAGATACCTTTCTAAGAAAGTTTGATCTCCAATTGGATACTCAAACCGACACCACGATGAACCATAGAAACAAGACCAAATTGACTCTTGTGCACGCTGACTCGTCCCAAAGTCTTAATCTTTTAAACTTCTTCACTTATTAGAGTGAATCATAAGTAGTTTTTTCTTACTATATTAATATTATTTTAATAAGATTATATCATATTATGAGTAATAATACTTACTAGTGCTTTAAAACCCTAATTCCAGTAAACTGTCTTATACTATACAGCCCACTTACGACTGACGCCACTGTCAATACAGAAGGAATCTGACTCTGAAAGTTTAACAAAAGATAGCCCTATGAGTCTAGTTTATAACCCCACTGACGTCATATTTTTATGATTTTGATACATTTAACTCTGAAAGTTGAGACCTTTGTTATTGTTGAATCATTGTCCAGTTTGACATTGACCCATTTCTCCACTTATTAAAAGGTGGAATCATAGTATGCTCACGAGCCATTGCTAGGTCATGAGTGACCTCCGATATTTATGGAACATGGGTTCCCTATTGCCCGAAAGGAGGCAAATACGTACGTTTAGGCTGTATGATATTACGGAAGGTCTGCAGTCTCCGCCCATTGTGCCCGTAAGCACCGATGGGGCCAGCATGTCTAGACGCGTGGCCGGGTTCCAAAAAGAGAACCTCTAGCATGATTCTGGTATAGTCACTTGCGGGTGATCGGTAAATTCAGCGAGCAAAAATTGTAACTCCTTGCACTTTAGATGCCTGGAGCCTTTGGTATTTTGACCATTCTCTCCTTACACTGATATTTGTTTGGAGTCATATTGAGATTATTCTTTCCGATAACTTTTCCATTGGAACTGTTATCATCTGACCTTGCTATTCTTGCAACATAAACCTATGAGTGGTCTTTCAGAGAGTGTTTATTCCTGTTTATCCGAGTGATCTATTCTTCATAACCTATTTTATCTTCCTGGTGGGTTTTTACATCCTACTGGGTATTTCTACGAAATACTCATGCATCCTCTGATGCAGGCCTCAAAGATCAGTAAGTCAGGATTTTGCAGTTCAGAAAGGCGTAGCAGATGCGTGGAAGATGTCTTGAAGAATTGCTTTATTTATTCTATTGCACTTTGTTAGAACTTCTTTAGTGTTGGCCAGTGTGTGCCTAAATTTGATGTTTGCTTTATTTGATAGTTTTTATTTAATCTGCTGTAATAATCTCAGTAGGATCCATTTGCTACATTGACAATGTTATTTCAAATTTGATGAAGAAGTTCTTAGTTCTCAATTTCTAAGTTTCGTTATGAGTTCCTGGTGATGTCGATTACACGTTCTTTTGTAACGATGTAATTGACCCGAGTGATCGAGTATTCGGTCGCGTCCCAAGGTTCCTATCTCGGCTTTTATTTAGTTTACTTAAAGGCTTCCGCACTCCGATCGAGATCAGGAATTTTGGGGCGTGACATAGTAAGTCCCACCAACGAATGGAGGACATGTTAGAGGTATTCAAACAGGTTAAGATCAACCTTCCCCTCTTAGATGCCATCAAACAAGTACCTGCCTATGCCAAGTTCCTGAAAGACCTGTATACCCAAAAGCGGAAAATCAAATCCCATGTCACCCAAAAGGTCTTTTTGACCAACCAAGTAAGCTCCTTACTGACTAGTGATATGCCACCTAAATTTAAGGACCTAGGTGTCCCTGTTATATCTATTGTCATAGGTGACCATACCATTAGCCGGGCTCTCTTGGATTTAGGGGCCAGTGTCAATCTCCTCCCTTACTCCGTTTATGAACAACTTGGCCTAGGAGAGTTGCAGCCCACCTCAGTCACCCTTCAGTTAGCAGATCGATCTATTCGTCGACCTAGGGGTGTTATAGAAGACATAGAACCTGTTGCCAACTCCAAATCTCATATCCCTGTTATCCTTGGCCGCCCTTTCCTAGCCACAGCCGATGCCACCAATAACTGTAGGTCAGGGCGTATGAACGTCTCATTTGAGAACATGAAAGTTAAATTAAACATCTTTAGTGTTTCCTAACAACCCTCGAGTGAAGCTGAGTGCCTTGTGGTTGACAACCTAGATGACCTCATCCAGGAATTCCTTCCATTTACTGTGCTTAAAGATGCCCTCGAGCACACCCTTTTCTATGACTGGATCGATAAATATGAGGGCACACTTGACCTTGAAGAGATCCATCACTATTTAGTAGCCGCGTTATACCCTGGACATATCCCATGGAGACCCCACCCTGACCCTCTTTCTGTGTCCACCGCCCCACCACTAAAACCATCCATCGAGTTCCCCCCCACACTTGAGCTGAAAACCCTTCCTAGCTCCCTGAAGTACGCTTTCCTAGGTCCCAACGACACCCTTCCTGTGATTATCTCCTCTAGCCTATCTAGTGACCAGGAAACCCAGTTGTTGGAGATCATTACCACACACCGGCGAGCTATAGGGTGGACAGTGGCTGACCTCCGGGGCATAGACCACTCTGTGTGCATGCATCGCATAAACCTGGAGGACCAGGCCAAACCTTCTAGGGAGGGGCAGCGACGGTTGAACCCTCACATGAGAGAAGTGGTAATGAAAGAGGTAGTGAAACTCTTAGACACTGGAATCATATATCCTATCTCCGACAGTGAGTGGGTAAGCCCCATCCAAGTTGTACCTAAGAAGTCCGGCTTAACTGTGAAAACAAACTCTGATGGTGAGCTAGTGCCTGTGAGAGAGACCACGGGATGGCGGGTGTGCGTTGACTGTAGGAAGCTGAACTCTAACACCCGTAAAAACCATTTCCCTCTCCCATTCATTGACCAAATCCTAGAGAAACTAGCGGGCCAAGAGTTTTATTACTTTTTTGATGGGTATTCAGGATACAATCAAGTGCCAGTTTTTCCAGGGGATCAGGAAAAGACGACTTTCACATGTCCCTTCGGTACATTCGCGTATCGAAGGATGCCTTTTGGTCTTTGCAATGCCCCTGCGACATTTCAGCGGTGCATGATGTCAATCTTTTCTGACATGATTGACAAATTTTTGGAAGTTTTTATGGATGATTCTCTATCTTTGGCGCTTGTTTTGATGATTGCTTACACAATCTTACTTTGGTTTTAAAACGTTGTGATGAAATAAACTTAGTGTTAAGTTGGGAAAAGAGTCATTTTATGGTTCAACAGGGGATTGTGCTTAGACATGTTATATCAAAAAGGGGTATAGCGGTTGACAAGGCCAAGGTTGACCAGATTGCTAATTTACCACCACCTACATCAGTTAAGCAAATACGGTCTTTCATTGGCCATGCAGGGTTCTATCGCCGATTTATCAAAGATTTTAGCAAGATATCGCGTCCATTATGTCACCTTCTCGGTCAAGATTTGCAATTTGAATTTGATGAGTCGTGTAAAGAAGCTTTTACCACATTAAAAACCCTCCTCTCTAGCCCCCTCATCATTAAGCCCCCTGACTATACACTGCCCTTCGAAATAATGTGCGACGCATCTAATTTTGCTGTAGGGGCAGTGTTAGGCCAATGCATCAACAAAATTCCTCATGTTATATACTATGCTAGCAAGACACTCACTGATGCTCAATTGAATTATACTACCACAGAAAAAGAGTTGTTTGCTGTTGTGTTTGCATTAGATAAGTTCAGGTCATATCTCTTGGGGAGTAAGATCATTATTTTCTCTGATCATGCAGCCTTGCGGTACCTTCTTTCTAAGAAGGATGCAAACCCAAGGCTGATTCGATAGATCTTACTCT
This sequence comes from Houttuynia cordata, assembly GCA_039654745.1. Taxonomy (NCBI): domain Eukaryota; kingdom Viridiplantae; phylum Streptophyta; class Magnoliopsida; order Piperales; family Saururaceae; genus Houttuynia; species Houttuynia cordata. Next base: position 1,224,908 of record CM077515.1, on the reverse strand, counting down.
TGCAGGAATTTGACTTTGAAATTAAAAATAAAAAGGGTTCTGAGAATGTCGTGGCTGATCATCTATCCAGAATTCCTATTCCTGATCTGCATAACCATGACCCTCTAAGAGATTCATTCCCTGATGAGCAGCTCTTTGCTGTGTCCACTACATCTCCACCTTGGCTTGCACATATTGTGAATTATCTTGCTGTGGGTCAAATCCCAACCTTTTGGTCTAAACATGATAAAGACTTATTTTTCTCTGGAGTCAAACATTACTATTGGGATGACCCTGACTTGTTTAAGATATGTGCTGATCAAGTCATAAGACGATGTGTCCCTGAGAGTGAGTTTCATAGCATCCTATCTTTTTGTCACTCTCATGCCTGTGGTGGACACTTCGGTGGAAAGAAAACTACGGCCAAAGTACTTCAAAGTGGTTTTTACTGGCCAACTCTATTTAAAAACACCCATGTTTATTGTCAATCTTGTGATAGGTGTCAAAAATTGGGAGCCTTGTCTAAAAGAAATATGACGCCCCTACAACCTATTTTAATTGTTGATTTATTTGATGTTTGGGGTATCGATTTTATGGGACCTTTTCCGCCATCTTTTGGTCATTCATATATTCTTGTTGCTGTGGATTTTGTGTCTAAGTGGATTGAAGCTATTTCCACTAGGACCAATGATCATAAAGTTGTGCTGGAATTTTTGAAATCTAACATTTTTAGCAGGTTTGGAACTCCTCGAGCTATTATCAGTGACGGAGGTTCTCATTTTTGTAACAGGTCTTTTGAGGCTCTTATCAAGAAATACTCTGTCACCCACAAGGTTGCCACACTATATCATCCTCAGACGACTAGCCAAGTGGAGGTCTCCAATCGCCAAATCAAGCAGATTCTGGAGAAGACGGTTCGCCCCGGTAGAAAGGATTGGTCCTTGAGACTGAATGATGCATTATGGGCCTACCGGACAACATTCAAGACCACTATTGGCATGTCTCCATATAGATTGGTATATGGCAAAGCTTGCCATTTACCTGTTGAGTTGGAACACCGGGCTTATTGGGCTACTAAGGCGTACAACTTCGATATGGATAAAGCCGGTGAGCAGCGACGACTCCAATTGAGTGAGTTAGAGGAGATGCGCTGTAACACCCAGAAAATTTGTACGTTAACTAAAGGTTTCTATTTTAGGTAATTGTTCTAAAATAGGAAAGTTCATTGCCTGATTTGATTTTCTGGTTGTGCTATGTGCTTTGATGTGTTATTTGATGTTTATGATGTGGTATGATTTGTTAATCGCATGACTATTAGTAGTAGAAAACCAGGACACGAGGGTTGGTCCTGGCGCTAGGCACAACCTGGCGCTGAGGCTAGCCTGGCGCCAGGGTCTGAGAACACCTGACGCCAGGAGTGGGGCCAGGCGCCAGGGCATGTGTTCAAGTGGATGAGACCTATTTAAATTTCATAATTAATCAGTTAATTTTGGTTTTATACGTGGTCCGTGGTCTACACGAGATAGTGTAACGAGTAGTACAACCGCGGGACACTAGAGTCATGGGTGCGCAGGACTCTAGCTTTAGACGCACAGACCTGGGCGCAGGGCCATGTGGCACAGGCCCAGGGAGTCATGTGAACGTGGGTAAGTAGCCACAAGGAGATCTTTAGAGGATTGGAGTGAATCTTGGAGCAAAATCTACGATTTGACCTAATAACGATAAATATGGTAAGTATCGCGGAGGATCGGGAAGTATCGGTTCGGTTGAGATAATTAGGGAAGATAAATCTTAATTAAAAAGAGATAGATATTTCACTTTTAATCAACCACTAGGAAGGGGACGTCTAGTTGGTTGGCTTAGATATGGTAGTTTCTTAGTTTGGAACGAGATATGTAAAGCATGATTAAGATTGTAAGCTCGGCCAGTAATATTTCTGTGTCGACAGTCTGTAGTAAATAAATCATAACTAATTCATGAAAAACCGGAAAAATACAAAATTAGTATGGTTAAAAACTAGACACATATGGCTAACTCCAATAAAAATTTCAGAGTCCATATTCAATTGGACTGACCGTGGGAAGAGTCGGAAGTGGACTATTATGCATACGACAGTGTGCTGTAATTAGGATTAAGATAGTAAACGAATCTTATTAGAGATTTGAAATCCTAATTAAATAGGGAAAACACAATGGATTAACATGGCTGAACGTCCCTTACTAATGAGGGAGACCTTTTAATTGGTTAATTAGGATTTGGGATTAGGAAGGATCTAATTAAGAGATATCCTAGTTGGAGGAGGCTTTGGCTATAAAAGCCAAGGAGGAGGACGCCCACATGCTTCACTCCAAGCTTTGGACGTCTTGTGCAAAGCCCTAGCCCTTCTCCCTTGCCTTAACACTAATTACAGCAACCTTCTACCTCTCCCCTCAACCTCTTTTCTCGTGCGATCGAAGGAGTGGAGGCGTCGTTGCGAAGGAGAAAGAACGAGCTATGCGTGGAGGTGTATTTCGCATACATCTAAGTGGTAGGATGGTTTTTCCCAACCAATTCGGTTTGCACTTCTTTGGTTCTTTCATATTGTGATTAATTTATGATCCTATTCATATTATCTCAGAGATAAGAGTGCCTAATGTTTGTTTCATGAGAGATTCCTTGTTGTTTGATAAATAAGAGTGCTCATAATGTCATACCTTGTTTAATGCTTCATGTTGATGCATATATGCCTACTTTTGATGGGAATATCTATAGGTCATGTCTCTTGAACGTGGATGGTCATGAAAGTTATCTTCTTTATTCTGATATGTCCTGATTTAATAGTTCAATATAGTTAAGGGATGTATTAATAATGTTAAAAGCTTAATTAGATCAAGGTTGATGCCTTGAATCTAGTTTAAGGTATTATCATCAATTAGAATCATTATAATCATTAAGTTCCAGAACATACCAGAGTCTAGAATTACTCTAGGAGGGGAGTAATTAAGGGTATTAATGTTATATTATCATGGTTAATGGGTATTAGTACATGATTACATATTATAAGTAAGTAATGTGCTCTCGGCCAGAACTGTTTCTGCGCCGACAGTGCTCAGTATAAAAATCATAATTAAATGTATAAAAATCATAAAAATATGACGTCAGTGGGGTTATAAACTAGACTCATAGGGCTATCTTTTGTTAAACTTTCAGAGTCAGATTCCTTCTGTATTGACAGTGGCGTCAGTCGTAAGTGGGCTGTATAGTATAAGACAGTTTACTGGAATTAGGGTTTTAAAGCACTAGTAAGTATTATTACTCATAATATGATATAATCTGATTAAAATAATATTAATATAGTAAGACAAAACTACTTATGAGTCACTCTAATAAGTGAAGAAGTTTAAAAGATTAAGACTTTGGGACGAGTCAGCGTGCACAAGAGTCAATTTGGTCTTGTTTCTATGGTTCATCGTGGTGTCGGTTTGAGTATCCAATTGGAGATCAAACTTTCTTAGAAAGGTATCTTGAGATTAAAAGTAATACAATTCCATACTTAGAGATATCCCTATCAAAGGTAAGACATGATGCATGACGTGTACTCTAAGAGTGAAATTCATTATTCCTCAGATTGTGAGTCTTCATTATTCTCTTCATTATGCGAGATATGTGAATCTTCTTGTTACTCCTTGAGAGAGAGCCATATATTGTTGAGAAACCTTGATTATCTGTTTCATACTCCATGAGGGAGTCATTGCGGTAAGAGTTACCCTATTCTCAGAAAGTTGAGACCTTTGTTATTGTTGAATCATTGTCCAGTTTGACATTGACCCATTTCTCCACTTATTAAAAGGTGGAATCATAGTATGCTCACGAGCCATTGCTAGGTCATGAGTGACCTCCGATATTTATGGAACATGGGTTCCCTATTGCCCGAAAGGAGGCAAATACGTACGTTTAGGCTGTATGATATTACGGAAGGTCTGCAGTCTCCGCCCATTGTGCCCGTAAGCACCGATGGGGCCAGCATGTCTAGACGCGTGGCCGGGTTCCAAAAAGAGAACCTCTAGCATGATTCTGGTATAGTCACTTGTGGGTGATCGGTAAATTCAGCGAGCAAAAATTGTAACTCCTTGCACTTTAGATGCCTGGAGCCTTTGGTATTTTGACCATTCTCTCCTTACACTGATATTTGTTTGGAGTCATATTGAGATTATTCTTTCCGATAACTTTTCCATTGGAACTGTTATCATCTGACCTTGCTATTCTTGCAACATAAACCTATGAGTGGTCTTTCAGAGAGTGTTTATTCCTGTTTATCCGAGTGATCTATTCTTCATAACCTATTTTATCTTCCTGGTGGGTTTTTACATCCTACTGGGTATTTCTACGAAATACTCATGCATCCTCTGATGCAGGCCTCAAAGATCAGTAAGTCAGGATTTTGCAGTTCAGAAAGGCGTAGCAGATGCGTGGAAGATGTCTTGAAGAATTGCTTTATTTATTCTATTGCACTTTGTTAGAACTTCTTTAGTGTTGGCCAGTGTGTGCCTAAATTTGATGTTTGCTTTATTTGATAGTTTTTATTTAATCTGCTGTAATAATTTCAGTAGGATTCATTTGCTACATTGACAATGTTATTTAAAATTTGATGAAGAAGTTTTTAGTTCTCAATTTCTATGTTTCGTTATGAGTTCCTGGCGATGTCGATTACACGTTCTTTTGTAACGATGTAATTGACCTGAGTGATCGAGTATTCGGTCGCGTCCCAAGGTTCCTACCTCGGCTTTTATTTAGTTTACTTAAAGGCTTCCGCACTCCGATCGAGGTCAGGAATTTTGGGGCGTGACATGCGCTTCGAGGTATATGAGAATGCCAAACTCTACAAGATGAGGACCAAAGCCGTACATGACAAGATGATATTCAGAAAGTCCTTTGAGCCTGATCAGAACATATTACTTTACAACTCTAGGCTCCACATATTTCCTGGGAAGCTCCGATCTCGGTGGTCTGGGCCTTTTATTGTTAAAGAGGTATTTCCATATTGTGCTGTTCAGATCCAAAATCTAAAAGATGGGAGTACATTCAAAGTTAATGGCCACCGTCTAAAACCCTATCTCAAGACAGTTGGTGACCTAGATGACGGACTGGTGTATTTAATTGATCCGATAATTACAGAATGATCGTGGCTTAGTCTGGCTGAAGACATTAAACTTAGCGCTTGGTGGGAGGCAACCCATGTATTCAGGTGTATTCTCTCCTTTATCTGATTTTCTTTATTATATGCTCATTGTCATGCTATATTTTGTTCACATTGAGGACAATGTTCATAATAGGTTTGGAGGAGGGAATATTACTTTCATAAAAAAAAAATTTGATTAGTTTTTTAAGTTGTTTGTTAGTATTTTTTGTTAGGTTTTGATAGTTTATCCCGTAATAATGCATGTTACAATTCTTAGGAGATTAATTTTTATTGGAAGTGCGAGTAAGTATACTGGCGGATAGATACACTTAACTGAGCATATTTTTCTGTTACAGTCCTCTTGGAATAAGTGCGTTGAACTAAGAAAACTCACTCACACACATTAGTACATAAAGTAATACCATCTAGAGATTTAGTGAATGCTAATTTACAGTGGGATGTCTTTAATCAGAGTCATTGGATGATGTGTAGTTATCTGTTGAGCTTAAAAGATCATGATAGACCATTTACCTGGCTATGGCAAGGGATTGGAACTGGAAATAGGTTGAGAGTATAATACAGCCTGGACAGAATAAAGATGTGCTGAAAAAAAATAAATGCTGAAATGAAAATGCAAAAAAATGAAAAACAAAATAAAAGAAAGGGGCTTCTTGACTTTATAGGATTAACTTAGGCTGATGCTCGGGCCCGAAGCGGTCTCTTAAAACCTAATGCCCTAAGCCAAATTGGTTGGGAGTCATTGGCCTGAGTCATTGCTAAACCTAAGCATCTTGAAGTCAGGCCTTACACAATCCTAGCAAAAAGAAAAAAAAAAGTCTGTGGTATTATCCTCTCAAATCTAGAATGTTGGACCCGAAGGAGGCGCGCAGATTTGTGCTATCATGAACCTAAAGATTACGATGACTATGTAGATTTTGATGTTCTTTGGTTAATGGGTAACACTGGATCTGTATAAAATAGAAATTTAGAATGTATTGCTACAATGTTCTACACTTTTACTATCTATGTTATCATGCTATATAATATTTGAGCAAAAATTTCCAAGAAGAAAGTATGGAATAAAACTACTTACTTGAGGGGATTACTTTCCTGTTGATTATGAACCAAGTATCTGTGGTTAATTCTCTTGAGCATTGCAGTTTGCATTTGTTGGGATAATAGGTTGTGTGTTTTGCAATGTTTTATTTTTGTTTTACTTCTTCACTTAGGTTAATTAGTTTAATAAATACATGTATGTGGGTAGCATGGCTGCAAACCCTCATGAGACAACACTCGTCCTACTAGGGACACCTAGAGGTTTAAAGGCTTGTTGCATACGCTCAATACAATCGTGATCCCTACGAAAGTGGTGTTCACTTTTCTGCATTAATTCCTTATGTTTGTTTGATTTTTTATTTTGTTTTGTTTTGCTATGGACTAGCAAAATCTAGGTTTGGGGGTGTGATCTATACATGAAATATGCATTTTATTATCTCCTAAACTTATAATTATGCTAGTGATTGATTATAATAACTACTACTTTAATATAGTTTTTGGTTTTTGTAGGAAACAAGAGTAATACACAGAAATAAGGAGAAAAATAACTCAAATGGTTAAATCATCATAACTTCGTGTACAAATATCGGATTGGACTGATTCAAGCTTCATTTAAAGTTCAAGAAGTCAGCTTTCCAACGCCACCAACCACAAATAATTCGGAGTTCGGGACAGAAAGTTATAACCATTTGAAGTTTATGAACAATAACTACGATCGATCGGCTATCAATGTGATCGATCGCCAGAGCCGCAAAAAGCACTGTATTAAAGGTAACGATTGATCGGACCTCAAAACGATCGATCGTATCTGTAACACCCGAAAAATCGGTACGTTTTTGGAAAGTGCTATTTTAGGAAACTGGTCTAAAATAGGAAAGTTTTCGTATCTGTCGTGCCTTTTGATCTGGTATTTCGTTTTGGCCTTATGAAACCCTATCTTGATGATTTTGGGTCAAATAAAATTGTTTAGCCAGATTAGGCAGGTTTTTCCGAGGGCGAGGACTGGGCCTGGCGCCGTGACCTATCTGGCGCCAGGGTTTGATACACCTGACGCCAGGGCCAGTCGAGCGTCAGGGCTAGGGCTAGTCACGTGTGCGAGTGCACGTGTGACGGGGCCCAGTGGATGTGTCACCAGGACAGGACTCGTGCACGGTGGAACTGCTCAGCACGCGTATAAGTTATCTTAACCGTTCATCAGCGATCTGTGTTGTTAGACGTGCAAAATCCAGGGAAGGGCCACGTGGACCCTGAGGGTCACGCCACCTCATGGGTGACGTGGACGTCTTGGACCCACGATTTGGGAAGCCAAATCGTGGGGAGATCTCTTGTAAATTGATTTGCACTAATTTGAATTAATGGATTCCCTAATCTGTAATTGATTTGATTAGGGCATATTTAAGGGAGATGATTGGTAGTTAAGGAAGATGCCAAAGCATATTCCAATAACAAGAGGGGGCGCCATTTGTGTAGAGGAGCAGATCGTGGGAATAGATTTGGCCCAGGTGGTTACATGGCATAATTGCAAATTATCTCTTTAATCAACCTCTTAATTGATTTGATTACAACTAATTTTAGTCGGAGCTAATCAGCCTCAAGGAGAATCTTACCAAAGCTTACCATTCAAATTTGGACCTAGGTGGCTTTTGGTTTGGGCGCCCAAATGGAGTTGCAATTTTACCTTTTTCGGTTTGGGAAAATCTTGGAGATTAGCTTGACCCCAACTAATTGGCAATCCAAATATTCTGATGAGGCTGGATATGGGAGCTTGTTGGAATGGAAAGATTGCATTTTTCTGGACCTTTTCGTGAGCGTTGGATGAGAGGTAATCGGACGGTCGAGATTGCTTAGCCTAGGGGTTGAATCACCTATAAAAAGGGGACAAAAAAGGGGCCGGCTTCCCTTTAGCCTGCGTCCCCATTTGGTGTGCCTTCTCCCTCCTTCACACTTCTCTAAACCAGCACCTCTTCTTCATCCTTTCATCACTTCGTGGTGTGGAGAATCGACGGACGTAAGAGAAGGCGCGAAGCAAGGAGCGTTCTACGCAAAGGGATTTTCGGTTTGTCATAAGAGGTAGGAGCATTTTTTTTCCACATGTGTGATTCATGATTTTTGACATGATTTCGAGTAGTCTTTTGATGCTCATACTGAGATATTATATGCCTTGATTTAATTTCATATGACATGAATTATCGAGTATACCATGATTTTATTGATTCATATTATATGAAATGCTTCATTCGGTACTCTTATGCTTGATTCGTAGTATCCTAATGCCTAGTTAGACGTCCCCCATTGCATAAATTCCAGAAAGTTGTCACCTTTATTGCATAAAGTTGACGTCCAACTTCTGTCCGGAGTTATTTGTCATGATTTATTATTGAATCCCTTATGGTTTGATTGATACTCGCCGATTTATTGTCTTATGCCATTTTCGGCGTGATTCTTGTTGATACTTCGTGTATTGATCTCTAAAGGTATTAATTCACTCTCTGATGTCATAAAGTTTGAATCTTTGGTCATGGACCAGTAGCTTTGTCGTCCAGGAATAGTTGTCCTTTTGGCTTAATTACAAGATTATTACATTATTGCTTATAAACACCATCGGGTAAGGGTATATGTGTATATCATATGTAAAGTATGTGATTAATTTGAGTAATCAATTTGGCACCACACTCTGAAGTCCGAGAGTGGTCTGACGTCATGTCAGAACCTGTTTGGGTCGTGGAGGTGTCCAAGTTTACTTGGCTTGTTCAATACTTTTGATATATAAGAATCAAGTTAAAAGATTAGCAATCGGGTGATAAGTGTAACCTAATGCTGAGATGAAATCAATAATTCCAGAACCCTTAGGCTCTGTAAAATACATTAAGAAAAGGTTAAGAGTGTCAGTAAGGGTAATTAGGGAATTATAAAAAGTTGTATAATTAATTAATGGGTATAACTTGTGTTAAGTGGTCTCGGCCAGGAGCAGTCCTGCGCAGACAGACCCCACTCTAAAAATGATATCTAATTGTAGAAAAATCCAAACAGTAAACCGTTTGTCAATCTGTAAACTAGACATCTGAGGGAATCTGGGATAAAAATGTCAGAAGTTAGTTCACTGGGTTCAGGGCGTAGTGACCTTCGGAAGTGGGCTGTTCTGTTTGGACAGAACTGGTTTCCTGCGCGTATTAACCCTTAAACCCTAATAATAATAATAATAAGAAACTTAATTTAAGATAATAATTAAAAACTTTAATTAAGTATATTACTACTTATAAGACCATCAGGATCAGTCAACTTAAAAGTGTAAGTCGGATCCTAGAGTCGAACGGGGTGTCCGTTATTAATTATCCTTTGTGTCATTCTCTTGAGTTATCTATGGCTCAAGAGTATTCTTAGCGTGAATCTCTTCCGGAATCTCTGACGTGGTCCATTTTAGACACGTCATTTCATCATTTTCGTGTCGGGGATTGTCAACTCTAGGATTAGGCACGACGATGAAGACGGCGGAGCATGGACCTTTGGCGAACCAGTGATGGGTCTTTTGATGAGTCTTTCGGTCGGGTCTCAACCGAGTTCCCAGACCTATTTGTTCTGAGATATTCAAACACTCCTTAGTGAGTCTATTTGGATTGTGATCGACAATTGTATTCTACTCCTATGAAGAGTTGAAATTCAGAAAGCTTTGAGTTAAGCCCTTTTCAGAATAAAACCCGATGTTCTAGGAAACTGTTTCTCCACTAAGTAGCATTTCTGAGAGCTCTTAGTCGGAATCATAGTATGCTCTCGAGCCATTGCTAGATCCTGCGAGATCTCCGATGATATTGAACCTCTGTAGTTCAGCCGATGACGGCAACCGCGTGCGCTTAGATTGTATGACATTACGGAAGGTCTGTAATCTCCGTCCATTGTGCCCGTAAGCACCGATGGGGCCAGCATCCCTAGACGCATGGCCGGGTTCCACTGTAGAACCTCTAGGATGTTCTGGTATTGTTTTCCACGAAGATATGGACAGATTTGCGAGCAGAAATTGTTACCTCTGACACTTTAGATGTCCAGAGCTTATGTTAATATTTTATCTCCATTACTCTGTGTAAGTTGGAGTCTTTGACCTTTAATTCCTAGACTATGATGAGTCGAGGACGTCAGATGTTTCAGATACGTGAAATCAGTTTTGTCAAACCAAGTCTGTTGACCTATATCTGTTTTGGAGTCATCTCTTGTACCATTTGTTCCACTGTGATTTTTTCTGTATCCTACTGGGTATTTCCTATGGAATACTCATGCATCCTCTGATGTAGGATTCAAGGAGGAGCAGAGGTGACAGCAATCGGCAACGTGAGTGGATGCTGGAGATTTGAAGATTAGATTATTTATTTTATTTTGAGTTAATGCTTGAACTCGCGGCCTGCGCGCCGTCTTACTTTATTTTATGTTGTGTTAAGACGTTTCAAGACTTGTAATAACAAAGTAGATTTTTTTTAGTTATTCCATATTTTGTAAGTAATTATTGTTTAAGTCGTGATGATCCTGCATGTTCCCTAATATTAAAAAGGGATAGTGGAGGTCTCGAGTATTCGGTCCGTCCCAAGTTTCCTACCCTTGACCTTCATTGGAAAGTCGCTTCCGCGTAAATAGGGTCTTGGAAATCTGGGGCGTGACAGTATCTACTGGAATTTTTGATCCGCGCAAGACAATAACTACGATTGATCGGTATTATACGGCGTCGATCGCCAAAGCGATCGATCGGAGGAAAATAACGAAGAAATTCTGATCGATCGGGAAGCGAACGATCGGCAATACGGAGCGATTGATCGCCGTGTGCGGAAAACCGAAAATAAGACCTATTTTGACTCGGATTTAGAAGGGAATTTTGTGGTTTCTCTTCAAACTTATAAATAGGCCTTATGGGAGAACGTTTTGGACTATCTTGAAACCCTTGGAGAATTTAGAGCTAAAGAGGAGGCTAGAGCAAAGGAGAAAAGAAGATGAAGAACACGATGGTGATTTCTCTTCCGATGCGAGGCTAAACACTTTTCCAAGGCGTATATGAAGCCTAATAATCTGATTGTGTAGTTTCTTTTCTCTCATCTATGTTTTTACTCTAGTTGGTGTATGGATTTTATTGTGTAATCATTGTTAATTCATTAAAGGTTTGTTCTTTGTACTCGAGAGAGACAAGAGTGAATTCTTGTGAGTTTCAATCCGAAGAATACTTGCATATCCGAGAAGAACGTGAGTAGACTGAGGTGCTATATATCAATAAAGTTTCATTGGTTTATACTCGAGAGAGATAGATCACAATTCCATGTTTTAATTGTTTTATGTGTTACATCCGAGAGGAGAGCACTATATTTTGAGTTGACAAGTGTATGTCCGAGAGGAATATGCTAGCCAATTGGAAATCTTTATTCAAAAGAAAGAGAGAAGCGATACACTAGTTTATTGTGGTGGATTCGAAGCCTTGGTCTTCTCAATATTGATTAATTCTCACTTAGTTTAGTTAAAGTTCATTGTTTTCTTAGTCTAGAATCAACACTGCTGTTTTCTCTTGAATTTGGTAAAATATTAATCAGTCCCTGAGGTTCGACAACCCTATTTATACTCACTGTAGTACAATTGCCTTGTGCACTTGCAAGAGTTTTAATTTTAAATGATCAAGAGCCCGAATCTCATACAGAGAAACTAGAACACGTGGTAGCTGGTGCACAAGAGCCTACCACCCGGGTGCTCAGTGTCCAGTTTTTGACATCTCAAATCTCCGCAAGGCGAGTACACCATCGTCCCCCATATATCTCAATCAAACTCAACCAGAGGAGTGAACCTGTTCCACGAAGGAACGAAATCGAAAACATGTCCTTTCGGACCAACAAAGTTTTGATTAATCCACCGATCGATTAATCCGACATACAATATCATACATTGTATACAATCGAGCAATTTTGTTTTAAACAATGATAAAACTTCATCCATGAAGTCCGATACATGATGCATGCTATCATGATACATCCGTGAGCAATCTTACGTGGGTTCCATCATATGGAACGTGCTCCCAATCCATCCCCTCATGCATCATAATTAAAGCATAATCAACTAAAATCTCATAATAGGTTCCCATGTATGTGTATACTCATGCATATTCTGATCACATGATTCATGCTTCGACATAAACTCATTGAGCAATATTTACATGCTTAAATACCTTCCAAAATAACGATTCTAAAACCGAAATCAAAGCAATTTCTATCATCAAGCTTAAATCTATCTATGTAGAGTTGAAACCTTACTCCTACAAGCATGCTCTTTTACCATACAACAAACCATAACATGATCACCACAATTACTCATAAGCCATATGACCTACATATGAATTATATATTTTATAAGCCCTTTAACCTATATTTATGTTGGTGTTTGATTAGAATTAGTGGTACTTTAATATAGTTTTTGATTTTTGTAAAAAACAAGAGTAAGACGCAAAAATGAGGTAAAAAGTGACTCTAATGTTTGAATCTTCATAACTTCGTGCACAAATCTCTGATTTGATTGATTCAAGCTTCATGTTAAATCTCAAGAAGTCATCTTTCCAACGCCACCGATCAAGCATAATTCGGAGCTCTAAGTAAAAAGTTATGACTATTAGAATATCGGGTTGCAGAGCAAAACCGAGAAAACGATTGATTGGTGAATAGTGCCGATCGATCGCGGGTCATCTCTTCCATTTTCAATATTAAAAAATCGAGACTCCATTAATAAATTTTCAAACATTCATCCAAGGTATCAAACATCATTAAAAACCCATCAAATCTTCCGGAACACTAATCTAGATCATTCTAAGATATAACCCTAAGAAATAGAGACATGAGATTAACACATATTAAACTTACTAGTTGAGACTAAGCATACGAAAACCTCTTTTAATAAAATCATTCAAAACGAGATTTTTACCACACAAGGCTGAGATTGAAGAACCCATTACCTTGACTTGATGAGAATGAACCTTCAATCACCTCCAACACCTTCCAAAAATACGATTTTATGTTAATACACTGTTAATCACGATTTAGCCTTGAAAATCAAAAGAAAACCCTAAGAATTAGAGTTTTGGAAGCATAAAACAAGATTTTGAAGATTAGGGCTCGGAGAAGAGATATAAAACAGTAGTTGTCACGCCCCAGTTTCCAACCCCAAAATACGCGGAAGCGATAGACCAATGAAGGTAATAGGGTCACATTTCTGGGACGGACCGAATACTCGATTCATCACCATAAATCCCATATACAAGCACGGGAATAGCAGGATCAATATGACATAAACAACTGTTCAACTACTACAGAAATAAAATAACTAGACAAAACTAATCATCTTAATCGATTCAAATAATCCCACGAAAGCAAATAATTAAATAAGTGACATGCAGGCCACGAAAGGAACTCAAACCAAAGGTCCAACAATAACAAATAACTACTACTCTAACCAGTCTTCATGACTCTACGATCACCAATCTCCACGTCACGAATATGCCAATCACACCTCTTCAGCCTTAATCCCTGCATCAGAAGATGCGTGAGTATTCCTGAGGAAATACTCAGTAGGATGCTAGAAAAACTCACAGTAGAAATAGGCAATAAAGGAACCAATAACAAGCAGGTTTGATAACTCAGAATAATCATAACGCAGGTGATACTTACCAGGAAAGATACAACACCCAAAATATCTCGCTGATCAGGGTGGAATAAAACACAATAATCAATATGACTCCCGACTTCCAAAGAGTAAGGAGATAAGCAAAATATCTGATCTGGACAACCAATGTGTCGAAGATGACAATTTCTGCTCTCTGACCAGTCCACTTCCTCTATGGACTTCAATACCAGAACATCCTAGAGGTTCTACGTAGGAACCCGGCCATGCGTCTAGGGATGCTGGCCCCATCGGTGCTTACGGGCACAATGGGCGGAGATTGCAGACCTTCCGTAATATCTACAATCTAAAGCGCACGCGTTGCCGTCATCGGCTGAACTACAGAGGTTCATAATCATTGGAGACCACCATGGGTCTGGCTATGGCTCGTGAGCATACTATGATCCAATCTAAGAGTGTTCAACAAAACTCTTAGTGGAGAAACAGTTTACATGGAACTAGATTTATCTAACCACAAATAAGGGTATTCTCATGAATTAACGATTTTAGAAATTAGACTCTCAAGGAGTACAATGGAATTCTCAGCATTTAACAATGACGAACTTTCAAGAGATTAACCAATAACCGGTATGTGCCTATGCACGAGCTGACACGAAACGGAACTCTTCGGTATAGACTCCGTCTACGTCATCACCAAGCACTATTGCAATCAAGATCATCCCTGATTCTCAAGACTCTGAATTCGATGTCTCTCAAACTTTAAGGGTAGAATTGGAAAGAATAACCCTATCCTGACGTCAGGGTTTCATGGGGTCGAAGATGCGCGATGTTAGGCACCGCGAGCAAGGACAATGATGACCACGACATTTGGAATATAGACAATACTCACACATGATACTATCATAAGTACCCACTGGAATTCTTATGCCATAGTACCCTCCTTGTGTTATATAATATATATACATGTAATCTTAGCATAGCGTTTTATTTATAACCGCAAAAGGACACTGTTATGGACACAACAGCTCCATTCTCGGATTTTCACCAGTCTACACAGAACCTAACAGTCCCTGAAATTTTTATGGCAGACAGCCGTATGTCTGTAGATCATTACCCAATTTACGGAATAATTTTCCGACATTTCTACAATTAGTTATGAGTTTTTGAATACAGTCTGTCGGTGCAGGTTACATCCTAGCCGAGAGTACTATACTAAGTAATAATCCAATTTTCACTTCTTGTTACTAATTCTAATCATAACTAAAGTCTTTTAGACTCAAAACCCTCTCACATTAGGCCTTTATTAGCTTCTGGTTAGACCATTAATTATGTATTAATCCACCTAATAGTCTCTTTTTAAAACTGTTTTACCTCTTAGCCTTAATGATTCAATAACCCGCAAACTGGGCAATTTTTCCCGGACACTATGGCTTCTGGTCAGACCTAATAACAGTGGACTTAGGGTCCACGAGCAATGACCCATAAGTATTGTCATTTCATCTTGCTAATACATCCATTAATCTCTTTTAGATAGTCTTATTGCCCATATACGATAACAATTAGGGCAAACACTATATAAAGTAGACAGCTTTATCAGGACACGGAAACAACACCACACGGTACGACTTGTTACTCATAAGGACGCACCAAACCAGTGGAAATACTTCTGAAAGCTTGCTGCTTTTGGATGAGAAACACAAGAGTTACACCAAGTAATGGATCAATTAGGTCAATACATAGAGAATGTGAGATCGGGTGACATATAACAAGAAAAGAGACAACTTTTCATAAACAGACCCTTATCTACACAAATCAGAGAACGATACTCATTGATAGATATCAGATATATGACTCACATGAACTGAAATTAACACATAATATCAGGGATGTCTTGATCGAATTGTGCATGAGAGATGTGCATCAAGAAATCAATCGGTATATCAATAATTGAATAGATCTTAGCAAATAGAGCAATTAATCCAGGACAATAAGGTCACTCATGTTACACACAACATCAGAACGTGGTACTCCATATAAAGATAAAAAATTTAATGAAAACATGCTGTGAGAAAAAGAACATCTTACCGATGAACCGGTACTAATTGCACGTCAACCGGTTTGAGTTAAAATCCGCTTCCTTGCGATCTCCGCACGAACCAAAGCACCCCTCTTGCACACACTGTCACGCCCCGAAATCCCATACCTCGATCGAAGTGCGGAAGCCAATCAATGATATACATTTGGAGGTAGAGAATCTCGGGCGCGAGACCGAACAGTCGAATTAACCACCAATTACGATCATCTCAAAAGGATGTGTAATCGGACATGCCCATAATCAGTGCAATACACATACAAACATTAATGAATACTATGGAATGGAAATTTACTTAATAATACTGATAATCCATTTAAGAAAGTCAAATCAAATAAACCTATGAATCTATGGCACACAATTGCCATTAAATGTCATAAGCATCAAAATAAGCAAAGCAAATAATATAAACTCTAAATCTTCACGGCTCCTGCGACCGCTTCACTACTGCAACTTCCTGATCTCAATTTCCATTTGCGCCTGCATCAGAGGATGCATGAGTATTTCATAGAAACACTCAGTAGGATGTAAAAACCCACTGAATTAGGACAAACAATATGAATAGGATAAGAATAACAAAGGTTTATGAAGATGCCGCAACATCGGGACTAAACCAAGGATTTATACACCTGAAAGGTTAGTCAATAATAATTCCAACCCGCAAGTAAGGAAAACAACAATAAGGCTCCTACTACACATATGAGTAAGGAGGGAATGATAATCATATTAAAAGCTCCAGACATTAAAAGTGAAAGGAGTACAATTTCTGCTCGCTGAACCGATCACCCGCAAGTGACTATACCAGAACCACCCTAGGGGTCCTCTTTTTGGAACCTTGCCATGCGTCTAGGATGCTGGCCCCACCAGTGCTTACGGACACGATGGGCGGAGATTGAAGACCTTCCGTAATGTCAACAATCTAACGTACGTATGTTGCCTCTTTTTGGGCAGTGTGGAACCGCAGTACCACAAATATTAGTGACCCCGCAAGATCAAGCAATGGCATAATGTGAGCATACTATGAATCCACTTCCGGAGAAGTCCCGCAAGACCTCTAGTGGAGGAATCAATCAAATAATCATGATGAATAATAATTTAAAGAAATAGAGGCCGCAACGCTCTAACCACATAAGGTATCAATCACCGGAATGGACTCTCATACGGAGTATAAGTAGAAACGTCACACAAAGAGAATAACACAATCCATACATACGTTCATGCTCAGCCCTAGATGGAAATCATATAGGTCTTATTGAAATATATAAATCAGAGACAAGGTATTAATGAGTCCTAGATGATTTGGATTCCAAATGGAACCTCAAACCGACACAAGCGCTTTATCTTCAAATACACGATTACGGTTTTCTTGACATAAGTATTACCCATCTATCATATTAACCATAACCCAACCTTACTGTGATAATCATAAGGATATAATCCAGTAATAGTTACTGACACGTCCTACCATCTTCACATCATATTAAGTAGTTTTACTTAAGTACTTAGTGTTTTCACTTGGATTCTGCTCACTGTCTTTTGCATAACAGTCCACTTCCGGCGGCTCCCAGACTCTGTACAGTTAATATTATCTTCTGAAATTTTTACTGAGAGTACCCTTATGAGTCTAGTTTCTAACCCCACCGGTTTTATATTTTTCTGATATCATATGAATTAGTTATGAATTATTCACTGTCGACTGTCCGTGCAGAAACAGTTCTGGCCGAAAGTGAGAAACTTGATTAAACTTTAATTAACTTATACCGTACTACTTATAGATGATATTATACTCATGATAGATGATAGTACTCCCCTCCTAGATCAATTACAGATCCTGGAATTAACTAGAATTACCAAAAGATTCCCTTTTTATCATGTTTCTTCACATATAACACAATCTTAGACCAAATATCTTTCAATTAAGTCGATTTAAGCAAAACGATCATTAAGGCCTAGGACTCCATCATTAGACATCATAATCAAAGCAATATCAGAACTTTTATCTTCTGTAAAATTAATAAAGCATCCAACTTTGATGTGATTTACCATCTAGACATGAAGCATGAAGGCATATATGCATGTATCGCAATACACATGGAAAACAAGACATAAATCATTAATCCCGCAAGATTCAAAGCAATACTCCAAGGAAATCAGTAAGAACACTCATCATATAATGTGAGGAAAGAATAAGAAGAGAGGGAAAAACCATCCTACTCTTTATCACCACAAGACGTCGCCTTTCTACGCGATGTTCGTCTCCTCCGCTTCCTTCAAAGCTTCCCGATCCAAGCTCTTGAGCAATTCCCACAAGAAGAGGTCTTCTAAGAGAGGGATGAACGTGGGAAGGAGAGGGGAAAGCCTCTAGACGTTCTAGGGTTTAGTTTTCAAAAGCACAAGCCTAGACTCTATGGGTTTATATAGAGTTTTTAGAAAATCTTTGCCCAATCAATTCTACCATATCTTGGGCACTTTCCACCAATGGGAGAGTCCCTAAATCACCCTAGGAACGTGCAATATAAGTTTAGTTAGGATATGACATCTTTCCCAAACAAATCCGTCTCAAAATAAGTTAGAATTCGCCAAACCGCAACTGGCGATCGATCGGGCAATACGGCGATCGATCGTCCTGCCCTGATTACCAATCGCGCGATGGCGCCGATCGTATCCGATCGAAGCCGATCGATCGTGTTCCGTAAACCGATCGATCGTTTTCAACGCGATCGATCGAGTTTATTCAATTTCCCATATCTTTTTACTCCGAACTCCAAATCACACAAAATTGGTGTCGTTGGAAAGCTCTTCTCACCAACTTTAATTTAAACACAGCACCACACGGTCAAATCAATCATTAAGAGGGTCAAATTTCAGTTTTAAGATACTTACTAATTTTTCGGATGTTACACACACCACGAGGAGAGGCCTACTGATGGTTGAGAGGGAAGAGGAAGGACGTGATAATGGAGAGGAATCAACAAGAAAAGAGAAAGAGAGGGCTGCCGGTTCCCAAAAGGGATGGCCGGCCCTCTCACAAAGGGTTTAAATAATTCACTCTATGATCTCCACCGTCCATCTCCACTTCATCCAAGGGTCAAAAGCAATCCCAGCCCCCTTCAAACCACCAGATCTAGATCTCCTCTAACCACAAAAATCCTTTTGATTTGATTGCATTAAGGTAGGATTTTATCTCATCTCAATAAATTACCCATTTACTTATGCAACTTACCAAGTAAAAGTAAATCCTTAAGGACAACTATTGGCGCCAAAAATATGCAAAGGAGGCCACTTCCATCAACCCAAATGGGCGTCCAAAACACATCTCTAATATACTTTAATTAGGCCAATTAAATCCATCATTATCTTGATTCCCAATTGGGTAACAATTAGGTTTTGACACCAACTCAATTACCACGTTTAGAACCCTTAAACAGAGCAAGTCAGGCATGACACGTCTCCAAGAAATCCCCCAAAATCAGCCCAAGAAGTTTCCCAACTGAATTGCCTCAGGAAACGTAAAACCACCGGCGATCGATTGGTTCGTATACGCGATCGATCGTTTTGCGATCGAGGCCTTACAAAAACGATCGATCGTCTCCCGATCGATGCCATTTGAAGGCGATCGATCGGTCTGACGAAAAAAAATCTAAATTTTCTAAATTCAAATTTAGAGAAATTTTTAGAACTCAAATTTACTCCTTTTGAGCAATAAAATTCACTTTATTCGAATAAAATTTACGGTCACTACAGTAGTTTTTATGTTTTCAAAATAGATTGAAACAATGGAGAAATCAAGATTAAAAATTGTTTAAGAAAACCCTAAAGAAATAAGGAGAGATTAGGCTATTTACCTTTAATCCATTACTTTTCAAGCCTAATGGGGAATAAGCTCCAAGTCTCCTGGCCAAGCCTATTCCTAAAATGGAAAATAGCAGAGCCCTTTCCTTTTATAGAAAAAGTTGGAGTAGACCTAAGAAAAATGTGGGGTAGAAATATGGTTTTTGGTTAAAATTGGAAAATTTGGCTATTTTAATCCGAAATTAAATCTAAAAAATTCTGAAAATTTTTATAATGACTTTCTTTAATGTATGGGGCATTTTGGTCACAAAAATCTAATTTTGACGGCGGGGCCCACAGGGGTCCCGTCAAACCCTAATTTTTGGAAAATTAGTGAAAAAAATCAAAAAAATCCCAAAAATACAGGTTTGATCCAAAATCACTTGAAACTCATGATTGTGAAATTAGTTTGATTAAAACCTTTATAAACCCATTTATTTTTGAAAATTACTACATTTAACCCGAAAACGCTTAAACCACGCGATAATCAATAAAGAATATTAAAATAAACCGATTCAAGATGAATGATCTTACACATAGGACCAATGATGTTGGAGATTCCACATTTGAGTGGCTTGGAGTTGATAGTCAAATTGTTTGTGGAAATGCCAGTGAGGGAAGTCAGATACTAGACTTGCTTAAAATTTTGTCATGTTTCTTACTATACAGATAATGGACTTGCAGCCCTAGCAGACGGATACTCAAGCTTCAAGAACTTGCATGTTTCAAGCTGCAAACTCCTACCAGTGAATATTAAAACCTCTGGCCAAAATATGTCGCCATATTGAAGATCTTGGACTTTATGGTGCCTCAATATTTCATAAAAAGGAATCAAGCATTTTTAATAAGATGAAACTGCATTTAGGAGTTAGCTGAGCTCTTGGTGAACTCGAACCACCATGTTCTTAGGAATATGATTCCCAAATGCTTTTCTATTAAGCTAAAGAGTCATTCCCTTGAATAATTTATGTAGATATATGTCACCCTATGAACAGTCAACTACGTTAGTGACATTAGAAACACCAAACACATTAAAAAAATCTAAGTGCATGTACTAACATGCGGAATCATTAAACATTATCTTGACAAATGCAACACTTGCATGGCAAATAATTGTTATGTAAGGTATTTTTCGAAACTGCCTCAATGATATTCTATGATTCTAAAAGTATATACAAAGAATTTTGAAGATGGGAAACATACTGCATCCTGATTTCTATATTCGTCAGGTGCATTTTCAAACAAACTATAAATCAAAATCAACTTGAAATGATGAACTAAAATAAAATCACGTGCAACTATGTATGTGAATAGAACATGAGAAACAATTATAAATTCATTCAATTCATGATTTCATGTGAAGAAAGCATTACCCTACAGATTTATTAGCAGATTTTCCAACTTGAATTATAAAATGAGTATTACCAGTACCATTTGTGACCTTCCCTCTGAATTCAATACTCTTTTCAACTGTGCCACCTTCTTTTGTTGTTTTCTTCCAAATGTTGTTTTCTCAATGACGATATTACAACACTGCATTAAGGAAAACATGAGTGTTAATTCTAAACTCAAACACAACTAAACTTTACATTAAACTAGTCAAAAGCATTTTGACAAACATCTATTGTGCATAAACTCAAAGGACATTTTTTTCCTAAAGCTCGTTGATGGCAGAGGGAGGGATGTGGTGGGTTGGAAAAGCAAGAGACTTCAGAGGGAGGGCCGTTGGCTAGGACACAAAGGTGTTCTTCGAAGTTGGAGGAGGTTCGTGGCGGCCGGTAGTGCAACTGGAGAAGAGCCTCAAAGGGTCGAGAAAACAAGAAGCACGCCCTTCCAAACTTTGATGGCGAATGGAGGGCCTCAGTGGGTCTGGGCAGCAAGCAGTTGAGCAAAGACCGCAGGGCGAGACCTGACGGCGAATGAGGCCGTTGGCTGAAGCTGGCGCCAAAAGCAAGCAGGTGAGACTGAATTTTTCTGTTTTGCGGGAAGGGTAGGGGTTGTGTTAGGATTTAGTGTAGATGGAGATAGGATGTACTATTAAATGAGGATCTGGCGGACATTTCATAACTCACCCGCACATAATTAGCCTGCGGGTATCCGCTGGCTAATTTATTCTTCTATATATATATATATATATATATATAAACGGTTTATATAAGAGCATTCTCATCTAAAGAGCATGAGAACAGTCTTTTGAGTCATTGGATTCTAATCTAACAGTGGGTATCACATCAGTGGGTAACGACTATGACTGACCTCATATAAGCTATATAAGAACGATCTGATTTAAACTTTTATATATATATAAAATGAGGGTTTACATGAGATCGCTCTCATATAAGGAACATGAAGTCAATCTTTTGGGTCATTGGATTCCGATTCAAAGGTAGATATCAAATCAGTTGGTAAGTGAGTGTGTCACATAAGAGAATAGGTGAGTGTCATGTAGCTGTTTGTAGACATTAGATCAAGATCCAACGGCTACCAATAGAATTGACCTCAATTAAGCTAAATGAGAGCGATCTAATTTAAACTTTTCTTATATATCAAATCATTATCATTTGCCTTGAGGCCGGTTTAAGTTGTAGTCGTTGGATCTTAATTTGACGGCTACAAGGGTAAGTGATAATATTTCTCTCTCTATATATATAAATATATACATAGAGAACTGTTACACACACGACGCATGCATGACAATACTAGGAGGGACCACGTCCACGAAGGGAGGGGCGTCTAAAGGTTCGACCGTCCAGTTGGTAGAGTGACAACTAGAGTAGCCTAGGTAAGAGTGACTTTGGTTAAGCCTTCCCATCGCAAGAAGATTGGACAAAGAAACAAACGAAGAGATTATTCGTCTTGGGCGAACCAAATTTGGCCGGCTTCCCGTTATTTTACTTGGAAGTGTAACTTCAGCTAGTAGTTGTCATTGAGAACTGTTTATGGTGATGCGTCTTTTCCTGTGCGAAAATTCTGTTGCTGCTCCAGAATGCCAACGTTTTCTGTCTATTACGAGTAAAAAGTTGGTTAGTTTTACCTTTTACGATTATACTTACACTCTGAGCTTAAGAAAAGTACGTGGCTCCAGAAACTATGAGAATGCCTGTAATAGTGAAATGTATTTTGAAGCGAGTAGAAGGTCCTTTTGATTATTTTGGGCCAACTTTTTGATTGAATAATTCCTCTAGATTAACGGTGTAAATAATTAGGTCGTGAGAAATTTAATGAGGTCATTGGAAGATGAGAGATCTAATACTTACGCCTTCAGTATTTGCTAAGGAATTCAACAAAGAACCCCCTTTACGGACTTTATATTGAGAAACTTGTATGCATCGAGCCTTATCGTAAGATGTCACTTCTATGGATTGTAGTCCAAGCAAGGGTACAGGAGTGTTCAACTCTTAGAGACTGAACAGATTTTTATAGGACAGTAAAACAATATGTACCGCGTACAAAAAAAACAAAAAGATGTTTATCCCAGCTGGTTAATTAGGTCATTGTTATTCTTTTATGTAAAATTAACTCGAGATAAAATGACAAGAGATGATGTCTCAGTACGCTATTCCTGGAGAAAGAAAAAAGGAGGATTACAAAATTAGGATATGCAAGTGAGTTGAATTAGCCATTGCCAAAAATAAAAATGAGTTGGATTATCAAACGTAATTGGAAAAAGAGAGAATACAGGCAATGGCGCCAAAGCTTCACTTGTTCCTCCTGAACACTGACTGCGGTCAGCTTATTTCACGGGCGGGCATGGGGAGCTTCTCTCTCTCTCTCTCACACACACACACATTAATTGTGTTTTAAATCATTAATGTTATTTATTTTTTCAAGTTTTTTTTGCTGAAAATATTTTTTTCCGAGTTGCTCACAATCTTGTGTAAATGGCGGGCGTTTGCGTAGGTCACGGGTTTCCTCAGCATTTAACCAATTCACCCTTTTATTGTTTCTCTCCCTTCACTTTTCACTTTTCACACATAAACACGCTCTCCCTGTTTCTCCTTTTATTCAATTCATTCATCTCCCGTTCCTACAACTGATCACTCCACTCTTTTTTTCCACCCTCTTTCTCTTCCTTTCTCCCTACATTACTATAGTCTATAGTATCTCCTCGGCCGCACTCTTTCGACTTGGATTCTTCCATGCCTATTTGTACCTTCTCTCTTTTTTTTGCCTTCCTCGTCAATATCCTCCTATTTATCTCCTACTCCCATCTCTTCCAGTCTTAATTTGCTGCTACATATTCTCCTTCTTCTCCTTTCTTTTTTCCCCTCGAGCTCTCTAATATACCTATTAATGTTTTTTCTTCTCTAACAATCCATTTCTCGACATATATGAATCCCACCCTCCTTCGGCAATTGTAGTGTGATTCACTATCTTGCTATATATACATATATATATATATATATATATATATATATATATAGCTAGAGATTTTCTTTTCTTTTCTTCTTCACTCACTCTCTCTCTCTGATATTCTCCGTTCTTTTTCCCTGTTATCGTGCATATTGTTGTGTTGGTCAGGCATGGAAATCTCGTCGGAGAAGCTTCAAGTAGACGAGGAAGTACTAGAAAGCCCAGAATATGGTCAGATACGGGTTGGCGCTGGTGTCTCTAATATCACAAGTCCTTCGATGCCGATAAAGACAAAACAGTCTACAAAAGAGAGCAAAAAAAGAGGACGAGAAGAGGGTTCGACAACGCCAACTAGGGTAGAGGCGAGGATACCCGACAAGTTGCCATGCCCGCCTGCTCCTAAGAAACGCCGGATTATTGCTTCAAAGTGCCGCCGCTTTGATAATGGAATAGTAGGCTTCTTCATCCCACCTCATGACTTGGACGCTGTTTTTATAAGACGCACCAAAGAGCCAAGTAATTGTCAACTACCCACCACCATATCTTTCTCAGCTCTTGCAAGCTGATATCCTGATACACGATGGCTAGTTTATCTGCTTTCCAACTTTGAATAGGCGCTTTGCATAGTCTTCAATCTGTAAGCCGCAACTTTCTTTGCGTAGACTGTCAAATAATAGTTTCTCACTGCAGTCACTTGGTGAGTGTGACCTTGTTTTTCATTAAGAATTACCCTGCGTTTCCTGATTAGCTAGCATGGAGGTGATCGAGCCTTCACCTGCATTGATTTGAATTTGTGTTCAACGTTCCCACTTGCTTCTTGGTAGTTTTCTTGTACTTCTACATTTATCGAACCGATTTACCTTTTTTTTGGGTAAAAGATTTACTTTATTGTTGAAACCATCTGCTTTGCGGCTGCATAACACATGCAATCTAACATTGGAGTTGTTCATACTCTCTTAGAATGTGCCTTCACAGGCGGACAAATCCAGACCACGAACTTTGTCGGAAAAGTAGTGTTAGAGTTGGAAAAATTCTTAGAATAATTCATTGAATGATGATTACAAGTGTTTATAATACAGGGTTAACAAAAAGAATAAAAGTGTTACTATGTTACAGCAAGGAGAAAACCAAGTAAGGTAAGTGGATAAATACAATCTGTGATTAACAATAATATCCATATATATTCCAATAAGTTGTGTTAATTAATAGGAAGTAAGAGTGACTTCGGAAAACTAGTACACCTGATCGACGATCTTAGTGTACGTCAGCCCAGAAATACAAGCCAGTTGGCATTTCCAAAGATAAAATCGCTTGATGATAAATATCGGAAATCGTATTCCAACTACGTGGCTTGGCTTCAAGACACTGCTGCTCTTGAAGATGGCTTTTAACTCGTGGAATGTAAATTATATATGTAAGCCTCCTTTAACGAAACATAAATAGATTCATACACAAGCATACCAGAACATTCTTTGTAGTTCAGTTTGCACATTAATAATCTCTCCTTCAATTGCCAGTAACTCACGAACCGTTTGATGGATTTTCTCTAGATAGTAGTGATGAAAAATTCTGAGAAATGAGGAGATGTAAAAGTCAAATTGGATTTTGGGATGTGCAAAGGTTACCTGATATGATGAATTAAGTAGCCAGTGGGGAAGTCACCATCCATATATAGGGGGAGAAATGGTTACCTCGAGGGTGAAGGTTATCTCATCCACCCGTCGCCGTTGGAGGCTCTAAAAGAGCAAGGAGCCGCAAAATGCATTAAAAGTGAAAGAGACAGTTGCCACTTTAGCTAAGGGGAGTGATACACATTTCCATATACATCATCTGTGTATGGAAATGTGTAGGAAATCTGATGTACAAATATCGTTTTCCTTTAGCTAATTCTGCTTTAGATCAGTTCTCGTATTGACGGTTTCATATTCTAAATAACCAAGCTTCCTAGAAGCTCGAGATGGAAGTTAGGAAAGGGTTATTTTTTTATTTTTAACTCAACTCAACTCAACACTCCCTCTCATGTGCAAGCATCCATTAAAGCATTGCACATAGACATAGACGAAGAAAGGCCAGGACCTTGTGAATAATATGCCTCGGAACATTGGGAGAAAAATGCTCATGCAGGATTCAATACCAAGACTTCGACTCTAATACCATGTTTTGAGTGGGAGGATAGAGAATTTCTCTCCTTGCAAGGACTCGCAAGGAGTAAGAGAGGAGAATGGAATCTACAAAGTTTCAGCTAAGAAGTACCTAAATCATAAACCCTAAACCCTTTGGACTCAAACCAAGGGATTGAACAAATTTTTTATTTTATTTCTAAGTTTAATTAGTTAGATTGAAAATTAAACACGATGATAATTAGTTCGCAAAACATTCAAGGAAACAAAAAGGATATTGATCAATCTAGCAGCACCTACCATGGACCAACACATGAGTTAGCTAATTAGACAATTCATACAAAATAGAGTTCGTCTTAGATCCTGTATAATAACATATACATGCGTTGGACAATTAACATGAACACTTAAGGAAACTTAAAAAAATAACATAAAGAGTTGAGAAAAAAATCATATTTATTTCGGAGTTTCCTTCAACTATCATAGCTGGTAAATGGAGTTAAGCAGTCAGTTTGAGTCCCTCCAAGCAAGGATATGCTTCCAACAACTGAACTGCAAAAGCTGATCTTATCAACTGAAGTGGCTACAACCATAAGTCCAAAATTAATGATCACGTACAATAGTAGCTTCTGAAGCTTGATCTGGAACAAAGTTCATCTTGGTCATATCCAACGGGGAGCCATGCAACAAATGCACCTTAATTCGGGCGGATGAAGATAAAAAACTTCACGGCTTATAGAGTTTCCGTTAATCCACCTGTAAATATCATAGTTTGATAGAATCAGATCTAATGCCAGGTTCAGGGTTCACGAAAGACTTGCCCAAGTTTTATTAGTTGTCACTTTCCAGCCTTTATCGACACTTTGAGAGGGGTTGGACCCTTTGACCTAAACTTCCTCGATAGCCCAACGTATATCGAAACAGCCCAATAAGGATACAATTTTCTGTGTTACCTCGATAATAATACCCCTAAAATCCACCCAGATCTCTACCGAGTTCATTTTTCGGATAAAAAAAATGTGGCAGTAGCTGTTAGCCGGTCACCACATGTTCTGGTCACGACCAGCCGAGCATGACAAGATCAGGCCATTAGTGGCTGTCGCCGCAATCTGGCCTCCCGCTTTATTTTCACGGCCACGTCACATGCCCCTCATGGAAATGCTATGGGACCCACATTGCATTTCCTTTCACCATAGTAGTCCGGAGGTTGGCCGTGGTAAAAAAAGCGGGAGGAATAGCATTAGGTACAAAAGGGATGAGTGGTATTTTTTGAAATTTTGATGCGGAAGGTGTGTGTCTATTGAGCCTATAAACAATTACTCCTTTCGTTCCGAGTGTGATAATTGTCATTTTTATTGGACCATGGTGGGGCCCATAAGGAAGTCATGTGGCTTCTCCGTACCTCAGCCCACAGCTCATTCCTCGTGCAATTGCTAATGACTGCGTAGAGAAGAACCTATGCAAGCAGTGGTCTTTTGGAATATCTATAGGCATTTTTCAAACACCTAACATGCATGTTCATTCTATCAAACTTCAACATCCAAAGAAAAACGCTTGACTTGCTCATATGTACATACAGGGCAGTGAAAACCAAGTAATATAAACAACATCAAATGAAAAGATGAAAGAGGAGGGTTACTTACAAGGGTTATCAGAGATTTTTGGCTAAACCCTACCTTCGAGAGTGACAGGGAGTTACGCTGCAGGAGAACATAAATCCAAAGAGGAGATAAACCGAGGGGAAGATTTTGGAGGCTCGCTGTAGGGGTTTCCACCGCCGCCATGGATTACTTGGTCATCTAATGCATGCTTTGCCGGCGAGAGGCTATTGGCCGAGAAGGAGATGATGAGATATGGAGGCAGAGGGAGAGAGAAGGAGTGGGGCTACTGCCCGGAGATGGTGAGAGATGGAGGCAGAGTTAGAGAAGGAGGCTGACACGTTGAGTCTAATCCAAGGTAGATGGACTTCAAGTAGCACTATATCATAATCTAGTTATGAAGCGGTGAGAATTCTTCTTGTTACATTCGGCCTGTATATGTTGGGGAAAGAGGAAGTTACGTGACTAGGCAAAATATATACAATATTTTAAAACAGTAAAATTTTAAAATATACTTAATATTTTAAAATGGAGCGAGTAGATAAAGGCTCTGTTTGGTTAGCACTTTTAGGAGTAGGAAATCCAAATTCTTTAGATGAAGCTAAGTTTAAGAAATAAGGTGTTTGGTTTGCCAAAATTCACTTCTTTTGATGAATTTAGGTTGTGGTGGCATTTGGTGTAATTTTCAAAAGCAGACGATGGCATTTGATAACAAAAAACCTCATTATTAGCTGAAACCTCGTTTTTTTTAAAAAATATCCCTGTCTTCTTTCGGAAATTATCCCATTTGCCACCCGAAGAAGTGAATTTGAGGAAGTTAGGATGTTGATCCTTTTACAAAAATAGATAAGAACATAGGGATTTTGAATTTTACTGGTATGGCGATTCACACAAGGAAGACATGTCTTTTTGTTTGGCAAATACTTAATCTAAGAACCCCTCAAATCATTATGGGCCCCACACTACTGATGGCTCGCTCCACACTGAGCATGTATTCTATACGGAATATTTGGCCGGGCCAAATGTTTATCATTAGTCAAGAGGATAGATGATTTAGTTGACCAATGCACAGGAAAGGATACAAGATATATGTATTAACAGATACAAAATCAAGCATTAACAGGTATAGAAGTCATGGAGATGCAGGTCTTGAAGCGTTGAAGCCCCCCTGCATGTTCAATGTATGACTGCCCGCCCTTGATACCTTGATCATGCTTCTCTAACACTGAAACTATGTAGCTAAAATCTGGTCGCTTGGATGGATTCGCCGACCAGCATCGCTTGATCAGATTAGCCAAGACAGGAGAACAATTGGTGGCTAATGGAGGGCGTGCATTCTGATGAAGAAATGCATTTCATATAAGTTACACAAAGCTATATTTCATTTAGTTTGAAAGAATCAAATTAGCAAAAGAGGCTAGTGATGAGCGTTAGAAATTTTAAAATCAATTGGGAACGGAATTACTCGTGGCAGTGTTTAATATGACATGGTTGGCAGACTCATCAGTGTCATATACAAGGCGAATATTTTTTTTGGCAGCAGTTGTACATGGCAAATATGACTAAGACATGGCCGAAAACTTGAATTCTAATTATATGAACCCATTAGGACTGGCTGAACGGACAGTCAAGTGTGGATTTGGGAAAGCAAGAGTGACACATGCATGCACAGTAAGCTCAGATTAAGCTACCTCTTCTACAATTGCACCAAATAAAAAAAATGTTACCTTATCTGAAACAGCATAAGCGGCCTGGACAGGGGTCATCCCTTGAAAAGGGACCAAAGCTGTAGTGAGCTCCCACAACACAATTCCAAAACTGTAGACATCCACCTTCCTGGTACAAGGCTTTTCCTTGATCATTTCTGGGGCCATCCAACGATAAGTCCCAGCATTTCCTTTAGAGGCACGGCATTGGGTCTCAAGGCATGAGGTCCCAAAATCGGCCACCTTAACTCTCATCTCATCATTAAGGAGCAAGTTATGAGACTTGAGGTCTCGATGGATCACACCCTGGGAGTGAAGATACTCCATTCCCCGAGATATATCGAGGGCCAACCTGAGAATGGTTTCCGTGGAGAGTGAGTAGGGCTCTTTCTTATGGAGATACATCCGTAACGTCCCCTGTGACATGTATTCCATGATGATACAGTACACCGGAGGTCTTTTACATGCTGCAATGAACTGCATGCATTAAAGAGAGAGAGAGGGAGAGAAAAGGAGTGAGACTAGCTGAAGTATTATTATTATTATTATTATTATTATTATTATTATTATTATTATCAACAAGAAGTAAGTAAAGTGGGGTGTACGTATAACGTGGTGTGACAACCTGAACAATGTTGGGATGATAAAGGCGGGAAAGAAGTTGGACTTCGGAAGCAAACTGCTTCTCCAACAGAGCTCGAGTGTTGTCATCTCGATCGTGTATGCGAACCATCTTGACGGCAACTGCCCTCTGCTTGTATATACCTCTGTAGATCCTACTGTGAGATCCTGAAGCAAACTTGTTCCCGATGAAGAGCTGTGACAAATCTGCCATCCATTCTTGCCGTTCCGAAGGGGCCTCCGCCTCCTCACTCTGCTTAAGAGACTCCACCACCTCCGAGTCCAGCAAAGTGGACCACGACTCCACGCTATTCCACCGCATTCTTTCCAAATTTTCCTTGTCCGAGGAAGAAGAGGGAGGGGCTGCTGCAGAAGAAGCAGCTGCCACTGCTGCTGCAGCAAGTGCATTATTAGTCGTTCTATTCTTGTTTCGTCGCCACAGCACGAACAAGCAGCTGGAAGGTGCCATAATGATCGGAACTTGTCCGCTTTTGGCAAGACTAGTTGGTGGGGCTAGCAGCTCGTCGTCCATGTCTCAATGAAGGCATGGGCTATTACCCGACAAAGAAGAAGATGGGATATGAAAGGTGGGTACCTCCGGCAGCTAACTAACTGCTGAACCCAGCTGATCAGGCGGACTCGAGTGCGAAGAAGATACATAGGAAGCATATCCCTTATTTTTCGTTTTCTCCTTCGCCTTTGATCCTTTCTGTCCCGGGGACGAAATAGGGCAAGATATCCCAGAGGAAGAAGAGTGTCTGTCTTCACAAGAGATACCCAGTCATAATATTGACACAGTGCATGCGTGACGGACAAGAAAGAGTTGAATCAATTTTGTTGTAGGCTAAAAATATAGAGAGTACGTAGAAATGTAATACCAGCTTGCATATCATGATTTAACTGAAACCTAAGCAGATCGATGACACCTGCTAATGCAACCTTGCACTGAATCAGGGACAAGAGAGATCGGCAAAAAGGTTGGGCACAGAGAGAGAAAGAGAGCAGCAGCAGCAGCAGCGTGGAGACCTTATAGCCTAGGAAATATTTGGAAGTCGAACCAGTTGCAGTGTAAAAAAGGGGAGAACGCAGACATGGGAGGAAGTTGAGCGCGCTAGCCTAGAGATTTGTGCAAAAATGATTAACAAACTCTGATCAGTCGAGACAAGCAACCAAGCTTCTTCCATTTAATGATTTCAAGGATCCCCCGTGAGGCCGCTTCCAGCCACCCTTTTCTTCTACTGCTTTTTGCTCTTTTTATCTGCTTTTTGCTCTTTTTATCTTACCCGTCGTGACATCACTGCAGGAGCGTCTAGCGTGACCTACTTTGAGGACCAGATTAAATGACCCCATGCCATTGGCATGGGGCCCTGCAGTTGTGCAACTAGATTAAATAGTATGGGGTCATTTAATCTGGTCCTCAAACTCGGTCACTGAAACATTTCCCCTACGCCCTCCCTCTCTTTTCCTTTTTTTTCCTTTTTTTGATAAAAGCTCTCCTGATTTATTTGTTCTCTTGAATTTTCTTTTGCAATAATTTATTTTCTCCATTTGGTTACACTCCTTATTCTACGGGGTTGATCGCATTCTTCTGCAACATTTGCCCATGTCACGAGTTCCCTTGACCTCTAAGCCAACCAATCCCATCCTTTTAACTT
This sequence comes from Houttuynia cordata, assembly GCA_039654745.1. Classification (NCBI taxonomy): domain Eukaryota; kingdom Viridiplantae; phylum Streptophyta; class Magnoliopsida; order Piperales; family Saururaceae; genus Houttuynia; species Houttuynia cordata. The sequence goes on along the minus strand of CM077515.1, from coordinate 1,193,113 downwards.
GTCTATCTCTCTCTCTAGATCTCTCTCCGCACTTCGCTAGGTCACGGGTTTCCTGGTAATGAAGCTGGCGCCATTATGCACTATGTTGCTGGTGGTGATGAAGATGAAATGTGGAGGCTAGCCACTCCCTTCTATATACCCAACAAAGAAGAAGATGCGATGTCAAGGGCACAAGGGAGTGTATAAACATTTGAAACTTTCCTGATTTGTGAGGTGTAGTGCATATTGTCCGTGCGTGTTACCAAAACGGTGGCCGCTTATGAATTTTCTTCTTGTTAGCTTATGAATTACAAATGACAGTGTAATAGAAAATTTAGTGAGATTTTTGTAGGTTGATTGTTGATAATATTATTCCAATTTCTGGTGATTCTGCAATCGACTGGTCTTATATACAAATACTGTTTCTAGTTTCGGATATCTCGGACCAGGGGGATTTGAGGTTTTCTGGGGCAGGCTTTTTTAAAGTAATTAAGTGACATTGTTGTATCACATAAACCGAAGTGTTCCCTACACACTCATTTTGGATTATGTTTCAGGGCAACATGGGCAGCTAGCTAGGTGAAGAGTGTGAGGTGTCACTTGGTAATTAGAACCAACTGGGTGAAAAGTGAGTGAAAATGACCAGACCCAATGTCATTTAGATTCTCAAATTAGGAGAGTCATGTGGAAAGTTTCTAATTAGTTCCACATAGGAAGTAAAGTGAGGTATGAAACTATATAAACAAAGGGGAAATTATTAAATAAATCACAAAAAAAAATTCCGAATTGACGCACTGTTCAAATTAATTCTCAAATAGGGTATCTGACGAGCCACGCAGGTACCAGCGTGGGGTGGCTTTTTTTTTAAACCAACCCAAAATACGTCGTTTGAATTTTTTAGGACAACCTTAACTATTTTTGTCCCATTTTAAAGAGGTGATCACTTCAACGATACATATCTCTTTCATTTTTTATCCATTTTTGCCTTTTTTTTCATTCTTTCTTATTTTTAGTGCTCTTTCTGATCATCATGATATCACAAAAGATGTTGAGCCATCGCATATTATTTATCATAGTTTTTGAGATATTTTATTTATAAATAGCATGCGATGGTTCAACATCTTTGTGATATCATGATGATTAGAAAAGAGCACTAAAAATAAGAAAGAATGAAAAAAAATGAAAAAAGATAAAAAAATGAGAGAGATATGCATCGTTGAAGTGACCGCCCCTTTAAAATGGGATAAATTTCAAAAGAGCAAGGAGTCGGTTCCTATAAATCTCATTTTGAGATATTTTAGTGGGACAAACTTCAAGGATGCATATCTCTCTCATTTTTTATCTGTTTTTACCCCTTTTTTAATTCTTTCTTGTTTTTATTGTTCTTTCTAATCATCATAATATCACAAAGATGTTAAACCATCGCATATTATTTATAAAAAAAATATCATAAAACTATAATAAATAATATGCGATGGTTCAACATCTTTGTGATATCATGATGATCAGAAAGCGCACTAAAAATAAAATAAAAATTAGAAAAATAGATAAAAAAATGAGAGAGATATGCATCCTTGAAGTGATTGCCCCTTTAAAATTGGGCAAAAATAAGGGTGTTAAAGGCGTCGGTTTAACCGACGTTTTTCTCAAAAACTTAAAAGGTGTCGGTTGGATCGATTTTAAAAAAAAAACCACGTAGGCGCCAACGGCCACGCTGGCGCCTGCATGGCTAGTCAGATACCCTATTCGGGAATTAATTTGAACAGTGTGTTGATTTAGAATTTTTTTTATTTATTTAATAATTTTCCCATAAACAAATGCTCTCCCTAGTGACACATTGTCATATTTATGTTAAACGTTACATGTGCTGATGGGAGCTTGCCACACTTCACACGTATGATGACCACAAATGATGAGTCACCCTTTATCAACAAATTTTTGAATGCCACTACTGTTCTTCTTCCCCCTCGAGCTTCAGTTTAGACCGAGCCTGAGCTCACGCTTAGTTTGTTCTCCTTTTTTTTTTTAAGTAACATCTCCGTAGTAGCACCCACAACCCTTAGATATTCGATAAGCATCTATTGCACTAGGATCAGAACCTAATGTTTCTTCTTATGCTGATCAATGGTTGAGATTCTTTTCCTCTTTCTCCAATTTAAAAACAATCAAGATGTATAGGTTTTTTTTATAAAAAAACTGAATAAAGCAGGGTGGGGCGGTTCCGGGTTTTAAATTCTGGTTTCGGGGCGATTCTGAGTGGCAGGTCTATGGCGGCTATGGGTTTGAAGATTTAAAATGGTTCCAGAGCCGGGTTTGTCAAAACCTGACCCAAACCCGCTCCAGTAACATCCCTATTCAGGACCTATCAGTCGGTCTGCTCAACCGATGGATCAGTAGTCTTCCTTTTTCCTTCAACGTTTTGAAAAAGTACTCCAACTGTTCTCACTTGGATAACCAGCCATGAGGCCCGTGACATCATAAAACAAATACTGCAAGTTGTATGTATAGAGTCTAGACATCATTGGTTCAGCTGTGAAAGTTTGTTGCCTGAAATGCTCGGAACGTAAAACGAATGATATAGGAATGCACTTACGTCGGTGAACAGACCAAGTCGACTAAATTTTGCTTCCAGAATATCTGCATAACACCGCCGTTCCAAATTGGAATGATTATTATATAGTATGTTTCTTTATTACGCTCGCTGATATTAACCCGCATGATATTCTTTCTTCAATTGTGGTTTGATTTTAATTGGCCCTTGATTATCTTAGTTTGGGATTTTTTTTATATTTGTCTCAGTTTGGGATTCGTATGCTATTTGAGTGGGTCTATTTTGTTTTGACCTCACCCCGAACTGCGATTGTGGTTTGATTTTGATTGAATTTGGGATTGGTATGCTATTTGACTAGGCAAGGCATTATACTCATCGCGAACTAAGATGATAAGGGTTGAAGGGTCTTAGTTTAGACTCCAAGATATGGACAGATACATCTTATTTTTTTTATTGAAAATTAGTCTAAAATATAATGATGATGATGAGAGAGGATACTCTCCACGAGTGGTGTATATATACATCTTGACCTGGCCTACGGTTTTTTTAGGATAATGATATTCTTATATCAGTTTTCCTATATCACTGACATACACAACCACGTGGCTTGCAGTGAATGAAATCAATGCAAATGATTATATTCTTATATTAGTTTTGTAAGAATATCATTATCCGCTTTTTTATAATAGGCCGACCCTGCATGGGCTTACATTGTATGGCGCTAATGCAAACAGATAACTAGCAGGTGTGCTTGCCATGCAATGCAGGCATATACGTTGGAAAATGTCATAAATAAAAATAGATGAATTATAAGACACTCGAAATAGTTAGGAAAAATATGTAGCCAAAAAAGAAATGAATGGTTGAGGAGGAGTAAGCATACTTTTCCTTTCGTGTTTTTTGCCTTCTTTTGATGATGGCAAAGTGATGAATTAGATAATATGCAGAAGATTGGGAAATGAAACTGACTCGTCGGTCATAGGTGTCCTAGCCTCTGCCTAGCAGTAGCAGGCGCATGCATGCGAAAAGGATGTATTTGACCTAGTAAGCATTCCGTGCATCGCGATACTTTGAATGAGTCGCCTTATAGACACTCCCTTCCGAAATGAGACGTATTCAATTGTTTCTTTGTTTGTTGGGTTACGTAAACTTTGGTATTGCTCCTTCCCAAAATGATATTCAAGTACTCTTTGTATTGGTTAAGTACACAATTGGCAGGAAGTGGTTGGAAGGGATCACTAGGAAGAGTAGTGAACTAATCCAGGCATGGGTGGTCTAAATTGAGACTCTCCAGAGTATATAATTCAATATTGCAACTGCAATAAGCAATAGGGAAATGATATTTGTACAGCAGATTCCTACACATTTTCATACACAGCTGATGTGTATGTAAATGTGTAGGAATCTGCTATAGAGTTATCACTGCCCTAAGTAATATTAGAAGGAAAAAAAACAATAACGACGATAGTGTTTAAAAACTCGAGACTCGGACTCGACTCCAATGGCTTTGGCTTTGGAGTGGAGTCGACTCGGAGTCTTGATGGAGTCAGTAGATCAATGTTTTGCCTATGAGCCTAAAACCATCTTTATAAAATTATTGGTATTATCATTTTTGTTTTTCATTCACTTTAATTAAGGTCCACCCACAAGATAGCATACTGTTATGAAGTGATCAGTCTACTTTCTAACTTTACATCTTCTTCTTTAACTATTTGATTTTAGTCAGCCTTTTTGGTTTCAAAAATTAAAATGGTGCCTCTGGATTTTAATGATAGAAAAATCAGGTGGATTTTCCTTGGAAGAGGTACCACTCCCAGAAAGAAAAGTCGGAACCAATAAGAAGAATAAAATCCAGTTGGCTAACATTTTTCGTGCCAGCGGAATGGAATACGGTATGAATGACATTGAGGTAAGTACTGATCACTCATTAAGGACCCTTTGCATTAAATTAGGTGTAAAGTGGGCCAATAATCCGTTGGAAACATTTCTTGTGTGAGAGTTGAATGGAATACGGTATGTATAAGATTGATTGCAGCATTAATTTTACTAGAAAAAGAAGATTATAGCAGCATTAATTTCCATACAAGTACGTAGTTATCACTAATTAAGAACTGAATGCATTAAATTAGATGTAAAGTTGGCAACTATGAACGCAAAACAGCTGTGTGTACTCCATGGAGTCAGCCAGAGTTGGCGAGTCAGTCAAGACTCGAGGAGTTGACTCACCAAGTCAATTGAGTCAACCCCGAGTCATGGGAAATGGAGTCAACAGGAGCCGAGTTGACTCGGACTACGGCTTGTTTTTGCAGTCTCAAAGGAGTTTTAGAACTACGGCTACTTTTTGCAGTCTCAAAGGAGTTTTAGGACTATGGACAAAACATGTTTCTCTCTATTTTTGTTTTCTTAAAAATAACATTAGATGAAAAAAACAGGCATTGGGGACATGTCATTTTCTTAAACAGTAGAATACGATACGGTTAATAAAAATTATTTATATAAATTTTAAATAAAACGGTTTACATGAGATCGTTCTCATATAAGGAAGCCAATTTTTTAGGTTATTAGATTTCAATCTGTTGGTGGATATCAAATCAGTGGGTAAGTGAGTGTGTCAAATCAGAGAATAGATGAGTTGTCTGTAGTTATTTATAATCGTCAGATCAAGATCTAATGTCTACGAATTGAATTGGCATCGTATAAACTATACGACAGTGATATCATTTAAACCTTTCCCTTAAAGAGTATGTTATATGGAGTAGTATAATGTAACGATGGAGGTGGAGGAGAAATTAAGAAACATTCGCAGCGGAGCCGGCACGGAGACTAGTCAACCATCCCCACCCACATTCTTCCCTTGTCTCACCTCGTGAGTTGTGAGTTATACTCATATATAAGACAAGACGGTGCTGCTCCTGCAAAATCCAATTTCATACCTCTCCGCACAGCTGCCCATCCCGTTTCTAACTTCCCTCGAGCATTTCTTCAATCTCATATGGTCTTGCTGAACCAAAAATTGCAAAGCTAGCCACCCCCACCACAATATCACTACTGCTTTCTCATTTATTCATCTTCTACCAACGTCTCAAATGCCAAACTGAGAACCGATTCCGCTTCCCATGAACACGTTGCTTGGGATCATACACCTCTCGCTTCTGATCAAATATAAGTTGAGGAGGAAATCAACATCTATATATATATTTGGGGTTTCTTTTTCCTTATCACAGCAGACTCATACATACGTGCGCAGGCCGGCAGCCAGTTTCTGCAGCTTGAGGCCGATCGATATATAGAGTATTATCAGCCATGGGTTTAGCCTTGAGACAGCTACCTACTTCGCATCTTGTACAACAACTCTACTTCTTCATACTTTTCCTGGCGTCTCCTCTGCTGGCCTCTGCTCAGACATGCAGGAGCCAATCCTTTGCGAACAGGCTCTTCGAATCCTGCAATGATCTCCCCCAGCTGAATTCGTACCTGTACTGGACCTTTGTGCCGTCTAACGGGAGCATCTCCATCGCTTACAGAGCTCCACTCTCATCTGATGGGTGGATTGCCTGGGCAATCAACCCCAGCGGAAGGGGTATGATCGGGGCCGAGGCGCTGGTGGGCCTTCGCTTCTCAAACGGGTCAGCCACCGCCTACACCACTCGGGTCACCTACTACCAGCCCAGCATGCAACCCCAGGATCTGACCTTCGCAGTGTCGGGGATTGCCACGGAGGCAGGGCCATCGGACATGACCATCTACGCCAACCTGCAGCTTCCCGGCAACAGCACCACCATCAGCCATGTGTGGCAACAAGGTCCCCTTTCATCCAGCTCTTCTCCGGCCCCCCATCCCCTCGACCCCGCCAATAAGCAATCCGCGGGAACTCTGGATGTGGTGTCCGGCCAGAGCTCTTCTGCTGGAATCGGCAACTCCATAACCCGCCGCAGGAACGTAAGTCTAATAATTTCTTTTTACTTTATCTCATTATTATTGATTGAATTAAGAATGTCTATGTTTAACTGCTAGTGATTATTTATTTATTTTCATTTGGACTGGACATCATATGACATCGATTTCTTAACTCCGAAGCGGATCCTTGATTAGTTCTCGGTCCAAAGATTTCAAAACTCGAAACAGAAGAGCAAGATGAAGATTCAAATTATAATACTCCAGATTTATGAGCATATGATGTGTGACTAATTAACTGGGTGAGGAGTGGGATTTGGGATTAATTTAAAGTATGTGTGGTGGTGGTGGTGGTGCAGGTGCATGGAGTATTGAATGCAGTGAGTTGGGGCACACTGATGCCGATGGGGGTGATTATTGCGAGGTACATGAAGGTGTTCAAGTCAGCAGATCCAGCGTGGTTCTATCTCCATGTGGCCTGCCAATCCTCTGCCTACATTGTGGGCGTCGCCGGTTGGGGCACCGGCCTCAAGCTCGGCAGTGATTCTCAGGGCATCACCTATCGCACCCATCGCAACATCGGAATCACCCTCTTCGTCCTCGCCACCCTACAGGTCAGCTCCTAGACGATGATCCTACTCAATCCATATGTCTCCTCCGTCTATGCTTGATCTATACCCGTCTCTGTCTGCAAGGTCGATAAATAATATGGCATAGCTATTTATGTCGTAAGTTCGTAACCAAGTATAGATGTTGGTTGGGGTCGCCGTTGGAGTTTGGTAGTATGGTGTTGACTATTTGTCACCTAATTACCACCTACTTCCACTGATTGGAACCCTCCCACCAACTACTACCATCTAATTAACCTTTCTGATCCGTTTTCATCATGGGAGCCGCTCAGAAGCAACCTACACTTATCCTGATCGACCAACGGGGTTTTGGTGGGATGGCCATGACCGCGCCTCAGGAAGAGGAGGTCATGAGTTCAAGCCATCACTCTCTTGGCTACCCACTGGGTTTATATGATTAGAAAAATGTTTCACTCTCTTGGCTACCCACTGGGTTTATATGATTAGGAAAATGTTTCGGTGACCAATTTTCAATACCAGATTAAAGCACCAAAGCCCGTGTGGGCATGGGGTATTGAAAATCGGTCACGATGGATTCGTATGATTATATTATGAGGGGCGGGTCTTGTACTTAGATTGAGTGTATGGGTGGCGGGATATGGTGCTTTAAGAGACCGGTTGCCCTGCCCCTTTTAGAAGGTCCGAAAGAGTCGACACCCCTTCTTTAACCATTAACCAATAGAACAAAAGAGAGAAAACATCTTATACCTTCCCATTGCTCTGCCGCCCTTTTTAATCAAACCTCTTGTTATCATCGTCTGCTTTTTTTTGCTTTTTTTGCTACATTATCGAATATTACACTTCTTTCGGGTCGATCACGTTAAAATTCTTCAATATCCCTTGCATGCACTAACATATAACCGGGAGAAATTATCAAGTGGAAGGCAGATCGGTCAAAAACAATATGAGCATCCAATACCAAGTTATGGTGTAACTGACCTGATCAAAATGTTTCTACATTTGTAAACAAACAAACAAAAAAAAAGTTTCTATATTGCTTTTAGCGTACATAACATGTCCAGCACTGCTCCTAAAGATGGAGCGCAGAATACTACGTACATGGAACTTTACATGCAAGTGATTGTTAAGGTGTTGCTCATGTCCATTACGGCATTGTGTCCCTCCTGAGGCTATTAGGTACATGGAACTTTACATGCAGGTCATTGCCTTGCTTCTGAGTCCCAAGAAGGATCACAAGTATCGTCTCTACTGGAACATCTACCATCACTCGGTGGGCTACACTGTGATCGTGTTAAGCATCGTCAACATCTTCAAAGGTCTGGACATACTGGACCCTTCCAAGAAGTGGAAGCGTGCTTACACTGGAATCATCATCACCCTTGGCGCCATTGCCTTCGTCCTGGAGGCCATCACTTGGCCCATCGTTCTCAACAGGAAGTGGAGGAGCTCTGAAAAGTCCCACCACCAGGGCGCCAACGGAGTCAATGGCCAGCATCAGCCACCTCAGGGTGTTTGAGATAAGTTCCCATGGGCTTGCCAGCCCTATATATTGTGCTCCTTGTACACACGTTTGTTAGGCTTTAACCACATGTATTTTGCATTATTTTCCATCACGAGTGCGAGGTAGATGGTTCCATCACCCTTGGCGCCATTTACTATAGACGTCTATTATTGTTCTTTTCTAGAGAGTAAAGTTTTCCGTCCGAATTCATTATTATGATAACCTAAAACTGAAATATTTAAGGAGGTCTCGTGGTATTCCCTCCCTATGCAAACGACTCAACCTAGATTCTCTCTGATTTTATGCTTGCAGCATCTAGGAAGGGAGTATTGTAGGAATGTGGCAGTCGGTATTAGTACCCTTCAGCCGGCTGAATACTGTTTTTGTATGAACGTGTCACGGCCGTGATGTATTTCTCTTTTATTTCCACATATTGTGCCACATCCGTCTGCCACTTGTACAGAGCATATTTACGATCTTATGATATGTTTGAGTTGTTAGATTTCATTATTCTCCACTATATAGATCCGATATCAGTACTGGCTATTCTTCAGCTTTTATTTCGACCTCTAGGCGCAACTGGAAGGTACATGGAGGAGAACTTTTATGACACTATGGCAGGGTATTTCTAGGCAGTCCATCAAGGACACATTTTTTGTATCTCTAAACAGTAATACCCCTAGGGTTCAACTTTCTTTACCGGGCTTAGCTTTAGGCTTCACAAAAATAATGACATTTCCCTCTAGACTGTCACTGGAGATAGGGCAAAGCGTTGCCATAACCGAGCCTTTTGGTCGAAGTCTCACGGCCTCTGGCGGCAACCTTCGTTTGGCTATGACTGGATAGCTGGGAACAAGCTGAGGGCAGGAAATCGAGTCTGGTCATGCCGGGCTGTGTGGCCACGGTTACGTGGCTAACGTGCCCGAGACCAAGCTGGTAGTGTTGGTTGCCCACCGGCTACTTTATTGATAACCTCTTCTCCCCTTTCTCCCTAAATATCGTCAACTAAATATTCTTAATGTTCTCCAAAGCTTGTTGAATTGTACAGAAAAAAAAAAACATGGTTCTTGGGGGAATTTCCGCTTCAAGACCATTATCCACAAAAAAAAGTAAGCCCAAATGAGCCCCTAGTTGCAATTTGCAGGGAGGCTTGGCATCCCCTGGTAGCCAATTAGAGCATCTCCAACCGCATGGCTTTGGCATGCATAGCAAACAACTATTTGGTTTAACAAACCAATAATGGTATCCATTACCTTAAAATATTTTTATTCAAAAAATGCAAACAGAAAACTTACTTTTTTCATATCTTTTACGGTGATGTAATATAAGTAAAAACAATTATAAATAACAGATTTCATAAATGCGGTGGAGATCACTGATGAGTTTGTCAAATTTCCACAAAGTCAAGTTGTTTTGTCAAATCATGCAAGACAAGCAACTCCAATGGCTATATTGACAAGCATGGTTGGAGATGCTCTTAAAGGCCTACTCCTTACACCATTTTACTAATTATATTGCCAATTGCCCATATCACATCCCTCCCCCATTAGGAGGCTCATTTTGGGCTCATTCTTTCATAACAGAGGCACTAACAACCCTCACTTTCTCGCTAGACAAGAGAGACGGAGTAGTTAGATCAGTGAAGGCATGTGAAACCCTAGCACTGCCTCAACACCCTTCTTTCCGGCCAAACGAGGGAGAAGACGAAGTTGTTGGACATACCGACGCTACCCATATGGAGGAAAAATCAAAAGTAAGTAGGAAAGGCACTGTTTTTTTCTTCTTATTTGATCTGTTTGGTTACTATTTAAGTGTCTAAGCAATGATGATTAGTTAAGTAGCTTAAGTTAGGAACTGTTAAAAATGTTACAATGTCTAAGTTATGAACAATTAAATAGGTTATGATGGATAAGTTATGAACTGTTACATAGGTTATGATTATATGCAGATACCTTGTGATGGATCATTGTGTTGTAACTAGTTGTGATGCAATCTGTATATGTTGTGATGACCATGTGTTGTACATTGTGAGTAATATTGAAAAGTTTATTACGACTGGGCATTTACAGTTGTGTTGTCTTATAATGTGGTTGTGATTGTTGTACTGAACATTGTCATGACTGTTTGCATCATTTGTGATGTTATTTTGTCGCAGTTGTGGTAAATTTACTATGAAAGTTGTGACCTACTTTGTGTTCTCCTGATTGCTTGTTTAACCTCAGGATGAAGAGGGCAAGTTAACATTTTGGTCTGCTACGGTCGAAGTATTGAAACCATACCCGATGGAACAGTGAAGATAGTTGGAGGCAAAATCAGGGTGTTGTCACTGGAAAAGGATGAATCTTTGAGTTGGGTAAAAGATTGTTGATTTCTTGAAAGTTTCTCCCAACAATATGAGCATTGCATGCATATACCCTGATGTGTATGAGTTGACTTTCTTGATATTCGATAAGGGAATGGCTGACTTTAAAGAGTTATTCCGTAGAAGATTTTGCAAGGTGTTGGTGGCCCATGATGGAGACCATTGACCATTCATGAGCTCGTAGGACAGTGCGTACAAGTGCAAGGTTAATCATATTCCCACCAGTGGTAATAGTCAGACAACACCACTACATTTGAGAGTCTGATAAAACAACTTGATGGGGGTTGGGCAACACTTTAAAGACCAAGTTGAAATGAGGAAGGCATTGAAACAACACTTTATTGCCAAAAACTTCTCTTTCAAGTATTTGAAGAACATTAGGCGTGTCTAGTTATGATGTCATGTAGGGTTGAAGGTTGCAAGTGAAAAGTGAATGTGAGCTTGGACCAATGCTCAAGTTTGTTTGTGGTGAAAGATTATGAAAAGTTTCATACATGTGTTGGAGGGACAAAGAAAAAGTGTCACCCTCATGCTTCAGTAAACTTGGCGTCATAGATCATTTCCAACAAGATAAAGGACGCACCTGCATATTCTGCATCTGAATTGGTGAAAGATTAGCAGAATGAAAATGAGTTGAGGGTCATGCATCATAATGCATGGAATGCGAATGAGGTAGCCCTTGATGCTTTATATGGTGACTACAAGGATTCTTACAATGGCATCCCTTGGTATTGCAATAAAGTAGTAGAGACAAACTCGGGGAGTCTAGTGAACTTCAAGGTTAATCCAGAAAATATGAAGTTTTTATGTTCCGTCATCGCATTGAGCGCATGTATTAAAGGGTTCCAACGCTGTCAGCCAATGTTTTTTCTTAATGGGGCTCATCTTAATGGGAAGGCGAAGGGGACTCTTCTTGCAACCACGGCAATTGATGGAAGCAACCACATATTCTTCTTAGCCTATGGAGTTGATGATAATGAAACGAAGGATAATTGATTGTGGTTCTTACAACATGTGTAACATATAGTTGGCTTTGCGAGGTTCTTCACACTGGTGTCTGATAGTGATAAAGGGCTGCTTGAAGCGGTTTTGATGGTGTTTGGGGTTGGTTTTCATGGTTATTGAGTGCAGCTTACTAAGGACATTTTTTAGAGGGCACAAGGTTAACAAAGGAACTAAAAACTGTATACTTGATTAATGATGTTGCAAAGGCGGGAACTATGCATGGTTATCAAGTTACATTAATGATATACATAGAATATCCACTATGTATACACCTCTATACCTATTTGCTATTGTCATTTCTCGCTTAAAATAAGGATAAATATTGGTGATTAGTGTTAGGTTAGTATTTAGGAGTTTAATATTTAATTTATTCTAATTGATTAATTATGATGCGTTAATCATTTTGAATTGAAATATATTTTATTGTGCGTTTAAGACTAAGTTTAATTTTATGTAGATTTTTAAGTGCTCAAGTTATGGATCTTGGAATTATTGTAAGTTGATTGGAGTTATATGCGAAGAGATCACTACATAGAAGATCTGACGGTCAAAGAGGGATTTGGCGGGTTTTAGATGCTCAATTACAAAATATTAAAGTTAAAGTTCATAGAATATAATTTGAGTCGTTGATTTGCATCAAAGAGAAGATGGGTCATGAACTTAAAGTAAAGAACCGTCTAGATGAGATCCGATGAAGGAGAGCAACACGACGGGTTTTGAATGAAACAAATAAAAAAAAAGGTAAAACAGACCAAGAGCTCAGGCTCGGTCTGTTCAAAGGCTCGGGTGCTTGTGATGAACAGATGACCGGCGCTCGGTCTGGCTAAGAAGAAGAAGCCTTTGGCTCAACCCATAAGAGGCGCTCAAATTGGAAGGTCAGTATCGGCTTGGAATTAAAAGGATAAGCTTGGTTTGGCATGGGATTTTTTGGTGTGATTTGGGTCAATCCAAATCTAGAAAGGAGCGGATTTTGGGTTATCTACGGATTGGAAAGTTGAACTATTGAGATTTCTATAAGAAGGGGGGAGAGCGGAGGAGAAAAAAAAGCTTTTGGGGTTGTTTTCTGCGGTTGCTACAGCACTGCTACAATACCATTTTGCTACAGTGTTTTGGTTCGGCAAAGAAGATGATGAACCATGTATAGTGAATAGTACTGCTACAGTTGATCTACACATAAAATATTAATTTTATTAGCTCTTAAACTTATATTTATGTTAGTGTTTGATTATATTTAGTGATACTTTAATGTAGTTTTTAGTTTTTGTAGGAAAACAAGAATAAGATGCAGAAATGAGGTAAAAGTGACTCCAATGGTTGAATCTTCTTAAATTTGTGTGCATATCTCTGATTGGACTGATTCAAGATTCATATTAAAGTTCAAGAAGTCAGCTTTTCAACGCCACCGACTGCGCACAATTCGGAGTTCGAGTGAAAAGTTATGACCATTGGAAAATTGGGCTGAAAAGTGAAACTGAGAGAACGATCGATCTGCAACCAATGCGATCGATCGGCTAGCGATCGATCAACCCATATTGGCGATCGATAGCCATATGCGAAAAAAATGAGTTTTGCCCTATTTTGATTCGAATTTTGAATGAGACTTTTGTGTTTTCTTTCCAACTATATAAATAGGCCTTAAGAGGAACGTGTAGAGTATTAGAGAACCTATTTTGGAGGCTAGAGCAAAGAAGAGAAGAAGAAGAAGATGATGAAGAACATAATGGTGATTTCTCTTCCAATGCAAGGCTAAACTCCTCTCCAAGGCGTAGATGAAGCCCAATAGACTGGTTGTGTAGTTTATTTTTCTCTCATCTTATATTTTACTCTAGTTGATGTATGACTCTTTATTATGCAATTAAAGCTAATTCGTTGAAGTTTGTTCTTTGTACTCGAGAAAGACAAAAGTGAATTAATTGGATTTCAATATAAAAGAACACTTGCGTGCCCGAGAGGAACGTGAGTAATCTGAAGTGTCATATATTAATAAAGATTCATTGGTTTATATTCGAGAGAGATAGATCACAATTCCATGTGCTCAATTAATTTATGTGTTACGTCCGAGAGGAGAGCACTATAATTTGAATTGACAAGTGTATGCCCGAGAGGAATATGCTAGCCAATTAAGAATTTATTTCAAAGAGAGAGAGACGATACACTAGTTTATTGTGGTGGATTCGAAGCCTTGGTATCTTCTATATATTGATTAATCTCAACTTAGTTTAGATAAAGTTCACTACTTTCCTTATATTAAATAAAAATTGCAACTTTTCTCTTGAATTTGGTAAAGTATTCATCCATCCCTGAGGTTCAACAACCCTTTAATACTCACTGTAGTACACAATTGCCTTATGCACTTGCAAGGGTTTAATTTTAAACAATCAATAGTGTTCTGTGAACAATGTTTCGTCGCATTTTCTATCAATGACTTCTCTGAATCAGGCTTTTCAATCTATTATCATGAGTAGCTAATTTTCTTTAGACTGGGGCTTTATGGAGTATTGATGAAGTATGTATTTTATTTCTAAATATTGATTTTGATTGCTATTGAATAATTGAAGTATGTATTTTATTTCTAAATATTGATTTTGATTGCTATTGAATAATTGATCTTTTTTAAATTCTACCTTATGAGTTTTTTTTAATTATTATTGCGTCATGCACGATGATTGATTAGATTATCATTAGGTGTGAATTTAGGCCTTTGAATTGTTGATTAAAGTAATGATCTTTGATTGTGCGTGATTATTAGATACGTGTAATGGTTAGACAATCAACTCTTGTGCCAAGACATTATGTATGAATTTGGATTAGTAGTGAGATTCATATGGATTCAATGTTTTAGTTTAATCTCTTTGATTATATTATCTTAAAAGCATTTTAGCCGCATTAATTCCTTAGGAAATCATTCTATAAAGAAAGCCAACTTTTAGTTTAGTTACAACTACCAATTATAATTTCTAATTTTTCCATATACGCTTTCCCCGTGGATCGATCTCGAACTCACCGAGTAAACTTTATTACTTCGCTACCTGCGCTTGAGTAAACAATATTTAAGTTGTTGCAATTAACTCACTTCAACGAGCATTCAGAAGTAGAATATTATTGGGTTATGGCAAATAGACCTCAAAACTGGTGCAATGTCCTCTTCCAAGGTGACAAATAGAACCATATTTTAAAAAATAATACCGAGACCTTTAATAAGTGGGTCAAGCATGAGTGCAACATGCCAATTTTCGCTTTGGTTGATGGAATTCACATGATGATAATGTTCAAGATGTATGGAGCGAGAAGGGACGATTTAGCAATGAGATTTCTACCTGATTCTATAGATCAACGATGAGCTCAATGAACTGATCAACCAATCTCATGTGCTACTAGTCATGGAGTGTAATGTGAATGTGGTGGAGGTGGTTGTGCAGGATGGACATCCAAAGGTGAATCTCACTTACCTCACCTGTACTTGCAGGATGTGGCAAATCGAATATATGCCTTGTATCCACGCATGCACTACCATAACTGCTAATGGAGGATCACCGACTTATGTTTGTCGATGGGGTTATTAGACTACTAAGTACTATAAGGACAAATATAGTCAAACAATTTTCCCGATCACCCATGATGACAAGCTAGTATGTGTACAACCACTTATAGGGGGAGGCCAAAGAAGAAGCCTTATTCGTCTCAACAAGCATTGAAACCCAAATGTCAATTTAGATGCGGTCAGTGCGACGACCTTTGGCATAATCAGACATTGTACATGCAATTGATCAACGTGGATTAAGAATGCCGACAAACTTTATTTATTTAGGATGTTTATCAAATTTGAACTTTGATAGTCTATAATGAACTTAATCAGTTAGATGACAATTGCTAGAACATTTTTTTATGAT
Organism: Houttuynia cordata; assembly: GCA_039654745.1. NCBI lineage: Eukaryota > Viridiplantae > Streptophyta > Magnoliopsida > Piperales > Saururaceae > Houttuynia > Houttuynia cordata. The sequence continues at coordinate 1,177,341 of CM077515.1, read as the reverse complement.
AATGTAATAATAGCTTTATAGGTATGTAATAATTCATTTCTTTGGCATACAATTTTAATCATAACATAGTTGCAACGTATCACAACTGATCTATACGTAAAATATACATTTTATTATATCCTAAACTTATGATTATGCTAGTGTTTGATTAGAATAACTACTACTTTAATATAGTTTTTAGTTTTTGTAGGAAACAAGAGTAATACATAGAAATGAGGAGAAAAGTAACTTAAATGGTTAAATCAACATAACTTCGTATACAAATATCGGATTGACTGATTCAAGAGTCATGTTAAAGTTCAAGAAGTCAGCTTTCCAACGCCACCAACCACGCATAATTCGGAGTTCGGGATAGAAAGTTATAGCCATTTGAATTTTATGAACAATAACTACGATCGATCGGCTATCAATGCGATCGATCGCCAGAGCCGCAAAAAGCACTGTATTAAAGGTAACGATCAATCGAACCTCAAAACGATCGATCGTATCTACTGGAATTTTTTAATCGTGCAAGACAGTAACGACGATCGATCGGTATTATACGGCGTTGGTGTAAATTTTAATATGATACTCGCAAGCGCACGAATCTAATGCAGAATAGTGGCTACGAGGTCGATCCCTCAGAGACTTAGTAAGATATTCAACCTAATTCTAGAGTACGTAGTAAGTAGTAATGAAATGTAAAGTTCTAATTTTTATTTTCTTTTTAAGCAGTCAATTGTTCAACTAAACTAAAAACACAGAAATTAACTAAACAAAAGATAAAATAATAAAGAAAAATCTTGTTTGCTGCTTTCAGTCCGTCTGTAATCCCCGTCCTGCTTTGCTCTTTCCTCCACCTTCAGCAACAGTCTCTCAACTGCACGCCTCAACCGTTCTGATCTTTCTCTCGAATAGAACAGAATAGTCCCCAAATTCCAGCCAAAGCAAAGCAACACCTTTCACTCTCGACCAGCAATTCTGCCCTTTTCCTTCTCTACCGATCAACTGCAAATTTGTTTTGTTTTTACACTCTCGAGCAAAAACAACATAGCTATATTCCTCAAATTTCTTATCTGCAGCAATTCCCCTCTTGCCTTTGAATTCAGTTTTGCAGTTCTCTCGAATCTGCAAAACAATTCTGCTTGTCTCTCTCGAGATCAAAGCAGCCTCCTTTCCTCAGAGAGCAAGCCTTCCTCTCTACACAGCCGTTCCCCTTCTCTCCAACCTCTTAAAACAGGGCCGCCACCCAGAGACAGCCTCTCTCTTCTCCTCTGTCGCACCGCACAATGCCCCGCCGGCCTCACCTCTCTTCTTATCCGCCGGTCGGAACAGTGCTGCCACCGACCGTCCTTCAAAGCAGCCCCCTTTCTTCGAAAAGCCAGAGCCCGAACCTTCCCCTCAGCACGAACAACCCCCCAACACAGCCAAAACCACTCTCCTTGCACAGCACGGCCGCCACAGCAGCTTCCTCACTCTCCCGATTCCCGCCGCCTCCTCGACAGAACCCCTCAAAACAGAGCAGCAGAAACGAGTCTTTTTTCTCCAAAATCGGATCCTATTCTCTTATAAACCAGCGCCCTTCTCTTTGTGTAGCAGCTTTCCTTCTTGAGGCCGGCCAAATCAGGAGCTGGAACCCATCTTTCCCGATCCAAACTTTCCCAATCGCGGCCCCCTCTTTTCTTTCCTTTTTTACTTCGCCGGCTTCTTCTCCGTCGCCGTTGCTCCGCCGTCTTAATCCACCGCCACCGTAGCCTCTCCGCCTCTGTAGCTTCGCCGCCACGTCGCTAGAAGCAAGACCCACCGCCACAGGCCGCCGGATTTCAGCCTCCTCTTCCACTACCGATCGAGCAGAGCCTCCAAGCGAGGCTCTGTTCTTTTGTTTCAGGCGCCCGAGCCATCGGGCTCGGGTTGCTTTCGATTTCCTTTTTTTTTTTTTTTTTCTGAACCGAACCAGAACCGGTCGGTTCAATTCAATTCCTTTCTTTTTCTTTTTTTTTCTTTTTCTTATTTAAAACCCGTCGTACCAACCACGTCCGTCGGATCTTTGATCTCTTCACACGAGCTGATTGACGCGTATTTGTGAATCTGAAACCTGGAGCTCTAAAACCTGTATAAATAAAAATAAATCGTAATTAGACGCATAATAAAACATGAATCTATTAAAACCAATTAATGCATCTAAATAACTCAATTAAGCGCGTTTATTCATTAAACTCCAAATTATTCACTTAACACAGATAAACATTAATTATCCTTATTTTAACTAAAAATACGACTAACAAATAGGTAGAAAGGCATATAAAAATGTGTATATTTTCCATATATCAAATACCCCCAAACCTACATTTTGCTAGTCCTCGAGCAAAACAAAACAAAACAAAACAAAGAAATCTAACTAATCCACTTTCGCAGGAAATCGCGATTGCATTTAGCGCATGCAACAAGCCTTTTAAACCCCCAGGTGTCCCTGGCTGGACGAGTGAAGTCTCGTGAGGGTTTGCAGCCATGCTACCCACAAACATGTATTTAGGAAATCAACCTATTTAATCTAAGTGTAAAAAGAAATAGAAAATCACTACAAAACAAACAATCCTAATATCCCTTCGAATGCAAACTGCAATGTTTAAGAAAATTAACCACATGTACTTGGATTTATAATCAACTGGAATATAGAAGCCCTCAAGTAAGTGGTTTTATTCTACACCTTCATCTTGGAAATTTCTGCTCAATATGATATAGCATGATACTTTATATAGTAAAAGTGTAGAACAATGTAGCAATACATTCTAAATCTCTGTTTTATACAGATCCAGTGTGACCCATTAACCAAAGAACATCAGAATCAACACAGTCGTCGTAATCTTTAGGTTCATGATAGCACAGATCTACGCGCCTCCTTCGGGTCCAACATTCTAGATTTGAGAGGATAATACACCACAGACATTTTTTTTTTCGCTAGGACTGTGTAAGGCCTGACTTCAAGATGCTTAGGTTTAGCAATGACTCAGGCCAATGACTCCCAGCCAGTTGGCTTAGGGCATTAGGTTTTACGTAGACCACTTCGGGCCCGAGCATCAGCCTGAGTTAATCCTATAAAGTCAAGTAGCCCCTTTTCTTTCATTTTGTTTTCATTTTTTCGCATTTTCATTATTCATATTCTCAGCACATCTTTATTTTGTCCAGGCTGTATTATACTCTCAACCTATTTCCGGTTCCAATCCCTTGCCATAGCCAAGTAAATGGTCTATCATGATCTTTTAAGCTCAACAGACAACCACATATCATCCAATGACTCTGACTAAAGATATCCCACTGTAAATTAGCATTCAACAAATCTCTAGACTGTATTACTTTATGTAACTAGTGTGTGTGAGTGAGTTTTATTAGCTCAAGCACATGTTCCAAGAGGACTGTAACAGAAAGATATACTCAGTTAAGTGTATCTATCCTCCAGTATACTTACTCACACTTCCAATGCAAATTAATCTCTTAAAAATTGAAGTATGCATCATAAAGGGATAAACTATCAAAACCTAAGAAAATACTAACAAACAACCTAAAACTAAGTAAATTTTTATGGTTTTTTTTTCTTTTTTTTTAAATAAAAACCAAAGGAATACTACTTTTCTTTTCTACACCCCCAAACCTAAACGAAACATTGCCCTCAATGTTTACCAAAATAAATATCACAATGACGAGTAAAAGAAAAGGAGTGTAAGGAAAGAAATCACCTGAATGGAGATACCTCATGGCAGATGTAGAGCATTGAAACACACAAACTAAGAATGAGGAGTAAGTACAAAATATGGAAAAAGAAAATACACCCCCAAACCTAGATTGTAGCATCCCCACACATGTATCAACAACCTAAATATTAAACAAATAAAAGAAAAGCTATCAAAAACCAAAAATTTGGGTTGCCTCCCAAGAGCGCTAAGTTTTACGTCTTCAGCCAGACGTAACCAAAAATCATGTAGGAGCATTAGGTTGATCCAAATCTAGAACAATCTCCTCTCTCTCAGTAAAACCCTATAAATATGGTTTCAATCTTTGCCCATTAACTTTGAAAATAGTTCCATCTTTAGGGTTTTGAATGTCAACCGCTCCATGGGAAAATACTTTGTGCACAATGAAAGGTCAAGACCATCGGGAACGGAGCTTTCCTGGGAAGAGATGTAACCTGAAGTTATAGAGCAAAACTTTTTGACCGGGCTCAAATGACTTCCTCAATATTGACTGATCATGAAAAACTTTGGTCCTTGCTTTGTAAATCTTCGCATTCTCATAAGCCTCATTACGAATTTCGTCTAATTCATTGAGCTGCAATTTGCGAAGTGTTCCAGCCTTGTCCATATCAAAGTTAAAAGTTTTGATGGCCCAGTAAGCACGATGTTCTAATTCCACAGGTAAATGACAAGGTTTTCCAAATACAAGTCTATAGGGAGACATTCCAATTGGTGTCTTAAATGCAGTACGGTAAGCCCACAATGCATCATTTAATCTGTCAGACCAATCCTTTCGGTCGGGATGAACCGTTTTCTCAAGAATGCGTTTAATTTCCCTATTTGAAACTTCTACTTGGCCACAAGTCTGCGGATGATATGGAGTTGCAATTTTATGAGTAATGGAGTACTTTTTCAGAAGTGATTCAAAAGCTCTATTGCAAAAATGTGTACCACCATCACTTATAATTGCTCGACGGGTTCCAAAATGAGAAAATATGTTTTCTTTCAAGAACCGAACCACCACTTTGTGATCATTTGTTTTGCAGGGAATGGCCTCTACCCATTTGGAAACATAATCTACAGCAACGAGGATATAGAGATAACCAAACGATGGAGGAAATGGGCCCATGAAGTCAATACCCCAAACATCAAAAAGTTCAACAATCAGGATGTTAGTAAGGGGCATCATGGACCTACGTGATAATGTACCCATACGTTGGCATCTGTCACATTTTGTGCAAAACTCATGAGTATCTTTGAATAAAGTAGGCCAATAAAAACCACTCTGCAAAATTTTTGCAGCAGTCTTTTTCGCACCGAAATGGCCACCACATGCATGAGCATGGCAAAAAGAAATGATACTATCAACTTCATGCTCCGGCACACATCTCCTAATGATTTGATCTGGGCAATACTTGAACAGGTATGGATCATCCCAGAAAAAATGCTTAACCTCGGTGAAGAACTTGGATTTATCTTGTTTTGTCCAATGTTCAGGAAGTTGAGTTGTGACAAGATAATTAACAATATCAGCATACCAAGGCAATTGAGAGACAACAAAAAGTTGTTCATCAGGGAATGACTCATTCAAAGGTAAGTGTTCTTCAGCAGAATCGTCAATAAGTCTAGATAAGTGATCAGCAACAACATTCTCAGAACCTTTCTTGTCTCTTATCTCAATATCAAATTCTTGAAGTAATAGGACCCAACGAATTAAACGAGGTTTAGTGTCTTTCTTCGAAAGAAGATATTTCAAAGCTGCATGATCTGAAAACACTATGACCTTGGATCCTAAGAGATATGATCGGAACTTGTCTAGAGCAAAAACTACAGCCAACAAATCTTTTTCTGTAGTAGAATAATTGAGCTGAGCATCATTGAGAGTTCTACTTGCATAATAGATGACATGGGGTATCTTATTCACCCGCTGCCCCAAGACAGCTCCAACCGCATAATCGGATGCATCACACATGAGCTCAAAAGGTAAATTCCAGTCCGGTGGTTAGATGATGGGTGCAGATGTGAGAAATTGCTTGAGTTGATCAAACGCTTTAGAACAATCATCATCAAAGACAAAAGGAGTTTCTTTAGCAAGCAAATTGCACAAAGGTCTTGAAATTTTGTTAAAGTCTTTGATGAATCTTCTATAAAACCCCGCATGACCAAGAAAAGATCGAACCTCCTTCACCGATTTTGGTGGAGGCAGACTTGAAATTAAGTCAACTTTGGCTTTATCAACTGCAATTCCTTTATTAGAAATAACATGCCCCAAAACTATCCCTTGATGAACCATAAAGTGACATTTCTCCCAATTTAGCACAAGATTTGTTTCTTTACACCTTGCCAAGACAAGAGACAAGTGGTGTAAACATTCATCGAAAAAAATCCAAACACCGAGAAGTCATCCATGAAAATTTCAAGAAATCGCTCAACCATATCTGAAAATATGCTCATCATGCACAGCTGGAATGTGGCGGGTGCATTACATAACCCAAATGGCATGCGACGATATGCATATGTTCCAAAAGGACAAGTGAATGTGGTCTTTTCTTGATCCTCTGGAGCAATGGGAATTTGATTGTAACCTGAATAGCCATCTAAAAAGCAATAGTAGCTATGACCAGCAAGTCTCTCAAGCATCTGATCAATAAATGGCAAAGGAAAGTGATCTTTCCTTGTGACCGAGTTCAATTTTCTGTAGTCAATACAAACCCGCCACCCAGTGGTCATTCGGGTAGGGACTAATTCATTATTATCATTTTTGACTACTGTGATTCCTGACTTCTTAGGAACAACCTGAACTGGGCTGACCCAAGTACTATCTGATATGGGGTAAATGATGCCAACATCTAACAATTTTAGCACCTCGGTTCTGACGACCTCCTTCATATTAGGGTTAAGTCTGCGTTGCATTTCACGGGAAGATTTTGCATGCTCCTCAAGGTAAATGTGATGCATACACAGAGCAGGACTTATACCCTTAATGTCTGCTATTGTCCATCCCAAAGCTGTCTTATGTTCACGAAGAACATCAAGTAACTTGCCTTCCTGTTCTGAATCAAGGTCTGAAGAGATGATAACAGGCAAGGTATCAGAAGAACCTAAAAATGCATATTTAAGTGTATCAGGTAATGGTTTTAGGTCAAGTTGGGGTGGTTTTTCAATAGATGGGACAAGTTTAGACTCAGGAACTGGAAGAAGTTCCACCCTGACTGTCCATTTGGTCGGGTCCAATATAGGGGTAGAGTCAAGCAATGCATTGACGTCTCTAATGGACCCTTCAATGTCAAAGTCTAAGCCAAAATGAGTTAAACATGTCCGGAGGGGATCATCATTTAAAACAGTTTGCAGGGATTCCTCTACCAAACTTTCAATCATATTCACTGCAAAAGAATCATCCGTCTCCGGGGGTTGTTGTCTAACATTAAAGACATTGAGTTTGACCTTTAAATTGCCAAAAGACAACTTCATAACCCCATTTCTACAATTTATTATGGCATTGGATGTGGCTAAAAATGGCCTTCCCAAAATCACAGGGATCTGACTACCAGGATTCTGCACAGGTTGGGTATCTAAGACAATAAAGTCTACTGGAAAGTAAAATTTATCCACTTGAACCAGAACATCCTCAATAACACCGCGTGGGACTTTAACTGATCTGTCTGCAAGTTGCAGTGTTATGGTAGTCGGTTTCAACTCTCCTAACCCAAGTTGCTCATAAACAGAGAATGGTAGCAAATTTACACTAGCTCCTAAGTCCAACAATGCCCTCTCCACAGTATGGTCTCCTATAACGCATAAAATTGTGGGGCATCCTGGATCTTTAAACTTAGGAGGAGTGTTATATTTAAGAATTGAGCTAACTTGTTCAGTGAGAAAGACTTTCTTGTGTGCATTCAATTTTCTTTTCTGGGTGCACATGTCTTTTAAGAATCTTGCATAAGCGGGAACTTGCTTAATAGCATCGAGCAATGGAATATTGATTTGCACTTTCTTAAAAATTTCCATTGTCTCATCAAGTTTGCTCCCTTGAGATGTTTTTGCAAGTCTTTGAGGAAAAGGTGCCTTGGGTATATAGGGTGGAATATGGCTAGACTCAGGACATGAAGAAGCTTCTAGGCTCTTCTTCGATGTATTAGGACTCACGTCTGGTCTAGTGGTGCTCTCTTGGTCCTCACCCTTTCTAGCAGTTGTGTCTATGGCAGTCTTAGGTAGTTCAACATTACTGTCAATTTGTTTTCCACTCCTAAGTGTAGTTATGGCTTTAACTTGCGCTGGAGGGTGGTCTTGACAAGAGTTAGATCCCACTTCAAATTGTCCTTTGGGATTTGCTACAGGTTGACTAGGGAACCTACCTTTTTCCCTCTCATTTAATGCAGAAGCCAATTGACCCATTTGAAGTTCCAACTTCGCAATTGCTTGCGAGTTGGCATGTAAAGAATGTTGGGTATCTTTTTGAAATTGTAGAGAGCTTTGCATGAACAAATTCAAAGTATCCTCAAGAGATGGTTTCTTGGGTTGTGTAGGGAATGTTTGAACTTGTTGAGGGTAAGATTGATTGGGAGGGTACCCTGGTGGTCCTCCTTGATGCGGTCCTTTGGACCATGAAAAATTGGGATGCCTTGCCCAACCTGGGTTATAAGTTTCCGAATATGGGTTATTGCCAGGTCGAGGAAAGGCATTTATAGCATTAGCCTGATCACTATTGTATTCCACTCCAGAGGTGTTAGAGGGACAGTTTTGTGTGACATGGGAGGGGTTAGAGCAAATAGCACACACATTGACATGTGATGGCATTTGGGGCCCACCAGCAGACATCAACGCATCAAAGCATTGTGTCAGGCTGTCGATCTTGGAAATCAAATGTGCATTATTGTCTACCTCATATACGCCTCCTTTCTTTTGAAAAGGAAACGTTCTGTCAACTCTACTTGAGCAATCCCATTGCTGAGAATTCTCGCATAGAGTCTCAATAAAATCCCATGCTTCTTCGGCACTCTTCATCATAACTGACCCACCACTAGCGGCATCAACCATTTGACGGTTCTGAGGTGTTAAACCGTCATAAAAGAATTGAACTTGTTGCCACTTTAAAAATCCATGGTGTGGACACTTAAGGAGCAAATTCTTCCATCTTTTCCAGCACTCATAAAAGTGTTCACCCTCCTTCTGCATGAAATTTGTAATTTCTCTACGAAGGGCATGAGTTTTATGAACAGGGAAGAATTTGTTCAAAAAATTTTCAGCTAATTGATCCCAACTCCTAATTGTTCCAACTTCTAAAGAGTTCAACCATGCTTTCACTTTTTCTTTCAAAGAAAAGGGAAAGAGGCGCAACCTAACAGATTCATCAGAGAAATTTTGGATCTTCTTTATTAGGAACTCTTTAACATGATTATAGGGATCTTCTTTATTAGAACCATAGAATGTGGGCAAAAGTTGCATCACCCCTGGTTTCAACTCAAAGTGGTGTGCCGTGGTGAGCGGCAACACTATGCAGGAAGGTGAGTTAAATTGAATGGGGGATGAATAATCTTTTAGTGTCTTCCTCACATTCTCATTTTCCATGTTACCTAATTGATGTGTAACATCCATTGTATGTTTGAGTCTTGCTTTAAAAGTTCTTTCAATTTCTAGGTCAAGAGGTGCAAGCTGTTCACCCAGTGACCGACGACCAAGCATACACTAATTAACGACACTAAAAATCAAATATCTAGAACAAACCTAAAAATCGCAACTAACACAAGTATGCAATCACAGAAAGAAATATAAAAATACTAAGCACCTAGAAAAATTAAAAGAGAAGGTAAAAGAATGCAAACGAGGGGAAGGGGTGGCCCTTCCAACGTTGGCGAGAATTTCGCGTCTTCTCTTACTCCTACAAAAAGACAAAATACTAATAAGCAACAAAAATTAAACTAAATTAAACTAAAACTAAACTACTCTAAGAATTCGGTAAATTATCCTACGTAGTCCCCGGCAGCGGCGCCAAAAACTTGGTGTAAATTTTAATATGATACTCGCAAGCGCACGAATCTAATGCAGAATAGTGGCTACGAGGTCGATCCCTCAGAGACTTAGTAAGATATTCAACCTAATTCTAGAGTACGTAGTAAGTAGTAATGAAATGTAAAGTTCTAATTTTTATTTTCTTTTTAAGCAGTCAATTGTTCAACTAAACTAAAAACACAGAAATTAACTAAACAAAAGATAAAATAATAAAGAAAAATCCTGTTTGCTGCTTTTAGTCCGTCTGTAATCCCCGTCCTGCTTTGCTCTTTCCTCCACCTTCAGCAACAGTTTCTCAACTGCACGCCTCAACCGTTCTGATCTTTCTCTCGAATAGAACAGAATAGTCCCCAAATTCCAGCCAAAGCAAAGCAACACCTTTCACTCTCGACCAGCAATTCTGCCCTTTTCCTTCTCTACCGATCAACTGCAAATTTGTTTTGTTTTTACACTCTCGAGCAAAAACAACATAGCTATATTCCTCAAATTTCTTATCTGCAGCAATTCCCCTCTTGCCTTTGAATTCAGTTTTGTGGTTCTCTCGAATTTGCAAAACAATTCTGCTTCTCTCTCTCGAGATCAAAGCAGCCTCCTTTCCTCAGAGAGCAAGCCTTCCTCTCTACACAGCCGTTCCCCTTCTCTCCAACCTCTTAAAACAGAGCCGCCACCCAGAGACAGCCTCTCTCTTCTCCTCTGTCGCACCGCACAATGCCCCGCCGGCCTCCCTCTCTTCTTATCCGTCGGTCGGAACAGTGCTGCCACCGACCGTCCTTCAAAGCAGCCCCCTTTCTTCGAAAAGCCAGAGCCCGAACCTTCCCCTCAGCACGAACAACCCCCCAACACAGCCAAAACCACTCTCCTTGCACAGCACGGCCGCCACAGCAGCTTCCTCACTCTCCCGATTCCCGCCGCCTCCTCGACAGAACCCCTCAAAACAGAGCAGTAGAAACGAGTCTTTTTTCTCCAAAATCGGATCCTATTCTCTTATAAACCAGCGCCCTTCTCTTTGTGTAGCAGCTTTCCTTCTTGAGGCCGGCCAAATCAGGAGCTGGAACCCATCTTTCCCGATCCAAACTTTCCCAATCGCGGCCCCCTCTTTTCTTTCCTTTTTTACTTCGCCGGCTTCTTCTCCGTCGCCGTTGCTCCGCCGTCTTAATCCACCGCCACCGTAGCCTCTCCGCCTCTGTAGCTTCGCCGCCACGTCGCCGGAAGCAAGACCCACCGCCACAGGCCGCCGGATTTCAGCCTCCTCTTCCACTATCGAGCAGAGCCTCCAAGCGAGGCTCTGTTCTTTTGTTTCAGGCGCCCGAGCCATCGGGCTCGGGTTGCTTTCGATTTCCTTTTTTTTTTATTTTTTTCTGAACCGAACCAGAACCGGTCGGTTCAATTCAATTCCTTTCTTTTTCTTTTTTTTTTCTTTTTCTTATTTAAAACCCGCCGTACCAACCACGTCCGTCGGATCTTCGATCTCTTCACACGAGCTGATTGACGCGTATTTGTGAATCTGAAACCTGGAGCTCTAAAACCTGTATGAATAAAAATAAATCGTAATTAGACGCATAATAAAACATGAATCTATTAAAACCAATTAATGCATCTAAATAACTCAATTAAGCGCGTTTATTCATTAAACTCCAAATTATTCACTTAACACAGATAAACATTAATTATCCTTATTTTAACTAAAAATACGACTAACAAATAGGTAGAAAGGCATATAAAAATGTGTATATTTTCCATATATCAGGCATCGATCGGCAAAACGATCGATCGGAGGAAAATAACGAAGGAATTACGATCGATCGGTAGGAGAACGATCGGCAATACGGAGCGATCGATCGCCGTATACGGAAAACCGAAAATAAGACCTATTTTGACTCGGATTTGGAAGGGGACTTCGTGGTTTCTCTTCAAACTTATAAATAGGCCTTATGAGAGAACGTTTTGGGCAATCTTGGAGAAACCAGAGAACAAGTTTTTGAACTTTATTGGAGGCTAGAGAGGAGCAAGAGAAGGAGTCTTTTGGAGCAAAGATGTAACACTTGGCCAGCTGAATGGCTAGGTGTATTGCTGGAAACGGCAGGTGGCTGAGCTACATGTAACACCTGGCCAGCTGAATGGCCAGATGTATTGCTGGAAACAGAAGGCAAGTGAGCTGAAGAGACGAACAGTGGTGGCAGCAGCCATTGTTGCTACTTTGCCAAGCTTGAGCTGCTGCACAAAGTCCCCTCTTCTCCTCTACTTCGTGGTGATCTCATTGTTTCTTTTCAACCCAAGCCAACATATCTCTCTCAACCTTCATTTGTGTTGGCCTGCATTCTTTTGGTGGAGACTTCGAACCAGCAAGAGCAGGGGTGATTCCGGCGACCACAACGGTGATCCGGCGATTGGGTTAAGACAAAAACAAAGGGGGAGGAGGGGAAGAGGAGAGGAGCAGCAGGGGGAGGGCGTCCTCGAGTGGCGACGGCAACCCTCCGGCGAGCTCGACTACATCCAACAAACTCTGGTGACTCTCCGACGACCTCCGGCGGGCGGCTATTCGACATGCAAGGTAGGATTCTGTACCTCGTTCATCAAGTTCCGTTTTTTTTTTAAATTCCCGCCAATGGAGGCGATGACGGCGTCGGTGGAGGGAACGGCGCCGGTGTCGGCTATGTCGGGTAGGCTAGTAGGGAGCCAGAGCGGCAGCGACACTGCCACTGCTCCAAAAGAGGCTGCGGCGGCAAAGGCCGTGTTGCTCGAGCCGCCAGTCAGTGCATCGCCAGAGGAAAAGAGGAGAGGATAAGGTCGGAGGATGCCAAGAAAGCTCCAAGGTGATGGCGGAGCTTCCGCCGGCCTGGAAAGTCGCCAGCTTGGCGGCGAGCCACCGCGACAAGAGTCGCCGGTGCTCGAGCCGCCAAGTAACTTGAGGCGGGCACGATGGAGGGCGAGACTACTGGGCGATGGGGCCAACGACAGCCACCATAACGGCAACCCATCGCCGGAGAACCCAGCCCAGCGGCGGCGGCAGCGGTGAGAGCATGCTGCCGCCATAGCCATGACCAGTCGTCTCGTTGAGGGAGACGACCGGTCCAGTTCAGGTACAGGCTGGACCGGACCGGACCGGTCCATTATCAAATCATTTCGGTTCGATAAATAGACCGGTTCAAGACCTGGCCAGACCGGACCAGTCCACCCTTAGACCGAACCCGGTCTATTCACAAATCGAACTCCGGTTCAATAATAAGTCTAGTTTATAAACCGGTTTAGGTTTTGAACTGCCGGTGGACTTCAACCGACAGTTAAAAATGCCTACAACTGACGGTCGAACTCGACTGTCTGTGTATTTCTGTGCAGTGTGGTACATACAGAGCCAGTTTGGTACATAGGCTCCTGTTATTGATTTTGGGCTGTATAATAAATAATTTCAAGCCCTAACTGGCATGTTATTGGTACGTGTTTGTGTTTTTATATCTAAGGGCATTTGTCCCTGATGTTATGCTGACTGATAGCAAAGGTCTTAAATGATAAGAAAAACTCGACTAATAAACCTAGTTGGTTTAGAGACTTAATCATTTTATAAAAGATAATAAAATGATGACTTGAGGGCTAAGCTTGAGGGTTGGGAAGAACCTAATCAAGATAAAGACTAAAATGCCCTTGGGATTGGGAGTCAGTGTGTGAGTGTGAGTGACTTCCGATCAAGCGACCGAATGACTATTAAGTCAAAGGTCAGGCTATCTGTTGAGCCATTGAGCCAACAATTGTGAATTGTATGTTATAACTCTAAGAAGGGTTCATACTAGTAATACCGTGATACCTATTAAGGATCACAAGGTATAGATTGGGGTGGTGTTGCATCTTCCGACTGGTGGAAGCTCTGCCATCTGTAGCTCTCTATGGATTTTAGAGAGCATTCACATCTTCCGACTGGTGGAAGCTCTGTGTTATGGTACCTAATAAGGACCAACTTCTATTGGCCAGGCTTAAGCTGTTATATCTCTCTATGGATTTTAGAGAGAACAATTATATGTTATTTTGGTTCATGTTTGCATCTTTCTATGGATTTTAGAGAGAGCATTACATATTCTATTGGCCAGGCTTAAGCTGTTACCTCTTCTCTATGGATTTTAGAGAGAGCGTGCTTATTCTCTATGGATTTTAGAGAGAGATTTTGCATCTTCCCAAGTGGAAGCTCTGCACACATCCTGAGCCATAGTTGCCAGGTGGATTACTGTGCACATTGGAGACGTTAGCATCCTAGAAGGCTGCGTTTCCCAACACACATCGAGTCTAGGAGCTGATGTGGAGCCAGACCCTTCCGACGGTCATACATTTTAAGGTAAGGAATGGGCGAGGCAGTCACCCTTAAGGGATTCAGGGCGTGCCGTGATTACCGGTATTAACCGGAGTGATAGTCACAGTGTTTTCATGCTGTCTGTCATGTAGGTATGACATTCAGTGAGTCTGTCTTTATGGGACAAAGACTTAATTATTGAACTTGAACTTGGGAAGCAATAAAAGATTTTGCTTTAAAGATTAATAAAAGAATCAAGTGGAACTCTGTAATAGGCTGCATAAGATATTAATGTTACTATTGGTGTGTTGATTTTGATATGATGATTGGGTTACGGTATACCACTGAGTATTTTTATACTCAGCATCCTTATGTGATGTAGGTGATGTTGTGGAAGATTGACTTCACGCGGCACTAGGGAGCCTGGTGGTGAGGACGTTCAGATTTCTTAGTATATCTCCTGCTCCAGGTTTGTTCTAGACTTTGTATTAAGGCGTGAGCGCCAACTATTTCTAGTTTATTTTGAGATGGATGACAGACTTGCACTTAGAGGACTTGCGTTGGTTTAATCGACTTTGCATCTTGTAGTACTATATGTATATATGGTTTTATATCCACATTTGTGAACCCCAGTTATCACGGCCTAGATGCTTAGTCGAAAATTTTTCAACTCATGATTTATCGTATAGAGGAGTAATCCTCTGGTTTTCCGCTACTACTCTGATTTAAAAATGGTTTTAAAACCCCGGGCCGTGACAGTTGGTATCATAGCATAACTTTTATCTGCAAGTCTGGAAGTACTCTTAGGATATATCTAGTTATAGTTGGGTGTTGAGTGAAGGTTAGTGATAGATTATTTTACCTTGTAGATAAAATGGCACCTTCAAGGAGGAATAATCGGGTGGTCAAAAATTCTGTTGTAGCTGAAAATGAAGAGAGAAATTTCCAGCCAGAAGGATCTCCACCTCAGCAGATCTCTTGTGAGGAGTCCGTAGGAAGCACTGTCGAACAGCAAAAGGCTACGCAGGGGGCGTCATCATCCAATGTTGAGGGTCAAAGCAACAATGTTATTGATTATGAGTACACCGAGTCTGATCTCGAGGAACACCCCCTGGAGGAGGAACCGGTAGCAGATGCTCAGCATGACGCTGATACCGAGTCTGACCCCGAGGAGGATCCCTTGGAAGAAGAATCTGCAACAGAGGCTCGGCCAGCAAGGATAATCTTCCCATCTGTGGATGGTACCCCACCAATGATTATAGATCCGGTTCCCCAGATTGTAAGAGATCACCCAGTTTATCGGAGAGCGGAACATGACGTAGCCTTGTGGGATATCCTTTATAGGAGATTCAGGTCCCAGAGTTACCGCTGGCCCCACATGACAATTTGGGAGATGGTGTGGCACTCATGGTTTATACCGGCACCAACTTGTGTGGCTCTTGCTATACTGGATGAATATCGTTGAAGAAAAGAGACGTGGAGGAAGAAGTTGCTTTAGGGGTAATAGTTGTAGTAAGGAAGCTTTGTTGTAATAAGAATCTTGATCTTTTGTAAGAACTTGTTACAAAATAATTATATGTGGATATTTTGATGTGTCGCAATTACTCCTTGAGTTTGTCAAACTGAATTGATAGATGGATGAAGATTGGAGCAAGTGTAGATATTATTCATTTTTGTCAAATTGGTTGAGATTGAACTGTGACTAGTAGATTAACTGCTTAGCCATGAAGGTGTATAACTTCTGATGAAGGGAGGTGTAGCCTATCTGGCAAGTGAGATCACTGATGAAGCAACTTATCTAATTTGGAAGATATACCGATAAGACCTCAGTCTCCTGAGGAATTACCTAGTTTACCTTCTGAAATAGAAGTTGAATTTATAACAGAATTGTGTCCTGGAACTTCATCAGTGTCCAAGACACTGTTTTGGATGACTTCAGCAAGGTTGAATGAATTGAAGATGCAATTACAGGAGTTGCTCAACAAAGGATTTATTCATCCAAGTGTCTCGCTTTAGGGAGCACCAGTTCTCTTTGTCAAGAAGAAGGATGGTTCTCCCAGATTGTGCATCGATTACAGGATGTTGAATGAGGTGACTATTAAAAATAAATACTCTTGCCTCGGATAGATGACCTATTCGACCAGTTGCATTCAGCTAAAATTTTCTCTCGAATTGACTTTAGCTCAGGCTATCATCAGTTGAGGATTCGAGATGAGGACATTCTTAAGACTGCCTTTAGGACCAGGTATGGTCATTATGAATTCCTAGTAATGCCCTTTGGATTAACCAATGCACCTGCAACCTTTATGGATTTGATGAACAGAATTTATCAACCTTGGTTAGACCAGTTTGTCATTGTCTTCGTTGATGACATCCTTGTCTACTCGTCATCCTTCGAGGACCATGCGAAGCATTTGGAGCGAGTATTAGAAGTGTTGAGGGGGCATCGGTTGTATGCCAAGTTTAGCAAGTGTAACTTTTAGCTGGAAAGCATTAACTTCCTAGGGCATATTATTTCAAAGGATGGCATATATGTTGATCCATCCAAGGTCGAGGCTATAGTCAATTGGGAGAGACCAAAAACAGTCACTGAGATTTGAAGTTTTTTGGGTTTGACAGGGTATTATAGAAGATTCATCGAAGGTTTCTCTACTCTTGCCCTACCTTTGACCAAATTGACAAGGAAGGATGTGAAGTTTATTTGGGATGAAAAATGTGAAAACAGTTTATTGGAATTGAAGAATAGATTAACTAATGCACCAATTCTTACTCTTCCTTCAGGAGAAGAGGGTTTGGTGGTGTACAGTGATGCTTCTGGAAAAGGCTTAGGCTGTGTACTCATGTAGCATGGCAAAGTTGTGGCTTATGGCTCAAAACAACTAAAGCCACATGAGAGAAGCTACCCAACACATGACCTAGAGCTAGCTGCAGTGGTGTTTGCATTGAAGTTGTGGAGGCACTATCTCTATAGTGTGCAGTTTGAAGTCTTTACAGATCATCAAAGTTTGAAGTATATTTCCTCTCAGAGAGATCTGAATTTGAGACAAAGGCGTTGGCTCGAGTATATCAAGGATTATGACTTCTCTCAGAGAGATCATGAGTTTCTTTTGAGTGCTTGATCATAGACTTGATTGATTATGAATGGAATTAGATATTGTGATTGATTTTATGCCCGATCAAGGATAAGATTGATTACATTATAATAGAGTTGTGATTGATTCTATGCCCGATCAAGGATAGGATTGATTACACAATAGTGGATGAACTTTCGTGTCCGATCAAGAACGTTAGTGAATTCATTAGTAATTCGTGTGTCCGATCAAGAACACGAATTATCATATCATATCAATGTATGTTTAATAATAATTGAGAGTAGTAATTGCATGTCTAGTAGTGGATTATCTGCCTTGATATTTCTCCATATTGATTAAATCCCAGTTAGATTAGATAAAGTCCATTGCTTTCTTTAGAATTAATTAAATTAGATCTTTTACTTCTTTTGAATTTGGTAAAGTATTCACCATCCCTGAGGTTCGACAACCCTTTAGTACTCACCGTAGTACAATTGCCTTGTGCACTTATAAACGATCAAGTTTTTGGCGCCGTTGCCGGGGACGGCTCAATAGTTTACTAAATTCTTAGCATAGTTAGTTTTAGAGTAGTTTAGTTTAATTTAGAATTCTTTTTAGTAGCTTAATTACCTTCTTCTTTTGCAAGATTAAGAGCATACGCTGATTTTCGTCATCGTTGGAAGGGCCATCCCTTCCCACTGTTTGCACTCTCTTAACCCTCTTTTAGAGTAAATTTGGGTGCTTGGTGTTTTCAATTTTCTTTATGGGATTGCATGACGTGCTAGTTGTCGCTATTAGGATGCTAGTTGTCGATATCTAGGACTGATGATTGCTAGTTGTGGATATCTAGGGTTGTTTCTCTGATTTGTGGATGTGTGATATTTTGGTTCCGTTGATGAATGCATGGTGAAGAAATGTCTTCACCTTTCTATGGATTTAGCCATGAGAACCCATATAGGAGCTTTAATGATTATTGTTTTTCACACACACCTAATCCCCCTCCCTATGAAGTGCCCTACCACCCACGACCCTTATATACTGATGCTTACAACCGTGGGTGTGATAATCACTCTAATTTTGGGAGTGGCACATCTTCCCTACAATACACAACTCCTTATATGTCGGAACTATGTGCCCTCTGTTTTAGTCCTATTCATACCCAAGTGGAGTGCCCTTTGGCCCATGAGTACCCTAATTTTATACGTAAGTATGTTAATGAGGGCCAAAGTCTTCATAGGTGGGAGGATAATCCTAACAACCCTTGGGAGCAACCAAACCCTGGGCCCACTCTTCGTCAAGCCCTTAGACAAGATTTCCTAAGCCCACACCTGCCTTACCAACGAGCATCTACTCCTCAGTTTGACCAACCCACTAGACAATCTACCTTAAAAAACTAAATGAGCCAATTATTAGCCCTTGTAGCTGAGATGGCAACCGAGATAAAAACTGAATGTGAGGAGATGAGAGATGAAATACGGACCCATGCCCAGATTGTCCATTCTCACACACAGGCTCTTACTAACATTGAAATACAGTTAGAACAGCAAACACAGGCCATGAATATGAACGAAGAATGCATTTTACTTGTCGAGCCCCAATATCCGAAGGGCCAATTTTCTGATGAAGGGATCCGTTTTTCCCTGACTATGATGTTACATCCCTTCAGAATGCCCAAAGGTTTGACAATGAGCTTGAGTGGGTTTTACATAATGATCAAGAGGGTGTAGAAATTAAAGAAGACGTGAGTGCATTAATAGAACCCAGCTTTAAACCTTCTTCTATATTTGAAGAGTCACATTCTACGACACTATCAACAGAACCTTCTATTTCTGAAACACCATTCATACCTTGTCTAGCTCAATCTAACTCTTTGTTTATTGAAGGTAACTTAGACTATTTCATAGATAGTTTAGTTAATTCACTAATTGAGGAAGCTTTCCCAATTCTATTATTAGAAGAGGCCCCTAAGGCCAAAATGGTTAATTTGAAGGAGGAGCCCTTTATTTTAAAATTTTCTGATGACCCTTCTTCATGGTTAATACAGGGACCCCTCTTTCCAAAACTTCCCTACCACCACTCCATCCTTTTATTCCACGATGTGCTCCATACTTAGGCAACAAGGATAGAAGTATGTGGTGCAATCATTTAATTGATCCAGGTTGATGACTTGATAATCTGGACCCTACAGAGGATCATGGCTCAGTCTGGCTGAAGACGTTAAACTTAGCGCTTAGTGGGAGGCAACCCACGTATTCAGGTGTATTCTCTCCTTTATCTGATTTTCTTTGTTATATGCTCATTGTCATGCTATATTTTGTTCATATTGAGGACAATGTTCATACTAGGTTTGGGGGAGAGGATATGCTTAAAAAAATAATAAAAAATATAAAAAAAAATCGAAGAACAGTAGATACGATCGATCGGATCTAAATGATCGATCGCTATCCGATTGACGCCTTATATTTGCGATCGATCGCTCTGCGGTACATCGACACCGTTCATCTTCAATCTAATGGGCGCTGTTTCTCGATTTATAAAACGATCGATCGGCTAAAAAAGCGATCGATCGCGGGTCATCTTCCTCGCGCTTAAAATCTGAACGGCCGCAGCGAGAGAAATCTATTTTCGCTCGCCGCCGCCGTTTTCGACCCTTGTTTGAGTTGAAACTCCGGCCCCCGAAAGATTTTTGCACGTAGAATCCAGATCCTTTGTCTGTTTTTGTGATTTCCTACTCCTTTCATCGCAATCACTCATTTTTCTTCTGGTAAGCCGAAACTTAAAAACTCTATTTTTCTTAGTTTCCGGTAGATATTGTTGCGATTACTCTCATGCATGCCCTTATATTGATTATTGCGATGCTTATGCGTGACTTTCAGCTTCTGATTCTTCGATTTTAGGTGTTTTATTTAATTTTTAGGATTTGTGTTCTTGCGGTGAACAGTGTTTTGCTATATTAAAAAAAAATCGAAATTAGATTTCGGGGATATATATCTCTCATGCATACTTCTATATTGTTGATTGCGATTTTTGTTATGCATGACGATTCCTTTCAATTTCCTAAATTTTCATAAAATTTTTATTTTTTTTATTTTTATTTTTAGAAAATTCATTATTATTTTTTGAAAAAAAAACGAAAATTGTGAAGTGGATCTACTGTTACATAGATGCTGTGATGTTTAAGCTTGACATTATATGCTGCATATTTTTGGTACCTTGATTGGATTTTCACTATTATATTTGGTTTTCATGTACAATGCCTCAAAAATTAGTCGCTCACAAACGTTCAAGGGGTGAAGCTTCTTCATCACGTCCTGCTCCTTCCACCCCTCCACCTGAACCTGTTGCACAACCATGACCCATACAATATGAGAGACAGGTGGTCCTGAACCCGTCTATTCCCGATCTTCCAACTCAGAGATGGATCGAGGACCGGCCAGATAGGGTGAACTATTTCACCCATATCGCTGCAAAAAGGCAGAATGCATTTGCAATGGTCCACGAGGATCCGGTTCGGGAATTCTATGCAAATGGCACCATTGAAGACGATGATAATCCAGAGCGGGTGACCATTCAGAGCGTTGTATGAGGTATCCCTATCCGGGACTGGGTCGCCGATATTGCTAGCGCCATGGGGTGTGACAGAGGTACGATTCATCACCCTGATTTTGATGGATATCAATTTCCTCCGTACCGGAATATCACAGGGCGATTGATGGGATCTGCAGTAGGACCTGGGACCTCTACCTACCTAGCCGCCATCAGCATGCGAGCTGAGTTTCGCTTTGCCTTTTTAATTTTACAGCATGATGCATGGTCGGCTTGGAAAGAGAAAGTCGACCGAACCATGACTGATTTACTCTATGTATTCGGCGACGATACTCGGCGCCGTGATCTTGACTTGCCTTCATTCGTCTTTGGCCGGATGAAGCAAATGATGGTGGGCCGAAAAGATGAGAGGTTACCGTACCCCTACATTCTAGAGTGGGTATTTCTGACCCATGGGGTGCATTTTTCTGAGCATTCTCGAGTATCTCATGGACTGGGGCCCATTGGAGTAAATGCATATAACCGTATGACGGGCCATACACGACGCGAGTGGCCTGAGGGTGAGCCTGTTCAACCACCATGAGCGATGATGCAGCAGCAGATTAGCGATCTCACTGGCCATATGCAGGAGATTTGCCAGTCACAGCAGGAGATTCGCCAGTCACAGCAGGTGCTTATGGACTCCCAGCATGCTATTACGGAACGCCTCGACTCCATAGTCGATTTTCTTCATGCATGGCATTTTCCTCCAGGCGATGGTGATGGCGATGATCGGGATTTCTAGTTCACTTCCTCTGGTGTTTTCCTTCCTCTTTCTCTTTTACCTTTTATGATCATTGTATTTTATTTTTATTGTGCATTGAGGAAAATGCTTATATTAGGTTTGGGGGAGAGGATGTGCTTCATTGTAAAATAAGAAAAGGAAAATAAAAAAAAAGTTAAATTTGTTTGAGTAAGTTTTAAGTTGTTTGTTAGTACTTTTTCTTATGTTTTCATAGTTTATCCCGTAATAATGCATGTTACAATTCTTAGGAGATTAATTTACATTGGAAGTGTGAGTAAGTATATTGGAGGATAGATACACTTAACTAAGCATATCTTTCTGTTACAGTCCTCTTGGAACAGGTGCTTGAACTAAGAAAACTCACTCACACATAGTAGTTACATAAAGTAATACCATCTAGAGATTTGTTGAATGCTAATTTATAGTGGGATGTCTTTAGTCATAGTCATTGGATGATGTGTAGTTATCTGTTGATTATGATTCATGCTTAATGTGATTTCATGAGTTTCTTTTGAGTGCTTGATCATAGACTTGCTTGATTATGAATGGAATTAGATATTGTGATTCATCTTATGCCCGATCAAGGATAAGATTAATTGCATTATAATAGAGTTTTGATTGATTCTATGCCCGATCAAGGATAGGATTGATTACACAATAGGGGATGAACTTTCGTGTCCGATCAAGAACATTAGTGAATTCATTAGTAATTCGTGTGTCCGATCAAGAAAAAGAATTACCATATCAATGATCTATACATGAAATATGCATTTTATTATCTCCTAAACTTATGTTTATACTAGTGTTTGATTAGAATAACTACTGTTTTAATATAATTTTTGGTTTTTGTAGGAAACAAGAGTAATATACAGAAATGAGGAAAAAAGTAACTCAAATAGTTAAATCATCATAACTTCGTGTACAAATATCGGATTAGACTGATTTAAGCTTCATGTTAAAGTTCAAGAAGTCAGCTTTCCAACTCCACCAACCACGCACAATTTGGAGTTCGGAGCGAAAAGTTATAGTCATTTGAATTTCATGAACAATAACCACGATTGATCGGCTATCAATGCGATCAATCGCCAGAGCCGCAAAAAGCAGTGTATTAAAGGAAATGATCGATCGTACTCAAAATGATCGATCATACCTACTGAAATTTTTCAATCGTGCCAGACAGTAACAACGATCAATCGGTATCATACGGCGTCGATTGATTACACAATAGTGGCAAAGTGATCGATCGGAGGAAATTAACGAAGGAATTGCGATCGATCGGTAGATGAACGATCGGCAATACGGAGCGATCGATTGCCGTATACGGAAAACCAAAAATAAGACCTATTTCGACTCGGATTTGGAAGGGGACTTCGTGGTTTCTTTTCAAACTTATAAATAGGCCTTATGAGAGAACGTTTTGGGCAATCTTGGAGAAACCAGAGAACAAGTTTTTGAACTTTATTGGAGGCTAGAGAGGAGCAAGAGAATGAGTCTTTTGGAGCAAAGATGTAACACCTGGCCAGCTGAATGGCTATGTGTAACTAAATTCTGTATATTACTCTTGTTTTTTGGAGCAAAGAAGAAGAAGAAGGATTCATGACGATGGATCTACATAAACAGGCTTTTCTTTTCTCTCTTTCTATGTGTAACTAAATTCCTTGTCAAGGCTTGATGAAGCCCTAGATGTGTATTGCTACTCTTGATAGTTTAATTCTATAAAGTTGATTATGATTCATGTTTAATGCGATTTCATGAGTTTCTTTGGAGTGCTTGATCATAGACTTGATTGATTATGAATGAAATTAGATATTGTGATTGATTTTATGCCCGATCAAGGATAAAATTGATTACATTATAATAGAGTTGTGATTGATTCTATGCCCGATCAAGGATATGATTGATTACACAATAGTGGATAAACTTTCGTGTCCGATCAAGAACGTTAGTGAATTCATTAGTAATTCGTGTGTCCAATCAAGAACACGAATTATCATATCATGTCAATGTATGTTTAATAATAATTGAGAGTAGTAATTGCATGTCTAGTGGTGGATTCTCTGCCTTGATATTTCTCCATATTGATTAAATCCCAGTTAGATTAGATAAAGTCCATTGCTTTCTTTAGAATTAATTAAATTACATCTTTTACTTCTTTTGAATTTGGTAAAGTATTCACCGTCCCTGAGGTTCGACAACCCTTTAATACTCACCGTAGTACAATTGCCTTCTGCATTTGCAAGGGTTTATATTTAAACGATCAATCATGTCAATGTATGCTTAATAATAAATGAGAGTAGTAATTACATGTCTAGTGGAGAATTCATTGCCTTGATAATTCTCTGCATTGATTAAAACTCTGCTTAGTAGTTAAAGTTCATAGCTTTAATTAGATTAAACAAAAACTGCAACTTTCTTCTCTTGAATTTGGTAAAGCATTCACTGTCCCTTAGGTTCGACAACCCTTTTTAATACTCGCCGTAGTACAATTGCCTTGTGCACTTACAAAGGTTTTATATTTAAACGATCAAGTTTTTGGTGCGGGGACGGCTCAATGGTTTACTAAATTGTTAGCATAGTTAGTTTTAGAGTAGTTTAGTTTAATTTAGATTTCTTTTCAGTAGCTTAATTGCCTTCTTCTTCTTTTGCAGGATTAAGAGAGGACGCTGATTTTCGTCATCGATTGGAAGGGCCATCCATCCCCATTGTTTGCACTCTCTTAACCTTCTTTTAGAATAACTTTGGGTGCTTGGTGTTTTCAATTTTCTTTGTAGGATTGCATGGCGTGCTAGTTGTCGCTATTAGGTTGCTAGTTGTCGCTATCTAGGACTGATGCTGCTAGTTGTCGCTATTAGGACTGTTACAGGTTTTGTTTGATTTTTATTGTGCATGCATGGTCGTCGCTCCCTGAACCCCGACCTTGCCTTTGACCCTGATCCTGAGCGACTCTATAGAATTTGTAGAACTCCTAGCCAACCAATCCCTGAAATCCATCCAATGGCGGACAACATGAACCTTGGGGGTGGGAATGACCTAAACCAGAATCCACTAATACCCCATGCCCCTACCCTGAAAGACTACTACCGTCCCACTGCCTAAACCTCCCCCTCCTGTATCCTACTTCCTGCAACCGTGGCTAATTTTGAAATTAAGCCCAACATCATCCAGATGCTGCCCACTTACCATGGCCAACTAAATGAGAACCCCTATAGACACCTACAAAATTTCCTGGAGGTTAACACAACCTTTAAACTTACACTGTCTGATGACCAGGTGCGCCTTAGGTTGTTCCCCTTCACCTTAAAAGATAGGGCCAAGGAATGGCTATACTCCCTTGAGCATAACTCTATTTCCACTTGGGAGGAACTTCGGGCCGAATTCCTCAAGAAATACTTTTCTGTGGGGCGGACCAATAAGATCAGCCATGAAATCATCACCTTTACCCAGTTACCTAATGAACAATTCCATGAAAGCTGGGAGAGGATGAAAGCCCTACTCCGGTCCTGTCCCCACCATGATATGCCCAAGTGGCAATTAGTGCAAAGATTTCATGAGGGTGTGTGCGATCAGCACAAGACCCTAATTGACGCCTCTTGTGGAGGCACATTCATGAAGAAAACCCCGGATGATGCTTGGGATCTACTAGAGGACCTGAGCGAAAACTCTCTACACAGTGCCACCCTCTATAGATCTGAAGGCCATATGCCTAGCAGGAGTGCCTCAAGGGGAGGCATGTATGATGTTAAAGCTACCACGAACCTAGAACACTAAGTGGCATCCCTTACTGAGAGGTTTGACAGGTTTTTCTCATAGACTCCACCTTATACTCCAACCTCTCAAGATGCCTCTGCCATCTGTGCCAGCCCTATACACACTATAGTTGACTGCACCTCTACCTCCCAATATCCAGATCTTGTACAGGAGCATGCCAACTTTGCACAAGGATATCCTAGAGCCAATAACCCCTATTCAAATACCTACAACCCGAGGTGGCGAAATCATCCAAACTTCGCCTGGAGACAACCTAACCAGGGGCCCAACCTCAACCTTATCAACCATCTTCAGCTCCTCAATTTGGCCAATCAAATAAGAAACCATAACGGAGATGAAAACAGACCAAAAATCCCAGGCCCAGCTTGTCCATTCTCATACACAGTCCATTGCCAAAATAGAAACCCAATTGGGACAGCTGGCCCAATCCATGAACCGTAGGAAAGCAGGTACCCTCCCAAGCCAACCACAGCATAACCCTAAAGGACAGTTTGTCGTTGAAGGTTCCCAGTGTCCAAATGAGCAGGTACAGGCCATCACTACCTTAAGGAGTGGTAAGCAAGTTGATAATCAGGTTAGGAACCCATCCATAGGTATTGCAAGTGAAACAACTTCCCAAGATACAGCTACAGAACCCACTCCTACTACACCTGTCTCGGTTAGTCTCCCACCACAGAAGGATGTCCCAGCTGAACCCACCAATGAAAAATCCTATATCCCCTCAATGCCTTAACCAACCCTCCCCGTTTAGTAAGTCCCACCAATGAATGAAAGAAATGTTAGAGGTGTTCAAGCAGGTTAAGATCAACCTTCCCCTCTTTGATGCCATCAAACAAGTGCCTCCGTATGCCAAGTTCCTAAAAGACTTGTGTACCCAAAAGAGGAAAACCAAATCCCATGTCACCCAAAATGTCTTCTTGACCAACCAAGTAAGCTCTTTACTTACCAGTGATATGCCACCTAAATTTAAGGACCCAGGTGTCCCTGTTATCTCTATTGTCATAGGTGACCATACCCTTAGTCGAGCCCTCTTAGATTTAGGGGCCAGTGTTAACCTCCTCCCGTACTCCGTATACGAACAACTTGGTTTAGGAGAGTTACAGCCCACCTCAGTCACCCTTCAGTTAGCAGACAGATCCATTCGTCAACCTCGGGGTGTTATAGAAGACGTTCTTGTTGGAGTTGTCCGGTTCTACTTCCCCGTTGATT
This sequence comes from Houttuynia cordata, assembly GCA_039654745.1. Lineage (NCBI taxonomy): Eukaryota > Viridiplantae > Streptophyta > Magnoliopsida > Piperales > Saururaceae > Houttuynia > Houttuynia cordata. Next base: position 1,150,971 of record CM077515.1, on the reverse strand, counting down.
TTGTCGTCTTAGACATGGAACCTGTTGCCAACTCCAAATCCCAAATTCCCGTTATCCTTGGCCGCCCTTTCCTAGCCACAGCCGATGCCACCATTAACTGTAGGTCAGGGCTCATGAACGTCTCATTTGGGAACATGAAAGTTAAATTAAACATTTTTAGTGCTTCCCAACAACCCTCGAGTGAAGCTGAGTGCCTTATGGTTGATGACCTAGATGACCTAGTCCAGGAGTACCTTCCCTTTGCTGTGCTTAAGGATGCCCTCGAGCACACCCTTTTCTATGACTGGATCGATCAATATGAGGGCACATCTGACCTTGAGGAGGTCCATCACCATTTAGTGGCTGCCCTATACCCTGGACATATCCCATGGAGACCCCACCCCGACCCTCTCCCTGTGTCTACCGCCCCACCACTAAAACCTTCCATAGAATCCCCACCCACACTTGAACTAAAAACCCTTCCTAGCTCCCTCAAATACGTCTTCCTAGGACCCAACGACACCCTTCCTGTGATTATCTCATCTAGCATTTCTACTGACCAGGAAGCCTAGTTGTTGGAGATCCTTACCACACACCGGCGAGCTATAGGGTGGACAGTGGCTGACCTCCGGGGTATAGACCCCTCTGTGTGTATGCATCGCATAAACCTGGAGGGCCAGGCCAAACTTTCTAGGGAGGGGCAAAGACGGTTGAACCCTCACATGAGAGAGGTGGTGATGAAAGAGATAGTGAAACTCCTAGACACAGGTATCATATACCCTATCTCTGACAGCGAGTGGGTGAGTCCTATCCAAGCTGTCCCTAAGAAATCGGGCATCACGGTGAAACCAAACTCAGAGGGTGAACTTGTGCCAATAAGAGAGACCAGGGGCTGGCGGGTGTGCATTGACTATAGGAAGCTGAACTCTAACACCCGTAAGGACCATTTCCTTCTCCCATTCATTGACCAAATCCTAGAGAAATTAGCGGGCCAAGAGTTTCATTGCTTTTTAGATGGGTACTCCGGCTATAACCAAGTGCCAGTTTTTCCAGGGGATCAGGAAAAGACGACTTTTACATGACCCTTCGGTACATTTGCGTATCGAAGAATGCCTTTTGGTCTTTGTAATGCCCCTGCTACATTTCAGCGATGCATGATATCCATCTTTTCTGACATGATTGATAAATTTTTGGAAGTTTTCATGGACGATTTTTCGGTATTCGGCACTTATTTTGATGATTGCTTACACAACCTTGCTTTGGTTTTAATACGTTGTGAGGAAACAAACTTAGTGTTAAGTTGGGAAAATAGTCACTTCATGGTTCAACAAGGGATTGTGCTTGGGCATGTTATATCAAAAAGGGGTATAGAGGTTAATAAGGCCAAGGTTGACTTGATTGCTAATTTACCACCACCTACATCAGTTAAGCAAATATGGTCTTGCCTTGGCTATGCAGGGTTTTTTCGTCGATTCCTCAAAGATTTTAGCAAGATATCACGTCCACTATGTCATCTTCTAGGCCAAGACGTGCCATTTGACTTTGTCGTGCAAAGATGCTTTTACAAAGCTCAAAACCCTCCTCTCTAGCTCCCCTATCATTAAGCCTCCTGACTATACACTGCCCTTTGAGATAATGTGTGATGCATCGAATTTTGCAATAGGGGCAGTGTTAGGCCAACGCATCAACAAAATTCCTCATGTTATCTATTATGCGAGCAAGACACTCACGGATGCTCAATTGAATTACACTACCACCGAAAAAAATTTCCTTGCTGTTGTGTTTGCATTGGATAAGTTCAGGTCATATCTCCTGGGTAGTAAGATCATCATCTTCTCTGATCATGCAGCCTTGAGGTACCTTCTTTCCAAGAAGGATGCCAAGCCGAGGCGATTCGGTGGATCTTGCTCCTGCAGGAATTTGACTTTGAAATTAAAGATAAAAAGGGTTCTGAGAATGTCGTGGCTGATCATCTATCCAGAATTCCTATTCCTGATCTGCAAAGCCATGACCCGCTAAGAGATTCATTCCCTGATGAGCAGCTCTTTGCTGTCTCCACTACATCTCCACCTTGGTTTGCACATATTGTGAATTATCTTGCAGTGGGTCAAATCCCAACCTTTTGGTCTAAACATGATAAAGACTTATTTTTCTCTCGAGTCAAACATTACTATTGGGATGACCCTGACCTATTCAAGATATGTGCTGACCAAGTCATAAGACGATGTGTCCCTGAGAGTGAGTTTCATAGCATCCTATCTTTTTGTCACTCTCATGCCTGTGGTGGACATTTCGGTGGAAAGAAAACTGTGGCCAAAGTACTTCAAAGTGGTTTTTATTGGCCAACTCTATTTAAAGACGCCCATGCTTATTGTCAATCTTGTGATAGGTGTCAAAAACTGGGAGCCTTGTCTAAAAGGAATATGATGCCCCTACAATTTATTTTGATTGTTGATTTATTTGATGTATGGGGTATAGATTTCATGGGACCTTTTCCACCATCTTTTGGTCATACTTATATTCTTGTTGCTGTGGATTATGTGTTTAAGTGGATTGAAGCTGTTGCCACTATGACCAATGATCATAAAGTTGTGCTAGAATTTCTGAAATCTAACATTTTTAGCAGGTTTGGAACTCCTCGTGCTATCATTAGTGACGGAGGTTCTCATTTTTGTAACAGGTCTTTTGAGGCTCTTCTCAAGAAATACTCTATCACCCACAAGGTTGCCACACCATATCATCCTCAGACGAGTGGCCAAGTGGAGGTCTCCAATCGCCAAATCAAGCAGATTCCAGAGAAGACGGTTCACCCTAATAGAATGGATTGGTCCTTAAGACTAAATGATGCATTATGGGCCTATCGGACAGCATTCAAGACCCCTAATTAGTATGTCTCCTTATAGATTGGTATATGGCAAAGCTTGCCATTTACCTGTTGAGTTGGAACATCGGGCTTATTGGGCTATTAAGGCCTACAACTTTGATATAGATAAAGCCGGTGAGCAGCGAAAACTCCAACTGAGTGAGTTAGAGGAGATGCGCTTTGAGGCATATGAGAATGCGAAACTCTACAAAATGAGGACCAAGGCTGTACATGACAAGATGATTTCCAGGAAATCTTTTCAGCCTGAGCAGAAAGTGTTACTTTACCATTCTCTGCTACATCTATTTCCTGGGAAACTTCGTTCTCGGTGGTATGGACCTTTTATTGTGAAAAATGTCTACCCTCATGGCGCTGTGGAGATTCACAATCCAAAAAATGGGAGTACATTCAAAGTAAATGGCCACCGATTGAAACCTTATCTGGAGACTGTTGCCGACATGGATGCAGCGACTGTCTACATGGATGATCCAGACCAAACAGAATGATCCTGGCCCAGTCTGGCTGAAGACGTTAAACTTAGCGCTTGGTGGGAGGCAACCCACGTATTCAGGTGTATTCTCTCCTTTTCTTTTCTTTTCTTCGTTATATGATCATTGTCATTTTATATTTTTGTTCACATTGATGACAATGTTCATAATAGGTTTGGGGGAGAGGATATACTTAAAAAAAAATAGAAGAACAGTAGATACGATCGATCGGATTTAAATGATCGATCGCTATCCGATCGACGCCTTATCTGTCCGATCGATCGCTCTGTAGTACATCGACACCGTTCATCTTTAATCTAACAGGCACTGTTTCTCAATTTATCAAAGGATCGATTGGCTAAAAAAGCGATCGATCGCGGGTCGTCTTCCTTGCGCTTAAAATCCGAACGGCCACTGCGAAAGAAATCTATTTCCGTTCGCCGCCGCCATTTCTGACCCTTGTTTGAGCTGAAACTCCGGCCCCCGAAGGATTTTTGCATGTAGAATCTGGATCCGGTGTCTATTTTCAAGTTTTCCATCTCCTTTCGTCGGATTTACTGATTGTTCTTCTGGTAAGCCGAAACTCAAAAGTCGATTTTTTCTTGGTTTCTGGTAGATGTTTTTGAAATCTGACTCATGAATGCCCTTATATTGATTATTGTGATGCTTATGCATGACTTTCAGACTCTGATTCTTCGATTTTAGGTGTTTTCTTTAATTTTTAGGATTTGTGTTCATGCGAAGAATAGTGTTTTGTTTTTTTTATAAAAAAAAATTCCAAAATGAAGCCTCTGGGATATCTCTGCATACATACTCTTGGATTGATGATTTCGATTAATATGCATACTGATATCTCTGATTTTTTTTCGATTTATTATTATTTTTTTATTATTTTATTTTATTTTGAAAAAAAATTCGAAAACTTCAAAGTAGATATGCTGTTTTGTGTCATTTATTGTTATATGATTGCTATGATGATGAACTGAAATTACATGCTGAAATAATTGTATTTACTGTCGTTTTCACTATTATCCTTGGTCTTCAGGTACAATGCCTCAGAAATCAGTCGCTCACAAACGCTCAAGAGGTGAAGCTTCTACTTCACGTCCTATTCCTTCCACTCCTGCACCTGCGACTCCTCCATTGCCCCGGCCGCTTCAGTATGAGAGACAAGTCGTCCTTAATCCCGGCATTCCTGATTTGCTGACACAAAGATGGATAGAGACCCGGCCAGATTGGGTGCATTACTTCACCCATATTGCATCCAAGCATCAGAATGTGTATCAAATGGTGCACGAAGATTCAGTACGAGAGTTCTATTTGAATGGCACCATTGAAGACAATGAAGATCCAGAACAGGTGACCATTAACAGTATGGTATGTGACACTCCTATCTGTATCCGCGTCGCTGATATAGCCAGGGCCATGGGCTGCGAACGAGGTACAATTCGTCATCCCGACTTCACTGGATATAAATTTCCTACGCATTGCAGTGTTACCGGTCGCTTGACGGGGTCAGCAGTAGGTCATGGGTGTACGACATATATTTCAGCCATAAGCATGCTACCATAGTTCCGTTTTGATTTCTTGATTCTACAGCATGATGTATGGTCGGCTCGGAAGGAGAAAGTCGATCTCACTATGACTGATCTATTATATGTATTCGACGATGATACCAGGCGTGGTGATCTTGATTTACCTTCATTCGTTTTTAGGCGGATGAAGCAGATGATGGTGGGGCGCAAAGATGAGCGATTGCCATATCCCTTTATTCTCGAGCGGATATTTCAGACTTATGGGATGCGCTTTCCAGATCATGCACGATTATCTCGTGGACTTGGCCCCATTGGAATTGATGCTTATAACCGTATGATGGGCCACACACGTCGCAAAGCTTGGCCACGGTTCCACCATCCTGAAGAAATACCCGAGGATCGGCAACCACCTTGGGCAACTATGCAGCAGCAGATCACCGAACTCACTGGACATGTGCAGGAGATGCAGCAATCTCAGCAGAAGATTTGGGCATCACAACAGGAGATTAGGGCAGCCCAGCAGGCACTTCAAGATTCTCAGCATGCTATTACGGAACGCCTCGACTCCATAGTCGATTTTCTTCATGATTGGCGTTTCCCTTCTTCGGGTGGTGCAGACGGCGATGACCAGGACTCTTAGTCCACTCTTTTTTTAGTGTTTTCCTTCCTCTTTCTCTTTTACCTTTTGTGATCATTGTATTTTGTCTTTATTGTGCATTGAGGACAATGCTTCTATTAGGTTTGGGGGAGAGGATGTGCTTCATTGTAAAATTAGAAAAGGAAAATAAAAAAAAGTTAAATTTGTTTGAGTAGTTTTAAGTTGTTTGTTAGTATTTCTGTTAGGTTTTGATAGTTTATCCCATAATAATGCATGTTACAATTCTTAGGAGATTAATTTGCATTGGAAGTGTGAGTAAGTATACTAGAGGATCGATACACTTAATTGAGCATATCTTTCTGTTACAGTCCTCTTGGAATAAGTGCTTGAACTAAGAAAACTCACTCACACACATTAGTACATAAAGTAATACCATCTAGAGATTTGTTAAATGCTAATTTACAGTGGGATGTTTTTAGTCATAGTCATTGGATGATGTGTAGTTGTCTGTTGAGCTTAAAAGATCATGATAGACTATTTACTTGGCTATGGCAAGGGCTTGGAACCGGAAATAGGTTGAGAGTATAATACAACCTGGACAAAATAAAGATGTGCTGAAAATAGGAATGCTGAAAATCAAAATGTGAAAAAATGAAAACAAAATGAAAGAAAAGGGGCTGCTTGACTTTATAGGATTAACTTAGGCTCATGCTCGGGCCCAAAGCGGCCTCTTAAAACCTAATGCCCTAAGCCAAACTTGCTGGGAGTCATTGGCCTGAGTCATTGCTAAACCTAAGCATCTTGAAGTCAGGCCTTACACAGTCCTAGCGGAAAAAAAAGTATGTGGTGTATTATCCTCTCAAATCTAGAATGTTGGACCCCAAGGAGGCGCGCAGATCTGTGCTATCATGAACCTAAAGATTATGATGACTATGTAGATTTTGATGTTCTTTGGTTAATGGGTAACACTTGATCTGTATAAACAGAAATTTAGAATGTATTGCTACAATATTCTACACTTTTACTATTTATATTATCATGCTATATAATATTTGAGCAGAAATTTCCAAGATGAAAGTGTGGAATAAAACCACTTACTTGAGGGCTTCTATATTCCTGTTGATTATGAACCAAGAACATGTGTTTGATTTTCTTAAGCATTGTAGTATGTATTTATCGGGATAATAGGTTCTTTGTTTTGCATTGTTTTAATTTTTGCTTTGTTTTTGCACTTAGGTTAATTAGTTTCATAAATACATGTTTGTGGATAGCATGGCTGCAAACCCTCACGAGACAACACTCGTCCTACTAGGGACACCTAAGGGTTTAACGGCTTGTTGCATACGCTCAATGCAATCGTGTTCCCTAAGAAAGTGGTATTTACTTTTATGCATTAGTTCCTTTAGTTGATTGTTTGATTGTTTGATTTTGTTTTGTTTTGCTAGGGACTAGCAAAATCTAGGTTTGGGGGTGTGATCTATACATGAAATATGCATTTTATTATCTCCTAAACTTATGGTTATGCTAGTGTTTGATTAGAATAACTACTACTTTAATATAGTTTTTGGTTTTTGTAGGAAACAAGAGTAATACACAGAAATGAGGAGAAAAATAACTCAAATATTTAAATTATCATAACTTCGTGTACAAATATCTTATTGGACTGATTCAAGCTTCATGTTAAAGTTCAAGAAGTCAGCTTTCCAACGCCACTAACCACGCATAATTCGGAGTTTGGGACATAAAGTTATAGCCATTTGAAGTTTATGAACAGTAACTACGATCGATCGGCTATCAATGCGATCGATCGCCAGAGCCGCAAAAAACACTGTATTAAAGGTAACGATCGATCGGACCTCAAAACGATCGATCGTATCTATTGGAATTTTTCAATCGCGCAAGACAGTAACGACGATCGGTCGGTATTATACGGCATCGATCAGCAAAACGATCGATTGGAGAAAAATAACGAAGGAATTGCGATCGATCGGTAGGCGAACGATCGGCAATACGGAGCGATCGATCGCCGTATACGGAAAACCAAAAATAAGACCTATTTCGACTTGGATTTAGAAGGGGACTTCGTGGTTTCTCTTCACTATTATAAATAGGCCTTATGGGTGAACATTTTAGGCTATCTTGAAGAAACTAGAGAATAGACCTTAGAGCTATATTGGAGGCTAGAAATGAGCAAGAGAATGAGTCTTTTGGAGCAAAGAAGAAGAAGGATTCATGACAATGGATCTACATAAACATGCTTTTCTTTCTTTCTATGTGTAACTAAATTCCTTGTCAAGGCTTGATGAAGCCCTAGATGTGTATTGCTACTCTTGATAGTTTAATTCTATAAAGTTGATTATGATTCATGCTCAATGCGATTTCATGAGTTTATTTTGAGTGCTTGATCATAGACTTGCTTGATTATGAAAGGAATTAGATATTGTGATTGATTTTATGCCCGATCAAGGATAAGATTAATTACATTATAATAGAGTTGTGATTGATTCTATGCCCGATCAAGGATAGGATTGATTACACAATAGTGGATGAACTTTCGTGTCCGATCAAGAATGTTAGTGAATTCATTAGTAATTCGTGTGTCCGATCAAGAACACGAATTACCATATCATGTCAATGTATGCTTAATAATAATTGAGAGTAGTAATTGCATGTCTAGTGGTGGATTCATTGCCTTGATAATTCTCTGCATTGATTAAAACTCAGCTTAGTAGTTAAAGTTCATAGCTTTATTTATATTAAACAAAAACTGCAACTTTCTTCTCTTAAATTTGGTAAAGTATTTACCGTCCCTGAGGTTCGACAACCCTTTTTAATACTCGCCGTAGTACAATTGCCTTGTGCACTTGCAAGGGTTTTATATTTAAACGATCAACAACTCAATCACAAGTCAAATGCAACCCTCGAACCTAACAAGCAAACATCACCCCAACTTCCTCACAACCAAAAAAAGACACTACTGAAATTTAGCATACATATTGTAGCTAAATATCACAACCCAAACACAACCTACGTACAATCTCCCACCATAACAGTAATCAGTTACCACAACTCCACCACAACAAAAAAGAACTACTGGAATATAGTGTACACAGCTACAGCTATGATAACACACCTTTAACACATCCACAAAGCAACCACGGCCACAACATGAATTAGTGACCACAATGTTGTCGCAACCATAAAAAAGTTACTAAAATTTTGTGTATCTAGCAGCAGCTAACTTATCACAACTCAACCACGACCTCAAACACAACTAGACCACATCCTAAGTATAGCAACCATAATCAATACTTTCACACACCCTAATTTAACCATCACAACGAAGAATACACCTTAAACACAACTGTTAATAAAAGTACATCACAACAGTCAATAAACTAGGGCATTGCACATCACAACGTGATGAAACTGTAAATCATAATATTAAACACAACATCATGTCACAAGTTTACTATAATAGAATGATAGATAACACCACACACTAGAATGTCATATGTAACACTAATAAAGTCTAAGTCAGAAGTGGTACATAGCCCTAGATGTTGGAGATTATATACCACACCAGCCACTTTCTAAAGCTATTGATGTTGAACTTTTTAAGGTCATCCCCGAAAGCATTCTTCAGCAAGTAGTAGCACATAAAAACACCCCAACCATCACCATTGCCCTACATCTCAGGAACTTTCACCACCTCTGCAATCCAATTCTACCATTGGCCATCCTCAAAATCGACTTGCATTACATACTTGGAATGCCGCCTCATGGCCTTCAAGAGCAAGCTGATTTCATCCTGCACATTGGGTTTGGTGTTCAAGCTATTATATACTAAGGTTTTCCTCTGCTCAAGCCTGAATTTTATTAAACACCAATATCTTTCCTTAATCTCCTTATGTCACTCTTTCAATGTAATGCACTATACCCATTAGGCCATCTCAACCTCGTATTGATCTTCTTATGTCACTCATCCTCGGGGTAAAGGCATTCAATGCCACCATCTAGATCTGACTGCGCAAACCTCCACTTCTCATAGTCCTCGTCTTCTATTGTGCAAAAAGACTACATGAATGATAAGATTCACTCACTCCACATTAATGAAAGTGCACACAACTAAATTACAACATCAGTAAGTACACACCACTTAGAAAGATCAAAATTACAACACAACCCCATGATAAGTTTAGACAACCTAGAATGATAAAAATAAAAAGGTATGACAATAAACATCTCAGCCTATAGAGAAAGTGCACACAATTAAATCACAACATAGGCAAGTACACACAGCCTAGCATGATCATAATGACAACACAACCTAGAATGATCATCATAAAAAATAATGAGAGAAAGTGCACATAACCTAGCATGATCATAATTGCAACACAACCATAATGATGAAGGCAACTTATAGTCCAATGGGGGTCGAAGAGGTGAACAGTAGGATTTCTATCTCTGTTCAAATACTTCAATTCAATGGTTGTCACATCCTTGTGCACTAATGGCACGAATGCATCCATATAAAAGTTGTCAACCCACTCAAGGGGTTAGGCCTTCATGTTTATGGTCCACACCTGGGAACCCTGGTCACCTAAGGCTTTGGAGGTGGAAGACCTTCACTTTGATCTCACAAGCAAGGTCAATGTTAATGATGTTACCCTCGTTTGGTCCATTTGGAGGTGGGATCCTCCAAATATGGTCAACTATAGCTTCTTCCTATAAAGCGAGTGGGAAGTCCTCTACCCTTCACCCCTAACCTTTTTGTATTTTCAGATTGCATCGTCTACGTAATACGGGGATCTATAATGTGCTCTTGGCAATGAATGCTTGGCATAGTCTTGGACCATGGGGAAGACAATAATTGATTTCTTTTCTATTTCCTTGTCCGACTTCAAACTCTCTAACAAGGTCGCCTGCGACATTTGAAACAAAAATAGCCAATCACAACATGCATTTCAGCAAATCAACCTAATTATACACGAAACACAACCTTGGTACAATATTGGATAAGACAAAACACAACCTACCCAATATTTATTCCAACATTTATCACAACGTTGCCACAACATCGAATTAGATAAAACACAACCTATCCATGCACCAAACACAACTTGTTACACGAGCTAACACAACCAACATTTAGACAACGCACAACCTATCTATGAACCAAACACAACCTTATTATAACATATAACACAACATTGCTATACAATTACACACAACCAGCTTTTAGACAAAACACAACTTATGTATACACACAACACAACCAATCTATATACATCACAACAAGTAGCCGAAGAATAAACTTACCATAATTGCGTTAAGGTCAAGAACACCAATTAACTTAGAGCGACCAAGGGTATCGGGACGATTGGTTTGAGCAGCATTATGTGATGGAATCAGTGAGGAGGCACAATATTCCTCCTCATCATCAACCACAAATGGAAGCTTTTGTGGTTTGAACAGTGATGTCTTTCTAGCATGTGTTTTGAACCTCTTGGAAGATTTGATATTCGGGGACTCTTAGTCCTCGACATGGTGAGGCCTTCCAATGGGGAGTCTGCCTTGTGTGGGGTTGGTTCCCACTTCATATGCCTCTTCTTCTTGCACATATTCTTGTGCCTCTTTTTGTTGGTCTTCTCCTTCAGACACTTCTTGATGTGCCTCTTCTCTTGGTTATGCCTCTTATGACTGTTGACCTTCTTTTGGCCCTTCAACAAAAATAGCTTTCTTCAATCGTCTCATCTCCACCTCTATTACTTTGCACCTATGACCGATAGAATCTCCCTCACTATCTTGTTCTTCATCAAATTGACATTATTTCAAAGGCCCTTGTTGAATTTATACATTTACATATTAGTCAATATCACACTACTTACTAGTTGTGTCAGACTTTCCAAAGTGGAAGGCATGTTCGCAAATAGCCTGTGAATTTCTGCAATTAAGACAACACATTGATCAATCTCTGGACACAACCATACCCCAAACTTATATAAGCTTACTCACAACCTTAACACAACCATGTAATCTTACCAACACAACATAAATCACAACAATGAGTAAAATATTGGGCACAACCACCATACCACAAACTTGTATGTGCTTACTCACAACTATATCAGCTTATTCAAGTATTGAATACATCTAGAACTTATAACAACCTAACGAGATATCATCAAACTTCAAGCGCAACTTAAAGATAGATCATCACAACTAAAAATATGATCTATAGTACATCACAAGTAAACATAAGGGTTATCTCAACCTACTTTTATGCCATCACAACGCTATCTTCAGCATGGACCTAAACATATGAATATAATGTCACAAGAATAAACTAGTGTAAGGCCCAATATACAACGTACATGTAAGGTAGTTGCATAACCAAACAAGTTGTAGCGGTCTTTTCTCTCTTCTCGGTCCTCATGGGCGTTGCTAAGCCACTCCATAGTACAATGTAGACATCCTTAGCCCAAGGGTATGCATCAAAGGTAGCAAGGTAGGCCTTATCCAACATCGCCAAAAAATTGGTGTCAATGACATCCCTTGACTTCGGCAGGAGGAACACAACAATACAGTAGAGCAAGGCCAAACTTGCCCTCTCTGGCACCTTTTATTTTTTTTTGTTAAACATTTCCTTTATCATCCTTGCCAAGATTGAGCAAAGCCAACCTCGCCCTCCCTGGCGCCTTCAACTTTTTGTTGTCAAACTTTTTCTTTATCATCCTGACCGAGATTTTACTTACTCTGACCCATAGGAATATCTTATCCTTGAAACTAGGGCCCTTGGTGCATGGCGATGACTTCCTTGAACCCACAAAATCGTTGTACAGTGACAGTTGCAGAATCGTCACCCCATGGGCTTCAAGGTCGTCGACCGCCCACCAATTGTGAATGTCAATCCAGTTTCCCTCCTGGCCAACATGTGGTCAATCAGTGGATGACATATCATTGTCTCTGGCATTTGGAATAAGACTTTGAAAGAAGTCTTCATTACCAGTTCATGCACCATTCCCTTCAAGTCTGGAATTTGATTGAGGACCTTGAAAGTTGAGCATCTACACTCAATGGTGTGAGAATAGCATCGAGCAGGGAGGTGGGTTCCGCTGCCAGGAGAGGGTTGGGCTAAAAAGGAGGGTCGAGGAGCACCACGAGTGATTACCCCCGCAAATGATTGTTGTTGCGAGTGCGTTAGGTAGAAAGAGGAGGCGGCTACTGTTGGGTTGTGAGTTAGGGCTTAAATAGGTTGGGATGGGAGAGCAGGGGTTGGGGGAGTTTAAATACTCATGTGCGCAGTTGAAAAGACGTGTTTGAAAGATGTGTTGTTTGATTTTTAAAATGAAACAACGTCATTAATGTTGTTTGGTGGGTAGTTACGTTTTTCCACATGCAAAAGGGCAGTCTCACTATTTTGAAAAGTTCTGAGTGCGTCGGAGTGCATGCAGGACCAAATTGGATAACAAATTTTAGTCCCTTTGTACCAAACTAGATACCATATTTTTTGTACCAAACTAGATACACTATTTCCAGCTATGTATTATTTTGGTTAAACTTTGCCTACTGATTTCTCTATTAAATTGATCCTTATTTAAAAGCTAAGATCAAATGTAGAGAAGATCTGGATCGTTGATCTGCATAAAAGAGAAGATGGGGTTCTGATTGTAAAAGGAAAAGCCCCATAGATTAGATTCGATGGATGAAAGAATTACGACAAGTTTTAAAAAAAAGGAATAAAAAAAGAACAACCCGAGCGTAGTGCTCAGCCGCTCGAGTAGAAGGAGAAGAACATGGTTCGGTGGAGGATCAGACCAAACACGGAGTAACTCATTTAGGTCCATGCTTGGATTGGTGTTTGGGTTCTTAGGCTGGTTCGTTCTCGACTTGGAAACACAAAGAGTCATGCTCGGGAAGGATCTAATTTGGTTTTGTTAGCGGTAGAGCTAGATACGGATTGGCTCAAATTTGAACACGGTTCAGGAAACGGGAATTAAAGGGATGCATCCTCAATTTGGGACTTCTTCCAAAGATAGGCAAAAGTTTTCGATGTAGATATGACACCAAGCTGGCATGCTAGCATGATGTCGGTCACCAATCGAATAGAGACACATAACCCCTTATGGGCCCCACGTCACATTTTTAACGAGTTTAATAGGGGCCCACAAGGGGGTTGCGTGTCTCTTGTTGATTGGTGACCGATACCATGCTAGCATGCTAGTTTGGTATCGTAGCTACACTGAAAATTTCTCCAAATATATACTCGTGGTTGATTTGGGCAAGATTAGGATTGATACAATACTTGAAAGGGGATGATTTAGGAGGCTAAATTTTGAAGACTATATAAGATGGAGAGGAGGAAGAATAACGGTTTTGATATAGAGTTTAAAGTTCCATTTTTTTAGTTCATATTTTTTTTTGTTTCGTTCTTTCCCGCAGCCACCGTCCAAAAGTTCGAACTTCGTTCGGCAGTTCATGGATTGACCATCTTAGAGCAGATTAGTTTATTTTTATTTCCCCACTTTTGTAAGTTTCTGATTTTACTTTAATGGATATGAAGAGCTAATTTCATTTGCTAAGGATAGAATGAAGTCCTGTAATTTGTTGGAGTTAGATGCCCACGAGAATTTATTATTCTTTTACAATTATGTTCAATTGAATATTGTCCATCTTATTGTTGTGATGGAGAGTTTTTTTAATACAAGTTCAAGCCTATTTTTCTTATAATTTAGAAGACTCTTTAGTGTTTGGATTCTTCATTCGTGTAATTAGATTTGGATATTATGATTTGCTTATTGTGGATAGATTTAACGATTTGACTCTAATCTTATCAAGCATAAGAAGACATACATTTTACTTTTGATAAATATGTTCAAAGATAATATTTTTTGTAGTATAATATATTAATTTTAATTCTCTACAAGATAAGTTGATGGTTATAAATGATCATGGGCATACTTTTGCAAACTATCTGCCGTTAGTCTCTTGCTCGTTGATATATCTTTTCGACTTTCAAGCATGCACAATAACATCCCTGATTTTGCATTTTGAAATCGACAAAAATCTCATTGTTTAATAGTGGCAATCTGGGAGTAGGTTCGACTCCAATTGTCATGATCCGTAGTATCTCACATTGGAGTTCTACTAGCAAAATCGTGAATAAGAATGGTGTGCTTTTATTTAGCATCTACTCCTTCCGTTCCAAAATACTGTGTACATTTTAGCTAATCACGTGACTTCGTATTTCACTCTTCTTCTCTATCAGCTCCTCTATCCTGGCCCTCGCCAGATCCAGCTCCTTCCCCGTCTCCTGCTCAATCTTGACCACTGAATTCTCCGCCTTGGGCTTCACATTCCGCACAATAGCATTGCTATTGCTAGTGTTATTATTGTTGTTTTCGAGGCGGGAGGTGGTGAAGACCCTCAAGGAGTCGTGATCTTCGTCGGAGTCGTTAGAGTTGTGCTTGCGGATATGTTGTCTAGGTCATCATTGGAGATGAGGGCGGCGTTAGAGAAGGAGGAGGGGAAGGGAGGGAAGGCAGCGGAAGCGGGGTGGAGATCGTCGTTGGAGGAGTTGTTCTTGCACTTGTGGGCGGAGCTGCAGGAGGAGGCGGAGTGGGACGGCGACGAGGCAATGGAGTGAGCGGAGTGGCCTTCCATTTCACCGATCTCAGTCGAAGATGCGGCGGTGGAAACGGCGAGGGTTTGGTTTGCTCAGCGGTTTGAAGTCTCCGATGACAGTGAGGTTGGCCAGGTCGGAGGGAAGCGAGCCGAATAGGCAGTTGGAGTGGAGGTTGATGATGCGGAGGGTGGTGAGGCAGCCGATGGTGGCAGGCAATAGGGGACCCACCAATCCAATGACTGGGAGACGAAGGGTTGTCACCCGGGACTGGTTCGTGTCGCACTGGACACCGACCCAGCTGTAGGCTGAAGCGGAGGTGTTCTAGTTGACCCACGCCTCTTACGGCACCTGCATCAGGAATGCCTGCAACACCGCCCAGTCCTCCATCGGCTCCACCACTACAAAGTATAAACAAGGAGCTGCAAATGAGAGGAGGAGGAAGGAAGGAAAGGCCATTGAGGAGGTGATGGTGGGGGCGAAAAGGGGAAATGTAAGGGTTTTCTACTAGGGACTTTGAGGATGGCAGAGGAGATGGTAGAGCGCGGTTTTTCGGCAAGAAGCCACGAGAGGGGGAGGATGAAGAGCTAGAGCTCGAGATGGTGGTGGAAGAAGAAGATGAGATAAGTGGGGTGAAAGAAGTTGGTTTATTGACTTCCTTGCGGGGCCATGGTCTAATAAAAATAATATTTTTAAAAATATATATACAATATTTTGGAACGTAGGGAATATTAAAAAATCTTTGGATTTTACTAGACATGTGGTGCTTGCGACAAAAACTGGGGGGACCCTCAGAAACCTAAAAATGCATTTTTGAGTTTTGTTATCCGTGAGATCCGACGACCCTCAGAACCCACCCCAACCAGCCAAAGGGGGGGGACCCCAGAGGAAGGCGATGTACTATTCAGAACCCACCCCAAGGTCCCCAACCAGCCAAAGGCTGGCTGCTGCAACGATGGCATTTGGAGATCGGATCATCAAAGGCGCAGCGCCTACTTCTTCTGCGGACTATTAGGTCCGGAGGAAGAAAAAAAGAAGAAGTCAATTCTCATTAGATTCAGGAGCGAGAGTAGCTGCAGTTATGGCTGAGCTGCGGCACCCGGCATCCATAGGCACCCGGGCGTCATCCTCTCCGGCGAAGCGAGATGAGGACACTTTACCTCTCGTCTTCGAGAACTCTGACGATCGCAAGCCCACTCCATCATCATCCATTTTCTCTTCATCCTCCTCCTGGTTTACCCCCAAGGACAAAGACCTCTCCCTGAAGATCCTTCTCGTCTTTCTCCTCTTCCTCCTTGTCGCCGCCTTCTTCTCCGGCCCTTCCATCTGGAAACACCTGGTTTGCACTCTCTATCTTTTCTCCCTCCACCCCTCATATACTTCGTTTTTCCCTGTTATTTTTTCCATGCCGACATACCACCCCGCTGATGTGGATCTTTTGGTGATGTACAATCCTCCTCATTTGAGCCTCGACATTGTGAAGTCACTCGCTTACCCGTACCAGCAAGTGCTACTTTCTTGTTCCATATTCGAAAATGTCGAAATGAGCAGGCCTCCTTGCCACCCATCCATTTTAGTTGCGACTCCATGCTTGATCGTTTTTTTGAATTTTAACCTGTATTGGTTTAGATTTATAACAGCTTTATTACTACAGGATAACGATTCCATGAACTTGTCTGTGCACCCCTCCTTATTTAATGCGAGATGCTATCTCTAATTCTTCTCCGCCTTGTTGCAGAATGCCCCATACTTATGCCACAAAGTTGGAATAGCCCTGCATTGTCCACGAGTAAGTATTTCCTTTCTCGTTTTGTGTATAATTTGCGTTTTTTCATTAGCGGCATGAGCTTAGACTTTGACATGATATACTCAAATACTGCATCTACATCCAATATTATTGTTGCCTTTAGTCATTTTATAGCAAGTTCAGTCTTTTTAGTAGGTCAAAGAGCCACCATCACTTTGGGAAAATCCATATTCAGCTACCACCTCATGGAAACCTTGTGCTGACAGACGTATTAGGGGAGTTTCAGGTAAACTTGGAGATCTCTGTAGAAAACTAACATATTGATTGGCTCAAATTGGTTCATTTGATGCTCTCCCTTTGCATTTTCATGTGCCATATAAAGCATAAATCAAAATGAAAAAGGATGACCAGATTTGAATAGGAGGAGCAGGGGAAGAGAGTAACATCACGACAAAGAAATGTTAAATACCTTGTTTATTTCCTTCTTCCTCGTCTCTTGTTTGATTTTTATGCCCAGCTCTGTTTCATGTTGATCTCATTGGACTCGGACATCTCTGTGGGAAGTTTACACCTTAATCTACTCAAATTGGTTCATTTGATGCCCCCGTTTTGCTCGTTCTTGTGTCCGATGCATTTTAATTAAACGAAAACGTATAAACAACTTTGAATAGGATTGGAGAAAGAAAATGTAATCTCATGACAAGGAAGTATTAAACACCTCATGTTTGTTGATTTCCTTCTTCGTTATTTCTTGTCTCTTGTTTGATTTTTATGTCCAGCTCAGCTTTATCTTGATCTCATTGTTTTTGTGCATTTTGTGCTCAGCATTTACCAGACACGAATGTCTTCTTCTTTTAAATTATATTTGCTTAGTACATTTTGGTATACTTACTGTTATAAAGACTATATCAAATGCAATTAGATGGAGGTGAGTTGATGTTACTGGTTCCAAGTTTGTGCAGTTGACAATGGTTACCTATCTTCTTGTTTCCACTAGAATTATGCATGACCTCCCTTGATGATCTCAATTAGTTCTCTGTGCTTTTTCATTCATTCAACCTTTTTTTTGTGAAGGTAATCATTAATTTCCATTCTGTTGCAGCAGATCCTCCCCTTGAAAATGAAACTAGCGGGTATATATTGATCCATGCTGAGGGTGGTTTAAATCAACAACGAATAGCTGTGAGTCTCGTTTTCATTTTCTTTTACGTACGAAATTCGGTATTCTATAGTGATGTTCGCATGTGTCATTGTTTCTGTTATTTTTATACATGGCTGTAATTTTCTTCTCTTCTGATATTATCTGATATATACTGGTTTGAGCTGTCATATGGATGCGATAGTTCGATTTTCTTTTTTAATGGTATGTGGATGAATTTTTTTTAAAAAAAGTTGGTTGTGGTAGTTAACTGTTTCTAAAACGGAACTATTTTCTATTTGGAGTTTAGCTGCACATATTGCTCACTTATTTGCTTGGCTTAATGCCTACCTTAATGGCAGATATGCAATGCTGTTGCTGTGGCCAAAATTATGAACGCAACGCTTATATTACCAATATTGAAGCAAGACCAGATTTGGAAGGACCAGACGTAAGATGTTTTTGCCACATTTGACTGTTTTCTGAATTTCATTTTGCATTTTCATTCACCATATTCACCATATTATCACTGTTATTTGTTGATCAAACAAGCATATATCAATCATTCTCTAATTTTTCATTAGCAAGTTGATAACATAATCATAAATATAAAGCACATGTTCCCAACAATTTGGGGACGACAACATGGATCTTGCACCCCCACTCTAACCTGTTTTCTGCCATCTTATTTTTATTGAAATGCCAATAATTTATTGCTTTCCTCTAAAAAGTTTAAGGAAGCCACTTTATTAAAGTTGACCATTTCGGGGGGCACGGCTTCAAGTCCTTGTATTCCATGAAAGAGAGGCTAGGACTGAGCTTTAAAGGTGGA
Source organism: Houttuynia cordata (assembly GCA_039654745.1). Taxonomy (NCBI): domain Eukaryota; kingdom Viridiplantae; phylum Streptophyta; class Magnoliopsida; order Piperales; family Saururaceae; genus Houttuynia; species Houttuynia cordata. The sequence continues at coordinate 1,132,166 of CM077515.1, read as the reverse complement.
ATATTAGGATTATGAAATGGATACTTGGGATCTTATTTAAATATGAGATGATGATATATGG